>OX376335.1:6067500-6393636 GCA_947369225.1 Hofmannophila pseudospretella
TTAGCTGTTGTTATTTAGCTATAATTCGAGAAGACATTATATTATAGAACCATATGGTGTAGTTCACATCAGCTTAATACCTTGGTAACTATTATTTAGGTCAACCACTATTCATAATGAAAGCCTAATTTTTTATAGAAATAGACAGGTGTTCATAGACTGAGTTAGTACTATATTTCTATGACCTATAATACAGTATGATATCATACATTACTGTGAATAGTGATAACCTGTGATCGGAGTAGGTAGAGCTCTTTCGGGTCAATGTCTTCAAAGGTTATATTAATATGGATATGATTTCGGGATCCCGTTTTAAGTTATCGAGCAAATGTTGTTAATTACTTTTATAAACCTCGCCCTTACTCGGCGGATTACGATTTTTTTTAAATTGTGAACTTACGAAGAAGTTAAAACACTACCATAGGTACGCTAGCGCCATGAATCTTAAAAAAATTATTTCGCCACCAATCTTAAATGTGTATCAAAACAAATATAACGTTAAAAATCTAAATAACATATTTATTCAATCCCGGAAATCCCGGGATTATTGGGAATACTTATCCATATTATGACCGTATGTGGCAAGTACCAAAAACAGCCCTACCTACTCCGATCAGTGGTGATAACTGATAACATAATTGACAACCCAACTTTATTCTACAACTTTTTAAAGTCAAAACAGAGGTTTTCACTTTGATGCGAATGTGTGTATGTATATGTGTGGATTTGTCGCGAAATTTCAGTAACAAGAGGGGTGATTTTAAAGGAATGTATTGCGTTATTCGGATTATAGAGTTAGGGAAGAGTATGAGAGAAAACTTCTAAATAAAATAAACATCTAAATCTATAAAGTTTTTGAATTATAATAAGAAATGGAACAGGGGAAAGTTCTCTGTACTGTCACATACTTTATCAGCCCCATTTATGGGATACACCCTCTATGCGTTTGGTACCTTGTCGTGTCTTTGTAACAATATTAATAATGTTTTCATTCAGATATGGTATATCTTAAAACCTTCCTAGAAACTTTATCAGCCATTATTGAGAAATACGATAAGATAATTGGTGTAGATAATAAAACAGATAAAATTACTATATTACGTATGACTAGGTATTTTATAAAAACACTAGAACTATAACCAATTCGGGTCAGCACAGCATTGTCGCATTGGCTCCATAAACCTTCCATTTACGTACGTATGGGTACATACATGACCTTTGGTAATAGCATAGAATATATATTAATATTTGCATAGTAATCGTTGTTAAGTACCACTGAACCTTTGTAGTAATGACAGCTATTGTGTTAGTTAATTATAACAGCTATGAAAATGTACTCGAAGTTTCCACCCAGATGGAGTGTTCGTCAGTAATTAGAGTCATTCATAATTATGAAAAAATTTGGTAATTCGTCTGTTGACTGTTACTGATAGTAACGAACGATAATATTATTTTGGCTTATTCCATTATTCTCTCTATCAGCTATCTCTCCTGGGGGGAAGATTGGTTTTTTTTCTCCACTTATCCCTATCATGTATTAATATATACATGTGCAGTTTCAAATGCAATAAGAAAGATATTGTAGCCCAATGTTACCGAATCTTGATCGACGCCTCGCTTTAATTTAATAATTCTCATTGTGACTACCATTATGGGGCCAGATATCTGAACTAGGGATGTTACGGAGCTTTGACTCCGTCTCCGAAAGGTCGGAACTTCCGATTGATTTTACAACTCCGACTTCGGCTCCGATTATTTTGAATCGGAGGCTATACCGAAGATTTGTGAGCAAACATATTTAAATTTCAATATTTTATTAAATAGTGTAGGACTACATAAAGGAATGTTTTATTGCCGCAAACGTCATCATAAAAAATATTGGCCAGTTCAGCTATAAAAATTAAAAATTGTTTAAAATTTTGACTTCATCTGAACATTTCTCTCCTACCTCCGACTCCGGTTCCGACTCCGATAAATCAAATTTAAAATCTTCGGTTTCGACTCCGGTTCCGGTAAAACCACCTCCGTAACATCCATAATCTGAACTACATATACGTATGACATTTTAGGTCTTCCCTGACAAGTATTTCTTACATAAAATAAGAGTATTACGAGTATTAATAAATTAAATAAATGATACTCCAAGATCTTGGAAACCACTGGATGTTTTTTTAGACATGACAAATTCTCTATTAAATAGAAAAAATCTGGGTCGAAATCGGATCATCGAATGTTATTTATTTATTATTATTGTATTTTACAAGGCATTGGCAACACAGGCCATCAGCGTAAACATGAAGCTATTTAAAACAGTTTTTAGTGTTTCAGCATCAAAATGTTTTGGTGTAGACACATTTTAACACTCCTAGGAGTTATGACGGAAATGTCAACCGGTCTAGTCTCTGGCGAATTCTCATGGCCCGCCGCAGAATCACAGAGTGAAACTACACAACGAACCACTAACGAAAACTTCTCGTTAGTGGTTCGTTGTATAGACTGGGTGGACTGCGGCGGATTTTAAGAGTTCAACAATTGTCACTGTTACTGACGTTTGCTAGACAAAATTACACCGATTTTAGCTATCAAAATAACCAGAAAACAATTTTTGAGCAATAAAATTAACAGCGTAGAGCCTTCTTCAGCGACTTTCCCGCCAAAACTGTCATCGGCTGTTACTTATTATGCCACAGGCAAACACCTCAAACTTATAACACCCCTATTCCTCTGTCAGTCGACGGTTAAAAACTTAAATATTTAAAAGTAAATAAACGTAGTAAATAAGTATTTGCATTACGTTACAAATGTAACGTAATGCAAATACTTATTTACTACGTTGTAGTTGTTTTTTTTTTTATATATTTGGCAATAAATTCTATTCTATTCTAAAATACAGTACAGTATAGCAGCCAATACTACCACCATTTTAGAGATGACTGCCTATCACAGGAGTTCATTTTATTGAGAACAATCAAATCAGTTTCTTTATAGTAAAACACTAACATCATCGCAATAAAATCTAGATCTAATTTAGATGAATCTAGACCATCATTGGGTGCCGTCTTCGAATTGAAGTTTGGAGGTCATTACACAAAATTGCCTGGATCCCATATCGTCCTATGCCACGCCACGCTCGGCTATTGTTAAGCCATTTACGCCTCGGGCATCTGTTATGTCTAGATTTAGCTGCAATACCTACTATGGATACAGCATTTTATGACATTGGCCGACTTTTTGTTTGGGTTTATTTATCAAAACCCGTTCAGTCGTTTGGATTAAAACCTTTTCACAAGAAATTCATTGTCGTCTGTTTGAGAACAATCGATGTAATTTATATTCTATAATAGAAACAAAAATACATATATACATAACTCTCACGCCCTTAATCACTAGGACATTCCCATACTATTTCAGTTCGCGGCGCACTAATAAAAATATATGTGTGTAATGATATGAAAACAACTTTTTAGTTAAACTTTACAATGTGAGGCTCACATATATACTAAAATTGACAGAAAAATATGAAATACCGTAACAGAAAAAGGCGCTTGATCATTCACATATTATGAACTATCCACTTGCTTGTTTAATTAATATCTTTTCATATTGCATATAAATAATTGTAGCTTCTAGAGAAGAGAAAACAGGAGTGCTTCGCGGCGCCCCTGTTGAGCGCCACAGGGCGCGCGGCGAACACTTTGCGAACCCCTGCCCTAGGGTGTAGACAAAGAAACCACCTTCATCTTAGGTAGTTCCCACTTTTCGTCATAAGATTATCGTTAGGTGGCAAGCCTATTGCCGTCTACTAGGTGTAGAATAGTATCCACTAAGACCCTTAGTCGCCTCATACGACACCCACGGGAAGAGTTGTGGTGGTACTATTCCGTGCTTACGATGAAAAGCACTGTTATTTAAAACAGTTACACATTTGTTTACCCAAAGACTTTATAATTTCCACTGTAATAAATACAAAAATATCATATCAAAACTGTGAACATAATACACTCGGCCACAATATAATTTCTGTTCGAGATGGATCTAAATTACAGCCGCAGCTGTACAGTTGACATAATAATAAAGCTGAACTCGGAACACGATACGTTAGCAGGAAATGTACAATTAGCCGCGCTGTCAAAGCGTGAAACACCGTAGACTGGGTGAACGTGCGGTGTAGGCAAACAAGAATGCATCAGATATTTGGAATTTTTTTCAATTTATTTAAAATCAATGACCTAATATGAATCCGATGCATTTTTTACAAATAATTTTAACATATATACCTTCACGCAATGTCCATATACCTAAATAATTTTAACGTCTGCTCTTATTCCAATCCTGTATCTATTTAAAAAAAGAATTATCTATTTCTATTTATCGATACTCGTAATTCAAATAATTCGATATTCGTAATTTCGTATATGTGTAGAAATTAACAAAATTAAGTTAGTCTAGTCTTGCATTCTTATTTTTGACTATGCCCTAATATCGGACATGGTTATTTTAACTTTTCCTGATTTTTTGTAAAATTTATATTAGTATTGCACATTATATTATTATTCATTTTGCTAGTTTCTTTTTAGTGCTCTTGTATTTTTTATATTTTAATAACAAACACGGGTTATGTTGTAACAAAAATAGGACGAACATGTCATGGCGTGTTCGTCCTATTATATTGTTTAAAAACGGTTTACAGTAGTTATTTTTTCCGAATAAATAAATAGTAATAATAATAAGTGAATAGTAAATCGTCTGTGTTAAGTGAACGTAAAATAAGACAGTGAAATGGGAGTGAAATACTACAGACGGTGTGGATCCGACAACCTAACCTCCAATTGCACTTGGAATGCAAGACACCAGGCATTCCTACTGCACACGACTCTCCCTTAATCTCGACGTTGGCCAAATTGCAGAGTGTAAATCACTAGCAGGGGCCATTCTTTAAAGAAGAAAAAAACACAATATGTTCTCAATGTAATCGTGTTATGTATATGTGTGCAAATAAATTTTAATTCATTCATTCATTCATATATTGTTATTGAAACAAATGAATTTGAAACTTTCCCTTCAAAACCGAGCTACATACATTTTAATCTTTGCCAGAATGCAGTCTCTACTTGTAGTTATGATAGCGATATACAGGTCTATCGGTACCGTGGTAAGATATAAGTCACGTGAACGCCAGGTGTTCTTTGAGCAATGCCTGAGGCTTGATACTATGACTGTACAGATTGTTCACTTAGAGCTGAAACACACTACCGATTGCTGTCCAACTCGGCAGTTTAAATCAAATCTAAATACTTTATTTGTCAGAATACATTGTAAAAGGTCTAAAAATAGATTAATATCAAAGTATTCAGCCTGTTAAAAGGCGTACAAAATATCAGGTACATAGAATATAAATTAAAATAAAGCCAATTTTAATACTAATGTGAATGGTCATTATACTCCTTAACGCTATAGAAAGAATTTTCAAGCAGCCATTTCAACAATTCAGTTTTAAAGAGTCTACCTTTTTAGTCTTAAAAAGTTTAGTCGTTGAGTTTAGTTATATTAATGACCAACACCAAAAACAAATAACCTGTAGTTAATAATAGGGTAGAACTCTATACAGGTATATCGGTAAAGTTAAGATAATAAGTCACGTGAATGCCCAGGTGTTCTTTGAGCAATGCCCGAGGCTTGATACGATTAGTACTTACTAGTATAGTATATAGTAACTTAGGACTCAAGCACACTGCTTATAGTTTCATAGACTAATGTTTTGTTGGATCAGGTATACTATCCATTTCACATAAGTTTCGCATTTATTAGTGGTAGATCCTAATGTGAAGGATCGCCTGGGGTACTACCACTCTCTTATCTATTTCTGCCGTGAAGCAGAGATGCTTGCATTGCATTTCCGACACATGAGACAACCCATCGTAGTCCTCAAGGTTAGCAGCGTATCAAAAACTTCAAAAAACTAATATAGAGGTGAGATATCTATGGGCGACGGTGACCACTTAACATCAGGTGGCCCGTTTCCTCGACGCGTCTGATCTCCTTATTTAATAAATAGAAATAATAATTAGTCGCTGATGTATGCACACTGATGTTAAATAATAGTTTAGTTAGGGCATATGTACACTGAAGTAAGTAAGAAATTAGTCCGTAAGTTGTACGATGTTTGAGTCGTGTGGTTGCTCCACAGACACTCCGTGACAAGCCCATCCAGAAATTATTATTACTATTTTGTTTTAAAACGACTGTTTATATCCCACTTCTGGGGTATTCTACCACAATCGCGGGCTTTTAGCCAAACGAGAGTAGGGACGAACAAATAAAGAGATAAATATGATCATAATATGTTATTATTTATTAGATTATATACAACCTCATTACAGGAAATTCCCAAGTCGAAACTGTATTATACAAAATTCATTATCAACTAACACTAACACAAAGTTATAAAAACAACATGTCATTAATATAAATAATTAAAATTACAATACTTAAAATGTACTTACGCTATGTTGCGGAATTTTATGTAAACTAATTTTTCATAGCGATCTCAATAACGCAGCTTATAAATTACCAGCTTTAATATATTCCTGGTATGGACCACAAAAAGCGGACTATAATAGCGCCCTATCCTACTATAGCAGGTTTAGTTTTCCAGCGACTAAATTGTTGAGTTGAACGAACGTTCGTGTGCTTGAGCCCTTACGGCAGTGCTTGCAGCTTGAGTAATTTTGTTATATGCTTATGGTTGATACGTTGCTACTCTGACTTGCTCCAACCATAACTGTAGGTATACTACCTACAGTTACTCATTATGAATCAAATCCATCCGAATGAATTTAGCTACGATCAAACCGAGAAACTATTACGTCACTGTCTCCCAAGATACAGGTTCGCCTAGTTTGGGAGTCAGGGTATTGTAACGATTTACAAGTATTGTGATGTTTTCAATAAAGATTATTGTATTTATTTATTTATGAAGTAATTTTAAGGTTTGTTCTGCATTTAACGTTTATACGAGTCGAAATTAAGTTAATAGGTGCATACTTACGAGTATTTCGTAGGTTAAAAGTTGAATGGCAAATTTAAAACTACTCAACTCATCTTTGGATTGTCTCCGATTGCAAGCATTGGCGGACTTGCGCCTATATTTAACTCTGGATTAACTCGCGAATTGTCTAATGCTTTTAGTGCAAAATTGACCTCGGGTTAGTGAATCCGAGAGTTAATGGATGGCGCAAGACTGCCTTAATTTGTTTATTTATTGCTATGGTACTAATAGCGGACGTTAATGTAACTTTTAAACAGAAAATCAATAAAATGAAAGGTCATCGCACATTGTAACGCCTCGACGCGAACCCGACACGAACTCAACTCTGAGCAAAGCATTGAAATGTGAGCTTTATATCGTATTACATATCGTAGGTTTTCAAAATTCAAGTTAAGTAGTTGTTGACGAGTGGTCCACGCGTTGACAACTTATCGACGACTACTACACCTTCTACTTTTGAAAACCTACTGTATGTAATACGATATAAAGCTCACATTTCAATGCTTTGCTCTGAGTTGAGTTCGTGCCGGGTTCGCATCGAGTTGGTATAATATAAGATAGCCATTATCTAGCTAGACACACGGTAGTGTGTCCGTCAAGTTCGTAAAAAGGGGTGACGTACTGTGTGTGCATTTATGTACACGAACCTTTCGAGCTACTTTCGACTCTACTTAGATTTCAATTATTTTACCGGCGAAGCCGTCAAACCCTGTTCATTGTAGGTATTACCGAACTTGGTTTGCCCCTTTTTCACATTTATGTTTTTAACTACGAGGCAGTCTGTTATTTACCTTATTATTGCCCAATGAAATCAAAATAAATAGTGGGATGTTTCTCTCCCCTGGCTTACAACGCCTATAAGCGAAGTTTCTTTTACTAGTACATACTGAATAGCTATACATATATCATATATACCTACCATTCAAAACACAGTAAATTAGGTCAGTAGTCATCTATTTTACACGCCATTACAGTAAGTTTACTGTATTAATTATCAGCTCAGGAAATGAGGACTGAAAGCCATTGACTCATCACTGGGAACAGTCAGCAACAAAAGTTTGTAGTTAAATACTTAAAGAATATCTCAAAGTCGTAAAACATGAGGTGATCGGGCTCTTAAGCATTCGTTATCGTGTTTGAGTCATATATGTTGTTATTCTGTTCTACAAATATGTATAAAAGCGAAATGAGTGTGTCCGTCACTCAGTCACACCTCAACGGTTGAACGGGTCTACACATTTAGAGCCCTGTATCAAACATATGTTACACTATACCATAACTATTTATTATTCTGTGACCATAATCGGCTAAGGAATGGAACAGCCTGCCGGCAGCGTCTGTGTTTCCCGAAACCTACAACCTTGGGATCTTCAAGGCCAGAGTGAATAGGCATTTACTGGACACGCATGCTCCATCGTCGACCCCATCGTCGCTTACCATCAGGCGAGATCGAGGTCAAATGCGGGTTTAGTAGTCAATAAAAAAATTAAATTAAAAAATGAAAATTCTTTGGGAGATTTAATAAAACGCTGGTACTGCCACGGGCACAGAATAAAACGCCACGGGCAAAAGCTATAAACCTAGTAGGTACTTACTTGATAAGACTCAACACCAGGTTTCCGTAATACCTTCCGTATATCTTATTAGTTATTATGTATCTTTACGAGGTACATAGCATTATTGTGACGTCACATAATAATTGTTTTGTTGTAACGCAAAACTGTTATAAATTATTACGGCGATAGGCTCGCCACCTATCATTTTTGTCCACCAAATTTACGACGAAAAGTGGGAACTAGCGGGGGGGGGGGACCTTCATCATGGGTCTCCCCCCCCCCCCCCCCCGCTATATAAAATCCCTTCTGAAATCCAAAAAGACTTATAGACTTTCTAGTCAAGGGATCATCAATTTTATTATGGACCTGGAGCTCCATTACGTATGTTCACGTGATAATGAGCGCTTATGAGCATGATATGCTCATGATGGGATAAGGGTCGGGTAATCCAGAGTCTGACCCTAGACCGAGATCTCCTCGCTCCATTAGACCGACAGGTTTTTCTGTCTATGTACGAGATTGCTCTGTATCTTTCATTCAATCTCGTATACTGACACGATATGTGGGGACCTACTCGTATATCTTGATTATGTCTTGTTATCATGATGAATATCAATCGATGTATATCAAATGTATCCGCTGAAATATCCGATTCAATTTATAAACTCGCATCGACTGATTATGTACATCTCAGTTCTCTCAGTGCCGGCTCTAAAGAATAGCACCACCCCAACTCTTTCCGTGGATGTCGTACGAGGCAACTAAGGAACTTAGTGGATACTACTTTTCACCTAGTAGACGGCGATAGGCTCGCCACCTATCACGTTTATCCACCAAATCTTATAGTACTACCTGTGATTGAGGGATTTATCTTTCTACGTAGAGCGTCGGAGGCACAGTGGCTAGGACACCGGACTCCCATGCGGGAGGTCCGGCTTCGAAACCGTGCAGTGCCATGTACCAATAAATTTTTCGTATTTTTCGAATACTTGTACATTTACCGACTGCACTGACGGTGATGGAAAACATCGCGAGGAAACTGTTACATTGACCCATATTTACGGCGGTATCGTTCTGAAACGGGGCTGAAATATTTTAAATATAAAGATAAGTAACTACGTACCCCATAGGAGACTATGGACACAGTTTTGGACGTGAGAGTTTATGTAATGTACATAACATTACAGCGAGACGAGCGTGTTGTTTCTGCCGACAGTACCTTGATCATTTGAGCTAATGTAACACGATCATTTATCGGAGTTCAATTATTGTATGATTCACTACTGTGCCTACGGTTTGTTTGACGCGGCCGGGCTATAGGGTAATACTCCGCATGTTTACGTCAGATGTTAAAGGTCAGGATAGATGTGGGTCAGATAGATGGTCTTTAGAATGTAGTGTCGATACGAGGGGCCACATTGTAGGATGAATGAAATATGCCTTTGTTACTCGGGTTTATAGATGTCAGATCGGCAGACAGGGAAAGGTGATAAATTCTTTCGTTTTACAATAGTCTAACAGTAAAGTTCAATTAAAATGAAGTGAGTTTTCTTCTTTGAGTCATTTGCATTCGAACTTTAGATCTCAAATAGTTTTTGTGACTTCTTGAAGGAAAGAAGTTTTCCGGTTGTTCCTGCAAATTATTAGGAGAGCCAGCGTAATTAGTGGCACATGCACTCCATCTAAGTTCTCGAGGTTATCAGGGCAAGGAAAACCTAATACCTTCATAGAAATTGAAATCGTTTATTTAGCGCTGTAAACACCAGAATACAGAAGTATACAAAGTTTAATACATGCACATAACATACATGCACATTACATGAACATCCAGATGTTCTGTGCTGCATGTATTAAACTTTGTATACTTTGTGGACCACACCAGTGTGGTACAGTGCCAAAAAGGGTACACCAGCTCAGCATAATGCTGAGGCAAGCCACAGCGCTGATTTTCAGCTGGCCCCTCAGTGACTGCACGGCGAAGAAAGCAACAGTGTGTGCGTGTTGTGTTGTATGAATGTGTTTGTTTGTATGAATGAGGATATTAGTGTGTATGTGAGGTACTGAGTGTGTGGGAGGGTGATGGCATGGTGCGGCTGTATTTACATGGTATTATGTGTGTGGATGGTAGTTCACAGTAGAGGCATAATATTACCGAACACTTCCAGATTGTGAAGGACAGTAGTTACAGGGCACCTAAAGAATGTACGGAGCAGTGTCCGATTTTTGTAGATCAATTGTATAGATTTTAAGTTATAGTGAGGTGAGATGTTTATCACTCAGGTCATTTAGCATCAGTTGACCCGTGTGCTCGTCTCCTCTCCTTCTTCTTCTAAGTCGTGTTCCTCATTGCTGAGGGTCGTGATCATTCTAAGGAATTAATCACATACGAACGACACTCGTGGCAGATTTAACGGGGTGGTTTGCCATTGCCTTCCCCATTTCACACACTGGTGCTCTCAGTGTGCAGGTTTCCTCACGATATTTTCCTTCACCGTCAGAGCAGTTGGTAAATGTACGTAAGTCTTTCGAAAAACCCGAAAAACTCATTGGTACATGGCATTGCCTGGTTTAGAACTCGGACCTCCCGCATGGGAGTCCGACGTCCTAGCCACTGTGCCTCCGATGCTCTACGTAGAAAAATAAAAACCCTCAATCACAGGTAGTAACGTGAAATTTGGTGGACAAACGTTATAAGTGGCGAGCCTACCGCCATCTACTAGGTGTAAAGTAATATCCACTAAGATCCTTAGTCGCCTCGTACGTTACCCACGGAAGAGTTGGGGTGGTGCTATTCTTTCGAGCCGGCACTGAGAGAACTGAGATGTACATAATCAGTCGATGAGAGTTTATAAACTTTCAATCGGATATTTCAGCGGATACATTTGATATACATCATGATAATAAAAAAAGATGTGGAAAAGTAGAAAATCTTACACATATTAATTTACTACAACTATACTACAACCTACTTCAGTCAATCAACTTTTGCACTTTATCCACAATCGTAAAAGATTTACCGTCCCCCATAAATGCGTTTATGTGCATTGGTCTACAAGTTTTCTCGTTGGCAGTTCAGAAGAGAAAAATAATCTTTATATTTTAGTTGTTAGGATTTAGAGTAAGTATTCGTAAGTTGGTAACGAACTGTAAAGATAATTTTATTGGTGTTATGGAGGTAGCAGCTAGCGTAAAATAATTTACGAGGAAACATAATTTAGAATCAGAGAGTACGATTATGAAAATCTTGAAAGTTCAACATTTAAGTGTCCAAACTATAAATTATTTTATCCTTGGAATAATATTAACACATTCGCGCGCGGTAACGGCTAATGCCGTTAAATTGAGTTTAAAAAATTACAGTGCGGTCTACGTCGGCAAATCTTTACACGTTTCTTAAAAGCACTACGGTTATAGGTGACGATTTTCTATGAACTTGGTACGTAGGCCCCTCTCACTGCCATTCTGCAAAGAGTGCATTTTGTTTCTACTGGCAAAACTGCGGCATTTATAGGTGTTCCTTTTTGGACGTGACTCAGACATACACGGGTACTTACACATTGACAGTACGGACATGACAGGTATTCTATGTATCGTATTACGGCACCAACAGTTAGTATAACTTACTTATTAATTTTATGCATTACGGCAGTGAAGATTGGTACTGCCAAAATGAGAAAAAGTACCGCGCGCAAACGTGTTAAATAATATATGTAAGGCAAGGTCGCAGGTTCAAATCCCGCTCGCGGATTTTTTTCTCATCCTTTTTTTAATTTATTTGAGTGTGCCTAGCATGGTTGATTGCTAAATAAAAAAAATGAATATGTGTATTCATGAAGGAACGTATGACACGTATGTATGTCTACTTATCGTACTGAATATCTCTATGTTAAAGGTCTAGCTGGAACAAATCTCTATTTTAGAGATAAGCTCTACCTGTGTACGTCAAATTTCTTGTTGTTGTTTCTTTTGTAATTTATGTGTGTGCAAATAAAGTATAAGTAAAGGAACGAACGAACGCCCGAAGACTATATATTTTTTAAACCCTCGCCTTATTTCGTAATTAAATGGAACTAATTTTTCCATAGCGAACTCCATAACACAGATTATAAAACTACCAATGGCGCCCTCTTGAATGGGTTTTTATATTCCTGGTCAGGGTTATACTACGTACATAGTAATAATAACTTCTTGGTAATACATATTAGAATTTTGCAAGGTAGTTATACGTACCTATATCATGGATTTATTATAATCATCTCAGTCTGCGCGCGCTGCTGATCAACTGCTGATGTCTCAAAACAATCACCACCGCTTTTCTCATACTCGTGCTGTCACTCTAATTCCTCTTCCTTTCATCATCGCAATATTGTAAATATATTTCATCTTCGCATCCAACATGCTGAGTTCCATTCCGTGGGGCACACGGCCCCACAATCTCTTTATTTATTTATTTATTACAGCCTCTTACAGAATTTGTTTACTTACATACTATTACATTTTCTACGGTAACTAGAATATGTGTGCCTTCAGGCAAAGGCATCCCCCAGTCTTCTGAATTCTTCCCTTTCCAACGCCACCCTAGTCCACGTCCTACCGGCCAATTCCGCTATTTCATCATCCCAGCGTCTAAATGGTCTACCTCTCTTTCTTTTATCACCTCTTGTATACCATGTTGTGATCATTTTCCAGACCACAATCTCTTTACTAATTCTTTTTCGTAAATGACAGTAAAAAGCAGCAGGTGTCAACATGACAATGCCGGTGGACTTGGACTTGAAAACATTGTTCATAATTTCTTTTATAGTACAACTTTGTTTAGTAATTATTATTTTCTTCCTATTTTCAGACAAACCGAGAAGGAATGGAGGTCGATACCGAGAGATCACCGACCCTAGCTAATTAACCGAAATACGAAAAGCAATAACGTCGGTGAAGCTTAACCTAGTTCCTACAGATATGTCTGTGATAGTGTGATAAGCTAAAGGTTCGGTTACACGACGCCAGTAACGAACGATGGATACGCTGCACGTTACTGGGCACAGTAAGGGGTCTAGTAGGAGCCAGTCGCCGTCAACGGCTGATTTGGTGAGGGATCCGGCAGTGACGGATGATGCGGTCATCAGGTCCAGGGTTCAATCGCCGTCGACCGTGCACCATGTTAGTGTGAGTATCTTGATATATTTTTTGATTAAGTATTCACCTTAAGCTGCGTATCCATTTGAGGCAGATCGGGGTCGAGGCACGCACTGCTCGCCGATTTGCTCAAATGCGTACGTGACTCGACCTGAGGTTGCCTAGGGCACGCGCATGCTCGGGGGCTCGGTGCTCAGTCTGGACGTGTTTTCGAATTGTGACACGCATGTGCGTGCCTCGGGTTGTGTTGACGTTTTGTTTCTATGTTCGAAAATGCAAAAGATACGATAGGATTTTAACTTTTTAATTTTGAATCACTGAACATAGTGGCAACGGGTAACTGTAGGCACACTAAAGACATTATGCCTAAGTACTAAAATATTTTAGTATAATTTAATAAAGTATATAGGTATTTTTGTACTTCATTTATTTAAGTAGGTAAGCAGAATATTCATTTTATAGGTAGTTATAAAATTACTTTAAGAAAAAAACATTTTTGCCCGAGCTTGCTCAAATCCGTACCCACGTTTAGAGGTTTTACTCTCCTTAGAGCAGACGAGCAATCGGGATACCTGATGGTAAGTAGTCACCATCGCCTATAAACATTTCATCCCGCTGTAACATTGCTAGAGAGCTTTTGATGAACGATAATTACGCTAGCTCTCTTACCCTTCAAACTGTAACAAGGCAATTGCAACTATGCAGTGGTGTTATTGTCTTATAATTTTACTTTTCGACTATCGGTAACCATTCTTTACATAGTTAATTCGGCTTTCAGTTAACTTTCAGTAGATATGTAGGTTGTTTTATTGCACTTACGTGTTTCCAATTTTTCACGATAATTAATTTTATTGTTACTAATTGCTTGCTATTATTTCGGCTGGAATACTGTAACTACAATATTTTCCGAAGCACATTACACTAAACAAACCTAAAACCTTGATTTTTCTACATAATACCCATAAAACAAAAACCATAAATCCTAAACTATAATTTTAGTTCCGTTCCAACTCAACATTGGCCCTATTTCCTTTGATGTTTGATTTATCTATTCCGCACTAAACCTTGGATTACATACGTAACAGTTTACAGTACTAATGCCATCTTCACCCAGTTTCAACTGTTGAAGCGATTCCATTGAACGGATGCATAAATAGTTAGCAGATCAATAAAATAGAGTTTCGATTGTGTAATAATGGTAGGGCGTCGTACTCCCATGCGAAAGATCAGGGTTTGATTCGTGGCAAGCCATGTACCAATGAGCTTTCGCATTTTTCGAAGACCTACGGGCATTTACGGACTGTTCTAACGGCGAAGGATAACATCATGAGGAAACCTGCGCACTGAGATAACCGGTGTGTGAAATTGGGAAGCAATTGCAAATCAAACCACCCCATTAAATCTGCAAAGTAAGTCTATATGGTTAATTTGTTAGAATTATCTTGGCACTCATCAATGAGGAATACGCCTACGAAGATCATAAAAAAATATTTTCATCCTATAGACAAGTTGAACGATTTAAACGCTTTGGATTTTTATTGAAAAATAAATAGGTATGTAAGTTTTTTTTAAATCCATTTGTAGGAACGCGCTATGTGAGGACATTGATGACATAGTGTCAGTTATATGAAAGGGAAAAGGTAAGATTTTCCACCAGGCGGGGTGTTGTGCCTGGTGACTAGATGTGCTGGTCCAACTATGGATGTTTGGAACTCATATATATACGAAGTCCTAGGAAAATTTCGATAGCGCGTTCTACGCCGATGTGAGTAGGTACTGTATCGTAGTGGCGCGCGTCGTGCGTCGCCACATATTGTCTTTTCAATTTCGCACACTGCTCGTAAATCGATATAACTTTAACAGTCAATCGTTTATACATATTACGATACATTAGGGCTAAAGCGGTATAATTTTGCTTTTAGAGTTTGCCTACTTTATTTATTTTAATTTTATTTATTTATTACAAAACCCACAGCACTTAAATATAAAAATAAAAATGTCCAATAACAAAACAAACTGCCAATTACAGATTTCCTATTTTTAAAATAATACTTATAGGGTATAATACTTAGAAATAAGTTTCGGTGTGTATTTGTATGGTTGTGTGTGTATTGGAAGGGTATATTATATACTAAGCGGTATTGGCTCTGGAATATACTGGTTGCGGCTTTATAGTGAGAGGAGTTCTGTCTTCTCTTTCATTGACTTATTCGTTACATAGCTACGAAGATAGAATGAAATGAACGTTGAAAATCGTAATATCTTGCATTTATTTAACAGTAGTCTCACTGCAGATCGAAATCCTCCCTTAGAGCTTATGTTCACGAGACGGTTTTGTGCCGGGGCTACACACGGTTGCAAGTTGGCGCCGGTTTCGGATCGTCGGCGCAGCGCTAGCATCGTGAACAGACCGCCTATATAGTGGTTCCATACATAATTGACGACCGTACGTAAACACGGCGCAAAACCGGGCCTATCCCCGGCGCAAAACCGTATGGTGAATAACTGTTAAAGGGATATACTGTTAGACAGATAAACTTTATTATTGCAGTTAGAAATGCCATGTAAAATAAATGATTTTCTTCTTCGTATTCTACTTTACATTTAATGGGGTGGTTTATGCCATTGCCTTCCCCATTTAACACACTACTTATCTCAGTGTGCAGGTTTCCTCACGATGATTCGATGATGATCTTGCAGGAGCCGTCATCGAGCGCGTCGTCGCGGCACGGCGACCGCGGCCCTCACCACGTCAAGTCTCATTCTAGGGACCTGGGCAGCAGTCCGCTTTCTGCCAACGCCACTGGGAACAGTCGAGAGTGAGTACACAATAAAAATAAACTATAATGGCACCTTCCATTATTGTTACCATCCCAACTTACCCCGACGCACCCTGTGGCTCGATTTATATAAAACTGCCCAACCGCCCGACTCACAATACGTTCTTATTACTCGATTTATATTAAACCGCGCGTGCGAACTGCGTTATTGCGCGGTTTCAAATATCTTATCTTTTGGTGGGGACTGGCAAACCCCGCGACACTTCGACCCATTGGAATCTTTTATGTTCAAACCCTTGTACCTATCCCCTAAACACTTCGCCGAATATGTCATGCATGAGCAAGACTATGCGTTTTAGTGGGAGGGATTTGAATTCCCTCGGGTCTGGATAGGTAGAGCCTAGCAGACCCATTCTTATTCCCGCGAAAGAGTCACACTCACACCAGGCACCGATCAGTAGACGCACTTGACGTCTGCTCAGCCCCCAGATCTTGTTGTTCCAGTCTGTGACTTTATCCGCAATGAATTTCTTAGAGTGATCTAACCCCTTCAGGGTCAACCACTCTTCTTTATACCTGTCGGTAATGTATTACATATTAAGATGTATATATCTTCAGTGCTGTTTTGATAGTACCCGATGAGAGGCCAACAAATGGTTCTGGACCAATAAGAGATTTCAAATAAATCGAGTAATAATAACCCGTGTACTCGTATTATGGCGAAAGCGCGTCGAGCTGCGGGCGGTTGGGCGTTTTTAAATAAATCGAGCCATATAGTGGCTAAACTGGCGGGTAACCAATGAGTGGTCTTAGGAGCTGTCACCAAGTGCCCCACCATCGAGAGTTCGGACCGCACCATGTCAAGTCTAATTCCAAGGATCTGGGCTACAGCCCGATATCAGCCAACAACTCTGGCAGCATTCGAGAGTGAGTCTAACTTTGTACGGTCGCGAACCTTAATTTGGGACCCACTTTTACACATTGAACCACCTTGTCATAGACAATACTAGATTAACGCTAGTATTAGATCTCTTTTGATTGCGAGTCTACGTTTTATTGTGACGAAGTGGTTCAATGTGTAAAGTAGGCCCCAAATTAAGGTTCGCCACTGTACTTAGGGCTTCAATACTGACTTGATTTTATTCTAAACCAGAGCCAAAGGTAAAAATATTGTGAATATGAATTAACATATTCTCAAAGAGATCGGGTGGTTGATGGTTCCTATGCAAGCTTGTACCCACTTTTTTTTTGTTTTTGCCCCAAACCGTAGTACGTTTGATAAAAGGGTTTAATTAAAGATTTTGGCATCCCAAAAAATAATCATGGCGGCCACGCATAAATCTTATACAAATGGATACCTGATATCAATCCAGTCAAAGTTGTTCAACTTGTACTGACGTACACTATGATACTTATATCTTGGAAACGTGACTTTTTAGGATAACACTTGTCATATAACATTTCTTGATTGTACTGATGTCAACTAGCAGGTTCTGGCTGCATATAAAGGACTGTTTTGCTAGAAAGGGACAGACCATCTGTCCAATACTAACTTTAACCATTAATATCTCTAATGTTAGTTGAGATAAGGAAATACTAATTTTAGATTCTTCTTCACTCCATGTAAGTTTATTGATGCAATAAAAAAAAACTAGGTTTAATACGGTATTCCGTATTATTAAAAGGATACTCTAATAACTTTCAGCTTGGAAGACTCGCCACAAAAGAAGCCCATCCTATCAGGTCTTATCTCGACGAGCGACTATTCCGGCCCAGTCTTTAGCCCCAACGTGTCTTACGCCCTGTCTTCTGCAGACGAATATGGATCGCCTGCTTATAGAGGTAATACACATTCAATTACTCATACTCGTCACATACTAGGATTCCCTGAATATTAGTCCAAATTCAACATAGAATACAGTAATAAACTCGCCACAAAAGAAGACCATTTTGGTCTCAACGAGAGTACTGCATTGCTGTGTTCCGGTTTGAAAGGTAAGAGAGCCAGCGTAATTACCGGCACTTGAAATCCACGAAAACCCTGTAGTAATTATAAGTGAAATGTCTATGGGCGATGGTGACCACTTACCACCAACAAGGGGCCCGTTTGCTCATCTGCTCCATAAAAAAAGTAATTTGTTGACTTTGTATTATGTACGTGGATACTGACGGTGCGACTGGTTCACATATTTAAAGTCGCTCAGCGTGCTATGGAAAGAGCTATGCTCGGAGTATCTCTGCTGGATCGAAACCGAAATGAGAAGATCCGGCATAGAACAAAAGTTATCGACATAGCTCATAAGATTAGCAAGCTGAAGTGGCAGTGGGCCGGTCACATCTGTCGCAGAACCGACAACCGCTGGGGTAGACGAGTTCTGGAGTGGAGACCGCGTTTAGGCAAACGGCCCCCTGATAGATGGAGCGACGATCTGCGCAAGGTGGCTGGAGCGTCTGGATGAGAAGAGCCGAAGATCGGGCTCAATGGCGCGCCCTGGGAGAGGCCAGCAGTGGACTAGAGTAGGCTGTTGATGATGATGTATTATGTAGACCTAACTTATTTTAAATATATTTCCTGTGGTTATGGAAAACAATTTTAAATCAGAAGGTTCGTATACATATTTAATGTAGTGGAATATTATGTTAGTTTTTGCGGTAATGATTGTGTCAAAACCGCATAAAATGTTGTTTTGTACCTAATCATATTTAAAAGGAAGTATAGTTAGTATGTCATCACATTATTTACAATACAATTAGTTTTACCAACTCTACTATAGTTTTACGTTTATTTCAGGTACAGATGGCGACTATGCAAATGCAGGTAACTAATAATAAAATACATGGTATTCCAAAACCTTGTAAGTCGAAACAGCGTTTTCATAGAACATTTTTTACGCCGTTTAAAACATATCAGATGTGAGACATAATTAATATAGTTACAGTGAAACAAAACTTAAGTTACAGATTATAAGACGAAACGGTGTTCAAAATTGATAACAGAACAACTTTTGGAAATTCTAGATGATGATCAGATTACTTTTTAATATTTATATTAAAAAGTAATCTGGGTGTTCAAAATTGATAACAGAACAACTTTTGGAAATTCTAGATGATGATCAGATTACTTTTTAATATTTATATTAAAAAGTAATCTGGGTGTTCAAAATTGATAACAGAACAACTTTTGGAAATTCTTGTAATTTCTTAATTTAATTACACGGGATTTATAATTTATAGAATACAATAATAATACAATAGAATTTCTATATTAATTATATCTCACATCTGATATGTTTTTTTAACCATTCTTTCGAAGAATACCGATGTAAGACTGCGGAAGAAAGTAATAAACATAATACTTATACAAGGTTACGTATATATCTCGTGGCAGGTCAAAACAATGATATTGATAATAACACAGCATTACTCACCGTGCGCATGCGCCAGTTGTACTGATAATTCCGATAAGCGTTTATACAGAGCTCCGGAAGTTTTGCTTTTGAATTGTTATATGATACGTTTTTGTACGTACAGTGGACAACTGATCAGGCTTTTCCCCTTTATTATTTTGTCGTTTTAACATATTTTAAATGTTCATACGAATGTCAAGGAATCATAATCAAAAACTTATAGCGACATGGTTCCACATAGTGTAGTAGTGTGTAGTTAGGTACAATTTGAATTCTATAAGTAGTATTATTTTGTACATGCTTTTTCCTGTACATTGATTTTATTACAAAAACATACCTAACGGATCAATATTAGACCACTTGGTGGACATCTTTTGCTTTACGAATTTTGAAAATTTCTAAAAAAAATTCAACCAGCACCAAATCGATTATCGAGTATGTTTATTTGAATAACAACATGAAAATATATTATTTATTAAATTTGTTTTTGAAGCGAGGTTCTAGCAATGGAAGGAAAGTAGAAATATTTCCGGGAAAATGAGACAAATATAATACAATTATAATGATATTAAAATAGGATCAAAAATAATGAATACCCATTAAAATGTGTAAAAAATGAATGGATATAACTTCAGGATATAGTTTAGCAGTCTGTTATCACCAGCCCACACTAGAAATAATACATGTAAGGAACCATTCATTCCTTACATGTATTATTTGTATTGTATGTATGAATATATGTACAATTATGTCATAGGCATAATTTTTATTTCTAAATCTATTATGTATATGTCGTCGGCAAATTGTATAATTCGTCCTTTCACTAACGGCGTTGACGGTTTACAAACGCTCGCTGTTTTGTAAAATACCGAAGGCAGATTAGAAAATACCTCGGCATTTGCAAACAGTTTTTACTGGGTTGTTATAAACAAAAATCTAACTAAGGCTAGGGAGGCGCCTGTTTGCCGCTCTAGCCTTCAACCTAACCCATACGTGTCGGTTTCACTCCGACATGTACATTAGCTTGATTTATAATTCCCCCTTTTACAATGAAAACAGCAAACGTTTGTAAACGAATTATACAATTTGCCAACTAGATATATATTGTATAATGATGAATATTCATTCTTCATATTCTTTATATTTGCTGCAGATGACGACGGCGGCACCGTGACGTCATCGAAAGCTCTCGCCGCCATAGCTCATCTCAACAGCAAGATTGAACGCACAAAGGAGCTGATACGCCTCGAACAAACCATTAGAGATGGTGAGTGGTATTTCTTCCATACCTTACTCAACGATGATGTATTATGTCGTCGAAGTTTCCCACGCTTTATGACATGTATGATCTTCTGTATATATAACGTCAGACTAGAGGGGTTATGGCCCCCAAAGCCTGTAAGATCCCTGAGAAGCTCGACTCCCCCATGACCATTTTATCTCCCATGTCTTGTAAAGGACCCCCTTTAAATTTTCTTTGCATCCGCGCGTGCCCCATTGTTGGGCCACAGGCCATAATCCACCGCGTGGACCCACTGATTTCACCTGTTTTTTTATCCGCGTTAATTTGCATAACAATGACTTAACAATAGCCTTATGTGTACACGGGTGCTCTTAAAACATTAGGCATTACGCTGAGTCGCAGCCCTTTCGCTGCTGTGGCATATAGGTATAAGCCTAATTATAAGTTAATTTTAAGTTAAGTAGGGTATTAGACACTTTTAAAAAATATATGTTAAAATGTTTAAGTCATTGTCATTCTTTACTAGTTTTTTATTTCCTCATAATATAGTCGCTAAATAGTTTTAAATAGCATTTAAAATTCCCACGAAAACTCTGGTCGCCATGATAGTTTTGCTGTGACGTCACTATCGATTAAATAAACAAAATAGAACTGATCGCCCTACATTCGTTGTGTCGTTTACTCGATAGTGACGTCACAGTTGACAGCGTCATGGCGGATAGCGTTTCACTGCGTTTCAGGTCACGTGATAAACATATTAAAAAGGGCGATTTTAGACTTAAATTATTAAATTAAAATCGTGATTTCATGATCGGAAATCAATATATTTCTGTTTGCTATTACTTGAACCATCATATTTACATACTCTCATAATTTATTGTTTATGATGGCATATAGCCATATAACGGCGTACCCGAGGTGAACTAATCGAAGCATACAAAATCTTATCCAATAAGTATAACTGCCCGGACTTGCCCATACTCTTCAATGTGAATACTATACACAGAGCCCGGCACAATAATGACTTGCAACTGAAGACCACTCGTTCAAACACCTTGGTCGGCCATAACTCTCTCAATAACAGAGTCGTGAGAATATGGAACAAGCTACCGCAAGACTAGATAGGTTTTTAAACAGTGCATAAATAGTGGTGGACATAATTAACTATGAACAATGACTAAGTGATATAAGTGAATGAACAATACACCAGCATAGATATGGGCGCATCAGCTTAATGCTGTCTGCTCATTAATAAATAATAATAATATAAGATCTATAATTTACAAAATAATGTACCTGTCAGTGGTGAATAAGGCTTTTCTATCTGTCTTTCTAAAACGCTCAAAGGTTTAGTACACTCTTGGTGTATTCTGGCCGTAAGACTGGCTAAAGCGTTCACTACAATGAATACTAGTACGATTCCGAATTAGTACACGGCTCGCCTGAAATCGAAGCCGGACCTTTCCTTAAAACAACATTTTGTATATCATCATTACATTTGGTAAACTTCACTTTCCAGACAACGTGAACGAGTACCTGAAGCTAGCTGCAAACGCGGACAAGCAACAACTTCAGCGCATAAAGGCGGTGTTTGAGAAAAAGAACCAAAAGAGTGCGCTCTGCATCGCGCAGCTGCAGAAAAAACTAGAGGGGTACAACAAGAGGATTAGGAGCTGGGAGGTGGGTCATTACATCCGACAGACGATTAAGGTTTTAGTTATTGGATTAAATTTTATAACTTTAGTTTAAGAAGACCCCCATCTAACTATTATAGTTTCGGCGGGCTGATAATCTTCAAATTCTTCCAGTTTCATATTGTGAAATTGAAGTATACTTACTTTTTCCTGGTTATCGTCAGATTCTCAAGGTTTCAGATGTCGGAAACGCACAATGAACCTGAATCTTCTTCTAAGTCGTATTCCTCATTGCAGAGGGTCGTGATCATTCTAAGGAATTGATCACATAGAACGACTCTTGTGGCAGATTTATTGGGGTGGTTTGCCTTCCCCAAACTGATGATGAATCTGAATATTTGAGTTCAAATTCGAACCATCTAGCTATTACCGTTGCAGAGATTCCATCTGACATCAAAGATGCTCCAAGATCTTGGAAACCACTGGTCCAATTTTTATCAGTGCTAACTAAGAACACTCGACAAAATTCTCTATTTAAAATAATATATCTATCTCTATCTAATCGCATGCGCCAACTTGCAGACACGGTTTCCTTATAAAAGTTCTCTAACGGGCAATCTACAATTTACCCCTAAATTACAAAATCCTTGGCGATAACTTTTACTCATATTGCTGAGGGTTGTGAGGAATTAATTACATACAACAAATTTCGTGGCAGATTTAATGGGGTGGTTTGCCATTGCCTCCCCATTTCACACACTGGTTATCTTAGTGTGCAGGTTGCCTCACGATGTTTTCCTTCAGCGTCAAAGCAGTCGATAAATGTACGTAAGTCTTTCCAAAAAACCGAGAAACTCATTGATGACATTGCATGGTATCGAACTAGGACCTCCCCGCATTAGAGTCCGACGACACCCAAACGAGGTACCTGATGGTAACTGATGGTAAGTGGTCACCGTTGCCTAGAGACACGTGTAATACCAGAGGCATTGCTTGTGCGCTGCAGGCCTTGGAAGAATTGGACTCTCTTTACGTTCGTAAATGTAAATATTATGTTTTGCAGCAACACGGCACGAGTGGGCAAGCGCACAGGCAGCCGCGAGAGGTGTTACGGGATATGGGGCAAGGGTTGAAGTAAGTTTTTTTCAGTCCTTTTTTTATTCATTCATTCATTCATTCCTCTTGCTAGAATAAACCGATCTCTTTCCGAATAAAAGTCTATACCAAAGATTTTGAAATTCAGGGAGCTACTACAGCTTGACGACAGATGCTGTACTGCGCCTTAGGTACAGTTCGACAAGGATCTTTGGCGTGTGGATGACATTTTTTTATAACGAACTTGTATGAAGTCTCTCTCCCTTTCTCTCTCTCTCTCTTAAATGATTTTACCAAATTTTTGTTTAATAAACTTTAAATTAGCACATAAAGTAGCTTTGAGAAATTAAATTAAACTAACCCAAAAGCCGAGAAATTTGTGATATCTTAAAAAATTACGTATCGTTTTGTTTTTCTGTTTACGAAGTGTGCTAGTGGCTCCATCTACGCAACGCTTTGCGTTTTATGCCCTATTAAATTTACACGTTTCACAGGAACGTAGGCGGTAACATCCGCGACGGCATCACCGGTCTCGGCGGCAGCGTGATGGCGGCGCCGCGGGAATTCGCTCACCTCTTCTCCCGTTCAAACCGCTTCGGTTCCGCCGACAACATCTCCCAGCTGGCCGGTCTGTGTTCTTACCACCTTACTAAGACCTGGTTTACACCTGGTCAAGGGACCATTCAAGTGCGTTAGTCAAGTGGTAAGGATACACCACAGGTGTAAACCGGTGGGACAATGATGTAAACCGGTGGGACAGTGGTGTAAACCGGTGGGACAGTGTCGAGTTAAGTTGGCTCGCAAGTAGCCTTGCCAGTGGATACTAATGTTTGACTTTTTGTCACTGGCCAGGCACTCGCCACTGTCCTTACCACTCGACTAACGCACTTTACCAGGTGTAAACCGGACCTAAAGTCGCAGTTACATATAGTCGTTGACCGCTTCGGCGACCGACCTACGCTCGCCGACCTCCGTTGTTTACACTTGGTCGTTGGCCAAAGTCGTCCAACGTCAGTAACACTGACGTTGCCCGAATGCGGTCGACTACTGGTAATTCACATATAGGCAGTGGCCGCATGTGACCGCCCAGACGGTCGTTCGACGACCAGGTGTAACCGCACCTTAAAGTCGTATCTTTAATTAGCAGGAGGAAACTGACATACTATACTATACATACATACTAATGTTACGTCAAACCACACTTGCTGTGCGAATGTGACTCGCTGGCTGGAGGGCGCATGAGTCTTCTGAGGGTCGCCTACCCGAAACCAGAGGACTATAGGCTCCTTCCTGTAAGCAGTACAGCGTCCTTTGATGCAAAGCATCTTTAAGGAACAGGAAGGAGACTAAGGTAAGGGGTGAGCACAAAAGATCCCTGAGGGTCGAAGTGCCGCTGGGGTTATCCCTGGCATAGGATAAGATACGTCAAACCATACAAAGAAAACGTCAGTTTACTCCGGATAATTAAAATACGACTGTATAAAGTCGATTTGCTCAAATCGTCTCGCCCTTCAAAAATGCCGCCCGCGCTTGCGCCGATGCAAACGATGACTATGGTTAGTCGTTTAAAAAAATAAATCTAAATCTGGGATAGGTTTGTTTAAAAGTCCATTCGCTTAATTAGTCTCACTCTTTGAAAAACGACGACACAAGACGATTTAAGCGAATGGACTATACTGACCCTCAGTTGCACTAAAGTTCTTAAAGTTAAGTCTTCATTAAAATACATGCTATCCCTTTCTGCGTCATAGCTCTAAATAGAGATGACACGAGACTTAATGATGTCTTAATATTAAAGACTCCGGTTTAGATCAATCCACATCAAAGTTGCCGATCTCGCAGTTGACTTATATATGTGTCCTATGTTACTACATTTAGTGTAGGACTTCACAAGTTCGGTTCCAGCCACGGTGCCTCTTGTGCTTGACACGTAACTGTTTTACCAGGTGAAGAATGAGCCATTTCTTGTGCCATGGGTCGCCGGCTTTGCCGCTTTCTTGTCGATTAATACAATTCGCGTCCATAGACCGCTTCATTAGGCTTAAATCAGCTTTATTGATAAACCATGCGATTGTGATCTTCCATGCGACATAAGGGGGGCCTCTACTAGTAGTTATACTTCTTAAACATATTCTCCATTGAAATGGTGAAAGGGGGAAATTTAGATACCACTACAAAATATTCGCTCCACCACGTATTAGTTGATGATTTACGACGAGCAGACGCTACTAATCCGATTTCTGTGTTTACGACATTGTCAATTTACGTTTTAGGACAAAATGGTAATCACAATCCGTCTATAATGGGCGAATTTTTTATAGTATCCTTGGCTAAAGTTAGGTTATCATCATCAATTTGGAATTGCAGTCAAAGTGATCACTTCAGTTAAAAAATGACTATAAAATCAAAAATCCAGTACATATATCAAAATGTTCAGAGAGTAGCGATTCTGTAGATAAGTACATCTTCTTCTAAGTCGTATTCCTCAGTGCTGAGGGTCGTGATCATTCTATGGAATTAACCACACAGAACGACTCTCTTGGCAGATTTAATGGGGTGGTTTGCCATTGTCTTCTCCATTTCACACACTGGTTGTCTCAGTCATGGCACAAGAAGAAAGGCATATCAACTATGGATTGAACGTTGTTCACGTCACCGCACAAGGGTGCGTCATCAAACGAGTGTTATCGTCAGTGATCGGATTAGGTAGTGAAATTTTACGGGATTCCATGACGAAATATTAACATGGACTTGCCGATTAACAGTAACGATATTGCGGGATTACAAATTCGCTAAGAGCTGGTTACATTGGACAGTAATATTGTTCAAAAACATTATTAAATATTCTTATGAGATTTTTACGAGGCAAAATTTGCAGCCATATTGTTGTTTGCTTTACACTTGACATAAATTCTTAGAAAGTGTATTGTTTCGGTATAACAAATGACAGATAAAGAGCGTTCTGAGAAAGTGTGAATGTGAGAAAGAGACAATAAATCCCGAATATAGTCCTAATAGTGGTATCTCTTTGGCTCTCTCGCAATAGGGATGATGAGATGATTTCCTTTTTGAGTTCCCATTAGGAGAAAAAGGATTTTATATATACAGAACGTTTCTGAAATCCCGCAATCCCGCGGGCGTATCCATACTAATAGAAAGAAAGATTATTTATTTCTGACACACATACAAACAACTAGGTACAGAAGACAAAAATAATATTAAACAAATATATTACAAAACTAGTAACTAATATAACGTTTGAGGTCGTTAACCCTAAATTGCACTTCCTTATCCGATCACGGGTTATCGTAGATGCTGTACCCTAGTGCGGTGACGTGAACATCGTATAATTCGTAATTGTTATGCCTTTCTTCTTGTACCATGATCTCAGTGTGCAAGTTTCCTCACTAGCTTTCTTTCACCATCAAAGCAATCTGTAATGTAAGCAAGTCTTCGAAGAAATCATTGACACATGGCTTGTCTGGAAATAGCCTCTGAATTAGAATTGTACTAGCTTCTACGACACTGACACTCTTGGTTTTACATTACATTCAAAATATATTTTAAATTAACCCAGAATTTGCTGTTTTTTGACAGAAAATTACCATTGAATAAACGCCTTCAAAACGCCATCCCCTCGCACCACACATTCCGTGGACAAGATCTCAATTGTCTAGGTTACTAGGCTATATCCCTGGCTTTGTGAGCTCGCTTTTGTACCAGCTCTGCCCGAAATTTTGCATTTAATATTAGACAATCTACACAGTGGAGACACTTAGACATGTGTCGTCACACACCCCACGAAAACATTGGTATTTTACTGTAATAACCATCTGCAATCAAGGCTACGTTCCAATTCGCTTTTCGCTTTATACAACAATTACTCCGGAACCGGGTAGAGTAATTATTGTCGGGTAAATAAACGTTATGGAACGCAACCCTAATAGGCAATACATTTTCATTTATTAAGCATTTCGCCATGTGGGCTTGGTTAAAGAAATTAGAAAAAGTGGTTGACAATTTTTCTGCGAGCGGCGTTTGAACCTGCGACCTTGCCGTTCCGTGGCAGTGCTCTAACCAACTGAGCTAACGCAATTCAAATAAGTCAACCCCTTCTCCTTATAACCGTATATAGACTACATAACTACATATATATATTATCTTTTTTCTAATTTCTTTTAGACAAAACATATACCATTTAGGTATTACATGCTACATGTGTTCTACGCGTAATGTTCAATGTGTAACATAAATATGTATTTTCCTCACAGATAACACGGGTCCTTGTAAGTATCTCGTGTTACTATAGCAACCTGACTAACCCCTCCACTAGTTCCCATCTGTTTTACTATTATCCAGCGACATTCTACCCTAATAGCACAAAATGTCTGGAGATATGTCTAGTAGAGAACTAGATGTTTTAGAGAACTACTAGATGTCTATAGATAATTTGTGCTAGATTTTGTGCTATTAAGGTAGAAGCATACTTACTTGACCATTCATACTTTTTAGAACCTTACCGATTCTATTTTCATACCTCTACCTCAATAAACATATACTCGTACTGTTTCTGAAATGCGTAGTTTCATTCAATTATTTTTTTCTGTACAAGAGAGATGCATTATTTAATGTATAAAGTAGTTTTTTACCAAATTTATTTATTAAGCATTTTGCATGCTTTTCTAATTCTGCTCGCGGAATATTTCACCCTTTTTCTAATTTTCTTATTAAAAAGTTGTACCCATCTTTAGACGATCTTGTACCAATTATTCTTTGGTACAAGGATTTTCCAATAATGATACAGTTTGGAATTAGCTTTCATTGTGTGTTTGAATGGATTTATTGACATAATACTAAGTATTGTAGTGGTTTCTTGTCAGTCAAAATACAATTATGCTTATTTATATCATATTATTATATCTTCACTTATCCAACCTCTACATCACTATTTGCCATCATGTGTTTACTTATGATAAAGTCCAACCAAAATGAAAAAAAACCGCCCAAGAAAGTGTCGGGCACGCATAATAAGATTCCGTAGTTCTATCAATAGAGTTCCATAACCGTTCTATCACAACATCATATACAATTTGTTCTAATTAACTACATTATAACTTTGTCGAATTCTTTTTTACAACGTAACTTTTGTAACTAACTTTTGTAATTAACTTTTTAAGAAATGATTATTTAAATATATTTTTATTTATAATTTTTATATTTTGTTATAATTTTCATTGTAAGTACTTACTACCAGATATCATTTAGATTTATTTTAAATTGTATTTCAAGAGTTATAGGGGACGCCTTATGTGATATTGTATGGGCTGGTTTCCGCAACTCGACGTCTATAGCGTCTATTTTGCGTGTGATGTAAAATCAAGCCACCCCAACCTCGCCAAAAAATCCAGCAGTCCTTCAATGCCCTGATAGGACTTCGGGAAGTGATCTCAGGGTGCTGAGGCATTCTAATAGCACGTGGGCGACCGTCTCCTCTGCCTCCAGGCATGCTCTTCCGCAGGGCTCTACTGAGCCGTAGGAACTCGGTAGATCTCTCGTGCGCTGGCGCAGCGATTTCTTAATCCAGCAGAAGGGCCACGAAGCCCCACGTACCCCTTACTTGGGGCTCTGGACCTTCTACAACCATTTCCGAAGCCCTTCTCGACAGTGTCGGAGATAAGTAGTTCCTAGCCACGGCTACCAAGAGATCCACAGACGAGTCTATAACCCATGTATCAATTACTAACCGAGTATGCCGGTGCAGTGGGTTTGTCTTCCTTTAGGATTGTTACATCCGCCAGGGCCACAAACTCACCACACACACTGCGAGGCGAGTACGCTGATACCCCTGATAAGACGAAACTTAATTTCCTAATTTACAACAGAACCCTAAAAAGTCAGTGATAATAAAAGATAAAAGTCATCAGTACCACACTTACAATAGTACACTACAGTTGAATATCAGACAATTTACTAGATACAAGTCTAAATGTAGCTAGCTGAACAAAACCTTGAAAAAATAAACTGTGTATTTATATTCATGCATCGGTAAACTGTGCAGGTTTTGTGTTCCAAAACATACGTTGAGTCATATCGGTGTTAGGATATTAGGTCATCCCGAGATTTACCGTGTACTAGATTACTGAAATATGTTGTTTAAAACGTGCAAAAACTGTCGAAGGAAGTGTAATTACAAGTTTTATTAGTTTTTGCTCTTTAAAAATACGTTCTTCAAACTATTGTGGTGGTGTATTACTTCTTTATGTCACTAAAGGGTACAAGTATCATTTTCTTTTTGTTCTGTCTTCGTAGTCTTTAGTTTTGTGTTTGTACTTATAATATTGTGTCGGTGATGTGATTGTGGGTTGTTAGATGAACAAATTGTAAAGTATGGTACAAATAATGTGACTAAATAAGTGTTTTACATACTTATAGTCTATTGCCATTGTGATGGTTTTACTAGCTTACGTATTTACCTAAAAAAATTTAATGATTCTCTGTGAATTTCTTATACAGTAGGTGTATCATTTCTCCTCGTATAAGTAAAACATAGTTACTTACTCGACCATAAATATTAGAGATACCGAATGTAACGACAGAAAGAATTGCATTATGACTTGATATAGCGTTGTCTCTCCGTCAGTTGCACAAAACGTTCTTAGAGTTAAGTCTTCATTAAAATACCTGCTTTCCCTTTCTACGCCATAGCTCTAGATAGATTGACACGAGACTTTAGGAAGCCTTAAAATTAAGAACGTTTCTTGCAACTCACGGTCTGTTTCGTATGTTATTTCATGATATCATTTCTTTGTTTCGAGAACGGTAACAAGGGGCCGGATATTCTTAAAGTGATGGGGAAACGAGGGTATGATTGTCCATCGATAGATATTGTCCACGCGAAAAACACGACTTTCTTGAGCGGGCAATCATGTTTTCTCCTGTATCCCTTATATTTCTAGTTATAGAGTACAGTGGACAACAAATCAGGCTATACTCTTTACAGGCTTACTCTACAGGCTCCACAGAGTACAGCTTGAAATGTACCACTGTACAATGCTTACCACTAAGCTTTAACATACGCCACTGTGTATATTTGTGGAAATGTGTCGCTTATCATGCCGTCTCCTTCTTGCACGCTAGCCCCACAACACGCGGAACTGAGAGGTAAATAAACGCTGCGCTTTATACCGCATTCACTACCTATGTTATAGATATTTTATATGTAGGAAAAAAAATTGTAAACTTTCGACTGGGTTGCCTAGATTTTCGTTATACCTATAAAGATTTCACAGGAAAATAGGTATCCAATATTCATTACTAGGTACTGAATGTCCTGCATCCCTAAAACTTTTACTGAAGTTATGTCCATTATTTAGAAGACAAATTCAACTTTCAAAATAGATTTCGTTCAGAATAAGTTAATGATATAACTTATCTATAGTACTATATTAATATAACTGGATTGGCTGACTGACTCATCAACGCAGAGCAGAAACTCCTGAAGCTAGAATCACGAAATTGGGAAGTAGATTCCTTTTATGACCTAGGCTAGCAATAAGAAAGGTTTTTTGAAAATTCAGCTCCTTAGGGTGAAAATTTGGCGGTGAAAGTTTGTATGGGGAATATATATTTTTTCTGTCGATTTACATGAAACTTAGTACATATAGTCTGTAACACAAATTAAGAAACACGTGTTTCAAATTTTCTCAAAATTCATCCCTTAAGGGTGTAAAAAAGGGGTTGAAAGTTTGTATGGGGAAACAAACATTTAGACAAGAAGAAGCGGGTTTGGATTCCTTCGGGTTGAGTTAGGTTAGGTTAGGTTTCGGGATCGGGGCTAAAATACTAAAAAGGTTACAATTATTTTTCTTACCTTCGGCCACTTACGGGAAACTCAAGAATACGGTGGAAACTCAAGAAAAGGGTGGTCTTCTATCTTTAAATGAACCCGTGCGAAGTCGAAGCTGGTGGCTAGTATCTTATATTTTTGATTTAGAATAATAAAACATTCAAAGTTTAACACGGAATTTGTGATGTGATTATTTTTAGACTTTTGAAATCTCGAACATCGATATGTTTTTAACGTACTTTGTTGCCCCCAAGAGACACATAATAAACTTTCAAAAAAACAGTTCAAAATACAGGTTTAAATGTTCAAAAAAAAAATACTACTCAAATTAGTTTCTAGTCAAGATCGAAATTCCTACAGTGTTTAGACTTCCCAAAGTCATTTTCCCCTATTACAATGTTTAGGAACGCGGTAGCTAAATTAGGCATATCCCGTCTCTTATTCTTAGTCGCACGAGTCTAGTGGCATCGTCTGGTCGCTATGAAACTCTACAATTACATAGGTATTTTTCATTGTGGCATAATAAACAAATATTTAAAAATCTCCTATCGAGGGTAGTCGAGCAGAAAAATATAATTAATTACCTGTTAAATGTTTGTGATAAAAATAAATTACCAATCACCAATAGATCTTTTAAAATGTGTTTACTTTTCGGTTTATAATAATCATGTTTAACGTGTTATTTTTCATAAGTAATTTAAGGTTACTACTTGGTTTCCATACAAGTGATTTTACACATCAATGTTGTATTCGTGCAATATTTTACTTAAATATTAGGTCAATCATTAGAACCTTTAGTAAAATGATTAGTTTTAAAAACTGTAATGAATTTTTAAATTTGCGACAGTTAAAGAGCATGATTGACCCTTCGACATTAAGTCTATGGATTGACCTAATAGTAAAATATACAATATTCCAGTAAAATATTCTACAAGTACGACATGAGTTTGTAAATGGAAACCGAGTCGTAAGACGCACCTTAATGTGGTCTTTTTTACTACACGCTTTGTTTGTTAATTATGCACCAATATACTCGTAACATAGATTCGCTTTACTAACCTGATGTGTAATTTATGTAAAATACTTACTTTAATCTGTCTAAATTAAACTATGCTTAACTTTAAGTGAAAAAGTAAAAAAAAAAGAAATTCAAATGTTGTGGTTATTAATAACAGTAAATCGTCAATATATACGAGATATCACTTCGCTAAATAACATTAGTTTTCTACGATTACTTTTAATTCATATTAAATATCGTAAGTCAAATAATATCACTCTTATAATAACCGATACAAATCAGAATAGTATATAATACCTTTTGGAACTGAGATGATATTACATACAAATTAAAAACCGATAGAAACTTGTGGTACCCCATAACCTAACCAGTCTTAGTACGACAATGATCCTTCTTATTCTGATTTTTGTCGCGTATTATGAATATTTTCTTTTCTTAGCATAAAACTACGATAACCAACCAATATGCGTATTTAGTTTTGCTACAATGTCGCAGCGAACGCTTCGTCGGAAGGGAGCCGTGCTTCGGAAGCGGGCGAAGCGGCGGCTCCGCGCGGCTCCACCTTGCCCAGGGCTGCCACGTCACCTGCGCCGAAGTTCTCTCCTGAAGCGTCACCTAGTTCATCCATCACCAGTGAAGGAGCTCCGTAAGTAACTTCGACAGAAATATGAAGGAAGCAATGCTTCGGAAGTTAGCGAAGCCCAGTTGTTGTGTTGCCCAGGGCTGCCATATCACTAGTTCTGAAATTCTCCCTTGAAGCGCCATCTATCTCGTCCATCTGAAATATATTTATAGTTAGAACACAATTTATGATTGTTACCGAATAAATTGATTTGAAATTGAAAAATATGGTATCCAACGACGTTAGTTTAATTTTTTTGTATGGTTTTTGCATTGTTTGTATAAACAAAATACTGGAGCTTAATTCTTTTTTAATTAACTTTTTCATGCTGCTAAAATCATCTGCACTGAACTGTCATCGTTATCCGATTGGCTGAAAAATTGGAAGTTCCTTTGAAATTGAAAGTTTCTTGATAACACTGTATGCTTGTCCATATAGGCCTACGGCCGCTGTATTGGTTCAATCTGTTTTAAACAAATCTTCTCACTAAATTCTAGTCTTTTTTCGACAGTTATCCTGCGCAGCCAGGCTCCAACATGTCGGAAGCTGCGTTTTCGATCAAGCCCATACTGAACGAGCTGCGCGAGCGCAGGGAGGACTATGAACGTCTCGCCGAAAAGATGGACGCTCTCAAGGTGGGGTTACCTCTACACGATCTCTAACTAGCATTAAAACATCTACCGTCAGTTGCATGAAACGTCCTTTAAGTTCATGCTACCCTTTCTACACTAAGGCTCAATTTGCATTGCCGCGGAATGGAATGGAAGCAAATTTTCGCAACGTAATTGTACATAGCATAATGAACTTTATATGAATTTGTGTAACATACAAACTAAATACGAGCCAAAAAATAGGTCGCGCGTCTTCCTGGGAATCCTCGCGCATTCTCGAGAATTCCCCTAGCGGTAAAGCGTATTTAGTTTGTATGTTACACAATTGACATAAAGTTCGTTATGCTATGTACAATTACGTGGCGAAAATTCGCTTCCATTCCATTCCGCGGCAATGTAAATTGAGCCTAAGGCTTCCTTAGGGTGGTTTTCGAACAAAGGTGAGCAAGGAAAACTCCAATAGGATAACTCCCTTTTTTTTCCTCGCTCACCGCTTCGCTTCCTCGCACAGCTTTTACTTTTACTTACTGATACGAAAGAACACCACTAAGTGCAAAACGCGATTGTAGAGAAAATCAAGAGAAACATCAATTTCACCAACGTCAGCGTTTATTATAACTGACTTTTTGCTCACTAATTTTATTTAGTTTAATATAACCCATGCTTAAGTTCTTACTTGTGTATGGACTATGGATACTTTGTCATCTTACCGCACAAATAAACTTATTCCTTTTTTTTCTCCCTGGCTCCCACACAAGGATACCCTGTGTTGTGGGGGCCAGTCTCTTCCGATATATCTTATTCTTAGCCTTTTTGCATAACGGCGTGAAATGAGACGGCGGATTGTAAATTTTAGTTCCTATTTTTACCGTTCGAGGCTCTAATCATAACAACAAACATGGCGTCGAGTGTAGAAAATGTTCTGAAAGGTATTATAAAGTTATTATTTGATCGTAGAACCTGTCGCAAGAGGTGTCGTTCCTGTCAGCGGCCCTGCAGGAGGAGCGCTTCAAGACTGAACGACTAGAGGAGCAGATCAACGATCTCACGGAACTGCATCAGAACGAGGTACACTATTTATACACTGGTTGTAAAGATAGGTTTACACCTGGTCAAGTGGCATGGACAATGGCGAGTGGCCTGACCAGTGACAATAAGTCCACTGGCAAGGCAGCTAGCAAGCCAACCTGACTCGCCACTCTCCCACCGGTTTATAGTACACTTTTTCTTCTTCTAAGTCGTATTCCTCATTGCTGAGGATCGTGATCATTCTAAGGAATTAACCACATAGAACAACTCTCGTGGCAGATTTAATGGGGTGGTTTGCCATTGCCTTCCCCATTTCACACACTGGTTATCTTAGTGTGCAGGTTTCCTCACTATGTTTTCCTTCACTGTTAGAGCAGTCGGTAAATGTACGTAAGACATGGCACTGCACGGTTTCGAACCCGGACCTCCCGCATGGGAGTCCGGTGTCCTAGCCACTGTGCCACCGACGCTCTAAGTTTTAGTTAAGTACTACACTTTTAGTTAAGTTAAAATTGCAGTTAATGCAAAATATAGGAATGGAACAGCCTGCCGGCGTCTGTATTTTCCGAAACCTACAACCTTGGGATCTTCAAGGCCAGAGTGAATAGGCATTTACTGGACCCGCATGCTCCATCGTCGACGTCATCGTCGCTTGCTATCAGGCGAGATCGAGGTTAAATGCGGGTTTAGTGGTCAATAAAAAATATATTGTAAGGGTATTACGAGCTTTTTAAGTATATTTTGCGTCAGTAGTTAGACGGATAGAGTAAGATCTTACATAGATAATAGAAACGCAGAGGAAATGCAGTATTCTTTTTATGGCCTAAAAGTACCCATACATTTTTCAACTTCCCATATGGGAACCAATAACCAATAACCAAACCAACCAACCAAACCAATTAACCAATTTATATAAATTGGTTCTTCTATGTTTGTATCAGAAGACTGAACTATTGTTTTGCAAATGTATATTTTCTCCGATAAAGTTTCCCTATAGTAAAGTTCGAATAGAAAAAGTTAAAAGATATGTTTAATGAGATCGATAAACTTTTGATTTCAGGTAGAAAATTTAAAGCAAGCACTGACGGACGTCGAAGAAAAGGTTCAATACCAGAGCGAGGAGCGAATACGAGATATACACGAGGCTCTCGACTTATGTCAGACTAAAGTGAGTGCATCGGTTAATGTACAGTGGAAGACGTATCTAGCTATACTCTGTGGAACCCTGTCGCAATACGTTTGGTTAAGATGTGTCAAAACAGTTATAGTGTCAAAGTAGCTTGATGTGTTGTCCACTGTACATTTATATATGTTTAAGTAATTCAAATACAGGGGCAAAGGTTGGAACATATGTCGAAGAACAGGATTTGAGCCTGCCGGTTTTCCGTGCCCTGATTACAGGTTTAAATTATTATTATTTTATAAATTAGCTACGACAAACAGGCAGACGGGCCACCTGATGGTAAGTAGTCACCGTCGCCTAGAGACACGTGCAATACCAGGGGTAGTCCTTGTGTGTTGCCAGCCGTGGAGGGAGAGGACTTTTTTAACGTACTAAAATTATTATAACATTGCATATGTAAGTCATTTCGTTATCAATAGTAGTGTCCCCGCTTCTCGGGTCCCGATTCCCAATAGCAGTTAATCCTGCAATGTTTTACCACTAGAGGTGCCACTAGCACAATGGTACGTAGCCAATTAACATGTAGATACGGTCCTTTACACCAAATCATTTTTTACTTCAGACTCGCGCCACGCTGTCTTAACAGATTTTTTAGGTCTGCTATTTTGAAATGGCCACATCATGCCATGATATCATCCCAATTTGACTAATAGCTTTGAAAAAGTAAATTAAATTAACCCAAATAACGAGTAATTTGTGATATCTTCAAAAATGACGTTTCGTTTTGCTTTTCTGTTTACGGAGAGCGCTTTGCGTTTTCTGTCCTATTCTGACCCAGGTCGTATTGACTATATCTTTACAGATTAGCAAATTAGAGCAGTGGATGGCAGGCGGAGGCGGCGGTGGCGGCGGGCTTGGCGGAGCGGGGGAAGCGGGCGGCAACACGGCGCTGCCGCCGCGTCTGCTGCTCGTCAAGTTGCTTAACGTGGCTCTGACACTGCTGCAGTTAGCATTGCTGTTGGTGGCTACCGTCGCTGGCATCGCCATGCCCTTCCTACGTACCAGGTGTGTATACCCTCGTCACACTAAAATTCGTCACATATACACTCGACACACGGTCGGATTGGCGCCGCGTCTGTTACTCGTCAAGCTGCTTAACGTGGCTCTGGCGCTGTTGCAGCTAGCGTTGTCACTAGTCAAATAAAATCAAGTCATACTCATTCTGTCATTTTTTTATCTACCACGAAGCGTCGTAAGGTGCTGTAGCTGAAAGGAAAGACGCGGCGCAAGAAACTTTCAGCAGTACATCTTTTGAAATAAATATATCTTACAATAATTATGAATACAATCATATACACAATGTGCAGAACTGGAGCTGAATTTAGGACCAAGCCTGTTTATCATTTTAGTAGTCATTTATTTTATAATAATCCTTTTTACATAAAGTCTATCTTGGGGCTTAATTTTTTTCTCTGTCATATTTATTACAGTGTCAGGTATCTTATTATAAAATCGTACACAGTGACCCATACATAATGCGTTTACTTTTCTAAGTCTAAAGCGTGGGACTGCAAGTTTGTTTCTAAAAATGACCCTAATAATAAAAAAAACACTAAATTCCAGAGTACGAGTCCTAACAACAAGCCTGGCAGTAATGCTCGGCGTGATGGTACTCAAACAATGGCCGGAGGTCACGCAGCTGTCCGAACATCTGGTCAGAAGACTCAAGGAGTACCTTCTGGACAAACACTATGACAGGTAATGTACAGAACCACGCTGGTTTGGGGGAGTGTGGGGCTTGTGGTGTAGGAATTAAGTAGGATTTTTTTTTTGGTATAAAATCTGATCATGCTGTTTGGCCTTTTTTATTTTGTATATACTCTCATATCCTGTGTTTGACTTATGGGATTATTACACTTGCCTGAATTCAGTCTGACTGATTTCAGTATCAGAGAGAATGTAAATAGTCAGTGTCAGTATGACTGAATTGCAAGTGGAAATGCATTCAGTACAGGTATAAAACAGAAACGTGTCTAAAAAGTCGACTAAATCATTGACTGAATTCAGTCAAGTGTAATAAGCCAATTATAAAGAGCAAATGGCTTCGAATCTCTTGTCCTTCTACATACAGTTTGGAAGGTATGACCCACTATTGTAAGGTACACTTGTATAAAGGGAAAAAACCGATTATTCAACGTTACTATTTTGTATTGGATTTTAAAATAATGTGAATGTTGTTTTGAACATTATCAAAATAAATAGGGGGTTTTACATTTCATTCTGTATAGTAAAATTAGTTGAATAGAAGTTTTTAAAGAAAATGGTATAAATTCTCAATTTAGAGGCTTTGGTACACGACATGGTGACCATGTCAGCCTCGTTAGGGTCACTAAGAAAAGGGAAGGGAAGCTCAAGTATTATTAGAGTCGGCCCTCACTTTGAGAGCCAACTTAGCAAACAACAGTAAGTGTTTCATATTATCAGATAAGGGCTGACTCAAAAAAATATTGAGCCTCCCATTTTGGAGCCTATTGAGGCTGTTTAGTTCCTTTAACTTACTTTAGTTTGAAACTATTCCTAAATAAACTTTTTTAGTAAGTTTTATGGGTACAAGTATTTTGAACCAATGCTAATTTTCTTTTCGCATTCTCTATTAATTTCTAGAATAAAAATTTCATGTGAAATGTTTAATAATACACCACACTTCTCCATACAAAACTATATTGTATAAGAACGTCCATCAATGCAAAGGTATATACGAAAAATTTATGTTTAAAAATAATAACTACAAAGACTTTATGGCTTAATAGAGTCCCAACTTTGATGTCGATTGAATCTTCATTCATAGAGGTGTTATTCTAAAAAAAATATCGATTAAAATGATCTAAGCTAAGCCGTAAGATCCAGGCAATTATTTCATGTGATTTATTAGGTGTTGTTTTGAAAAAAATGCATTATTGTATATTATATTGTGTATAGCAATTTTCATCATATCAATGCTGGGTATAAATAAATCATGTATTTAAAGAGAGAATATAAATACATGTTTTATAAATTAACTTACTGCTCTAATAAAGGTAACATTATACTTACGAATAATCCCGAAAATCATAACAACTTTTGTATAATATAGGCGATTTCTGCGCGAACGCTGAACCTAAGGCTCAATTTCTGCGCGAACGCTGAACCTAAGGCTCAATTTTTGCGCGAACGCTGAACCTAAGGCTCAATTTACATTCCCGCGGGGAAGTCCGGCCGGAGGCGGAGCGCCCTGCTTTTTTTTTTGACGTGTTAAAACCAACTAACTTTATTGTTATAGAATTACCTCTCTTATAACATTAAGCAACCTACCTACATTATCGTTATGATTACTGTTATTACACAAAGTACTACTACATATGACACGAGCCAAAAAAGAAAAGTAGCTAGGGGATTTCTCGAGAATGCGCGAGGATTCCCCGGAAGACGCGCGACCTCTTTTTTGGCTCGTATTTAGTTTGTATGTTACACAATTGATATAAAGTTCATTGTGCTATGTACAATTACGTGGCGAAGCTTCGCTTCCATTCCATTCTGCGGAAAAGTAAATTGAGCCTAATTGAAACTGTCACTCATATACTAGATTGTACAAGAGTGAGCAGGACGTTTGGTATTATATAATTAGTCAAGTGATAGTGATTAGTCAAGTCAAATAATAAGTGTAATGTGACCTTAGTCTGAGATAAATAGAAATCAAATAAAACACATTATAAATTTAATATTTATCATTAATTCATTATGGTAATGGACTTAATTGCAATAAAATAAGTTATATAATTGTCGATTTTACTATACAGGGTGTAACATTAAGAACGGTCAGTATGGGAAAGTCTGAAACTATAAGACATACGAAGATCTGTTCTTAGGAACCATGTCATCAATTTTAGTAACAAGAAACACTGTATTCATACATTTTAAAAAAACTGTACTCAGCCTGGGAATCGAACCCGGTTGTTTTGAAAAAAAATTCAACACTATTTCTATTTAGATATCGATTACGTTAATGATGAAGTGTACAAAACAAGCTACGACACAATTGAAGACCTAGAGACCAGCAGCCATAGAGACCATTTTAACGCAAATTCACCACCTGAAGATACAACATTCAATAGTAAGATCGTCACCTAAACGAGTTGAATGTTGTATTTTACAAAATGGTAGTCATTTCGAACACCTACTAAAATAAATTAAAAGATATGGAAACAATGCGTTTTATTAATTTTAAACATCACGTTTCATACTAACATTTATTCCTTAACACCTACACAGTCGATATCTAAATAGAAATAGTGTTGGATTTTTTTTCAAAACAACCGGGTTCGATTCCCAGGCTGAGTACAGTTTTTTTTTAAATGTATGAATACAGTGTTTCTTGTTACTAAAATTGATGACATGGTTCCTAAGAACAGATCTTCGTATGTCTTATAGTTTCAGACTTTCCCATACTGACCGTTCTTAATGTTACAGCCTGTATATTTATGCTATTTATTATTATTTTTCCTGGCCATTTTCTTCACACCAATTTTATTTTTAATTTATATTTTTTTATTAATTTTCTTTTTTTTTTCCTTCTCATTATAGGTATGAATGCAAGTCGTTATGTGGTTGATATGACTTTCGCCGTAGGATAGTGTGCGATATTGCAATTTTGTCCGGCAGTACCCGATACGATCAAAGAAACAAAGCTATGCTGTGGTATATGTGTTATGAAAAAATATATGTATTGAGGATACTTCCGAGGATATTTTTTAACTGACTACTGAGCCAGAAGGTAATATTTTTCACTTAACTTTATGTATTTAAAAGAATATCTAAAAGAAATTATTCAGCTGTTGAATCCATCTCTGATACTGTTGTAGTAACTTATTGATGTGATTATTAATGTTCAGTTCTATTATCAACGACTGTACCGATTTTGATAAATGAACTATCATTAAATCACATATATTTGTGACGTCACAAAAAAAACCGAAATGTCGAATTCGAAAAAATATATAACGCCTGACCAGATATTTAAAAACCTTGACAACTATTTTTTCGTAGCGATCTCCATAACACATATATTTTAGAAATACCAAAGGCTCGCATACAGGATTTTTATTTTTCTGGTAAGGTTTTAGTTGTATTTTCCAAAGGTTCTATGAACAAATGTGAAACACCCTGAAACCTCATTAATGAGACATTATTATACAGGGTGTAACATTAAGAACGGTCAGTATGGGAAAGTCTGAAACTATAAGACATACGAAGATCTGTTCTTAGGAACCATGTCATCAATTTTAGTAACAAGAAAAACTGTATTCATACATTTTTAAAAAAACCTGTACTCAGCCTGGGAATCGAACCCGGTTGTTTTGAAAAAAAAAACCCAACACTTTCTATTTAAATATCGATTGTGTAGGTGTTAAGGAATAAATGTTAGTATGAAACGTGATGTTTAAAATTAATAAAACGCATTGTTTCCATATCTTTTAATTTATTTTAGTAGGTGTTCGAAATGACTACCATTTTGTAAAATACAACATTCAACTCGTTTAGGTAACGATCTTACTATTGAATTTTGTATCTTCTGGTGGTGAATTTGCGTTAAAATTGTGTTTATGGCTGCTATGCTACACCATAGAGACAATTTTGACCTAATCGAGTTGAATGTTGTATTTAACAAAATGGTAGTCATTTCGAACACCTACTAAAATAAATTAAAAGATATGGAAACAATGCGTTTTATTAATTTTAAACATCACGTTTCATACTAACAGTTATTCCTTAACACCTACACAATCGATATCTAAATAGAAATAGTGTTGGATTTTTTTTCAAAACAATCGGGTTCGATTCCCAGGCTGAGTACAGTTTTTTTTTAAAATGTATGAATACAGTGTTTCTTGTTACTAAAATTGATGACATGGTTCCTAAGAACAGATCTTCGTATGTCTTATAGTTTCAGACTTTCCCATACTGACCGTTCTTAATGTTACACCCCGTATATAAAGTAACTAAAGAAGATATTATCTTTAAGTTGTAAAGTATTGCCTTACACGGTGAAAGAAAAGTACATTATTTTGCGCATGAAAATGTAATTTTATATGTAAACCAACGAACTTATAAAGTATGGAAACATAGCCAATACGAGAAAATGGCACCCACCAAACATTGTAGAGGACAGCGACCGCTGATTGGCCACCGGCCGGTATCCATGGTCAGATCGCGTCACGCCATTGGTCAATTTACTCGACGTCGACTTATCTCAGCAAAAAAGATACCTCCGTCCTTTTTTTTTGCGTTGAAGTGTAGGAATTCTTATTAAATGAATTAAAATGTTATTTATTGTATTTTTAAATAGTGTCTCGTTATAAAATCAACATTTTGTTATTAATGTTGTCAATTTTTAGTGTTAAATGCGATTCTAATGCGGTAATTGAGGAGCTCGTAGTCTAGTTGCGAGCACGGTCTGAAAGTGATCGTGCAGGTTAAGCGACGTTGGCGCGGTCGGTACCTGGATGGGTGACCGCTAGTGGCATATTTCATCTGAGCTCCTCCGTGCCTCGGAGAGCACGTTAAGCAGTCGGTCTCGGTTGTTGTCGTTCGACAGCAGTCGTTAAGCCATGTCATAGGTCTACGGGCGGCCTGAACAACTCTGACAAATAGGTTGGCCACTAACCATACGAAAAAGCAAAGCAATGCGGTATTTAAACAACATTATTATTATTATTAGCGAAATTGGAAACTTGTGGAGATGGCTTTATGTATTAACATAAATTATTAATTTTATAAAATAAAATAAAAAGGACAGAGTTATGTTTATTGCTGAGATAAGTCTACGTCGAGTAAATTGACCAATGGCGTGACGCGAACTGACCATGGATACCGGCCGGTGGTCAATCAGCGGTCGCTACGTTTATCAGAATAATTGGGGCCAGATTATGGTTGCTTTTCCATGTCTTATAAGTTCGTTGTATGTAACCAAGGGGCTGGGCCCCTATAGTTAATTTTGATTTATTAATATTTCTCAGTGGGTTTTAAAGTTTGTTTATTTTAATGTCACGTCAGTGTTAGGAGGTACAGAGGCGTAGCTAGGGGAATATAAATGTGATGGGAAGAGATGGACTCAGGAAGGACACCATTTTATTAATCTTATGGTGGAGGTGTAGCGATTTTTTCTATAACAATTAAAACTAAACTTTACGTCTCTAAGATACGACTTGATTGGTATGTCTGGGTGCTTCGTGCTTCGCTCCACTTGTCACCGCCCGAGCACTAATGTTGGCACTCCATTTTAAACCGTATTTTAAAGATTTTAGGGTTTAGTTTACATTATTATCGAAGTAAGTCGTCATGCCTCAACTCCGATATTGTGAGCTGGGCTGGATTACCTAGGCCAAAATGCCTGCCTAGTAATAGCACTGTAGTGATATTAATTTTATATCGATATGTATCCTATGTTTTGTAAAGGCTGAACAGAATTTGATTAAAAAAAATCTCGAATTCAATAGATAAATGCAAAATGTTAACCGTCATAGTCTAGTAGGTGATGGTGAACGATAATTTGAAATAATGTTTGCACACGATGTACATACCTTTTTTTAATGGAGATTATAACCATCACGAGCTTTTATTAAGTAAACATTATTTTTTTAAATGGCTTTAGTCGACTAGTGATGCGTTGAAGTGTAGGAATTATTAATTATTATTATTATTAAATGAATTAAAATGTTATTTATTGTATTTTTAAATAGTGTCTCGTTATAAAATCAACATTTTGTTATTAATGTTGTCAATTTTAGTGTTAAATGCGATTCTAATGCGGTATTTAAACGACATTATTATTATTATTAGCGAAATTGGAAACTTGTGGAGATGGCTTTCATAACTATCGACAATAATAAATAATTATGGATATTGTAGAATTGTTTTTTTTTTATTATACTCTGGTATTATTTCACATGTCAATTAAAACAATAGGTATAGATACTATTTGGTCATCAAAAAGCTATTCTCCATAAACTAATAGAATTACCTAGAAAATGTTCTAATAAATAACTGTACCATGATATGAATTAATATTGTAAACTATAAAATACATTCCAAATTAGATTACCTTACTGAATGTTTAAACTAAAGCTGGCAAGTTAACAGGGAATGTGGGGTAAAGGATCACATTCTCTGCTGAGTTGTTAATGTGTGTTAAGGCCAACGCTGTACCAGGCCTGCGCACGAAATGGGTGGTGGAAGACATATCAAGCTATAATCTATGGAACACTGTCGCTATAAGTTTTGTTAAGATTTCTTGACAATCGTATGATTATGTCAAATAACTTAAAACGACAAAGTACTAAAGGCTTGATGTGTTGACTACTGTACATTGCTTGTTATCATGTTCTTTTGCTGACGTTTTAACATTATAAACAGCAATGAATATTAACCCGCCGCGTGCACACGCTTCGCAAAGTGTTGGCACCAAGGTTAGTTAGAAAGGGAAGGGTTATAAATACAGGTTTTATTGTGAATTTTGCTTCTTCGAAACCTAGATTTATTTTAGTTAAATAAGTCCTATTGCTTGGTCTAAATAAGTAAAGCAGTTATCAAAACGTCTTCTGAATATTTTGGAATTATCTTGAACTTTTTTTTACTATGATTGAAGCCTTTTGGTTCGCAAGTTTAAGTTAATAGAAAAGGTTGAATAGCTCTAAGATACTGATCTTGGTTCCTATTGTTGAAATGTATAAAAACCGTTCGACGCTTTTTACTAAAGAAAATATGTACTTGTTACTGTAGGTATATCGTGTAAATATATTTTTTTTACATTGCGCTGTAAAAATGTTATAATTTTTACTTCATATCATTTTTTAACAGAGTCGTGTTACTGTATGTTGGATTAACAACAGTATTATAAACATCGTACCTTTTCCAACAATAATTGTATAGAATTATTCTATACATAATACATAAAACTCTAGACTATCTTCCTTTCCCGTAGGCCAGTGTTGCAAAAATACCAGTTATAAAATATTTTTCTAGGGTTTCAAACCAATATTAGTCCAACATACAGTAACCAAAAGAACGCTTACCTTAATTATTATTATGTATTTAATTTAAAACAATACTTTTTAGTAAATATGTAACTTCCTTGGGGGTACGTTAATGCTCTCCTGTCAAAATATATGTTACAAATATAATTTTAATTATGTTTTATTATTGCAAAACAAAATTACATAGTATATACATAAATCAGTAGTCCACAAAAATAGTAGCCCATTTGTACGTGGGTTAATCGACGCATTTACTAACTAACACATACACAAACGAGCAAATAGAAAGGTAAATAAGACTTAACAACTATAGATCAAGTGAATATGCCTGAGCTGCACGGCCGCCCGCGCCGTGTGATCGGTGCGGCGAGAGGGAGCGGAGCTGGGTGCTACTGTCGTCGCCAGCTGAGGCACTAAGTTGCGTATCCATTTGAGGCGGCTCGGGGTCGAGGCACGCACTCCTCGCGGATTTACTTAAATGCGTACGTGGCTCGATTTGAGGCTGCCTCGGGGACGGGCCATCTGGTGTCGGTTTTTTGCCCGTGCTCAGAGTCGCCTTGGTGCTCAGTCTGGATGTGTTTTCAAATTCCGACACGCATATGCGTGTCTCGGGTTGTGTTGACGTTTTGTTTCTACGTTCGGAAATGCAAAATATACGATAGGATTTTAACTTTTTAATTTTGAACCTCTGAACATAGTGGCAACGGGTAACTGTAGGCACACTAAAGGCATTATGGCTAAGTACTAAAATATTTTAGTATAATTTAATTAAGTATATAGGTATTTTTGTACTTGATTTAAGTAGGTAAACAGAATATTCATTTTAAACCAATAAATTACTAATTCATACGTATACGTAGTTATAAAATTAGCTTAAGAAAAAATCATTTTAAACCCGGGAAAATTTCCGAACGTACTGATTTTGGGGGTAATGCAAAAGAATAAAAATAAATGAAATATTCGATAGTTTTATCGCGAATTATACCGAAATTACCTCGCCCTGAGCGGGTCGCCCGACTTTGACACAGCCTCGACTGCAAACATTGAGCCCGATGTGCGTGGGCAAGGCTGCTCGGCCCGAGCTTGCTCAAGTCCGTACCCACCTTTATATGTACATACATGCCACAGCTTCTTCCCTGACCATCGGCAAGGTACACCAGCAACACAAAGAGACACGAAGAAACAGTTATATATAATATTTTCATACAATACACACAGCGGTGACTTTGTTCCCGAGCATAATACTATGCCAATATCATTATATATTCTATGCAAATACTATCGATAATGTCAAGGAGGCGACAGTAGGTAACTTAACAACAAACAACTAACAATGTAACAATGTTAAGAAAATACTGACTGTGTCCTTCACAGGTGTTAATCAAAAAGTTTTTAAATTAATATTGTATTTGATTGGGACTTGAAAGGTGTTTCAACTCATTAGGTATAGAATTCCAAATTTTTGGAACTATGAACGAGCTAGTTCGTTCTCTATAAGACTACGCCGACGGTTCCAGCGCCGGCGAGGCGAGGCGCGGACTTCAAGTGGGGGGGAGGGCGGAATGTTTATGATTGGCTGCAGGGAACCAAACCGGCGGCGCTGGAACCGGTGCATGTAGTCCAGCACTTAGATTTATAGTACAAAACATCTGTATTAAGGAAAATGGGAGGGGAGACTATGTTTTCTATCAACCAATGTATTGATTATCAACTCTACTAATCTTGTTTTGCAATTTTTATAAATCCGATAAGAGTTTTGACTTTCCTAGTGCGTAATTATAGTTTACCATCACCTCTAGTAGGTGTGTGACAGTTAACATTTTGCATTTATCTATTGATATCGAGATTTTTTTATCAAATTCTATTCAGCCTTTACAACCTAGGTAAAGTTGTTCCTTTTTATGTCCTCTATCCATTGCGTCAATAAAAATGAGGGATTAATATGACACCAGAATCATTCGGAATTTTTCTAAGTCCTGGTCTTTTTTGTACCCCGACATGACACCCCGACGCTAACTCCTTTTTTTGTCAAAGTTTTTTATCTACACCCCGACCATAAAATGTGCCTGTATCCAACTATATATTGCATAAATCGCGACAACATAGCTATTGAATGGCTTTATGCCATTCATTTAAGGAACATCTTTTATGGCGTTTGTGCTACGTGAGGCTTTAGTCGACTAGTGAATTGATGCGTTGGTGTAGGAATTGTTATTAAATAAATTACAATTATATTTATTGTATTTTTAAATGGTGGCTCGTTTTAAAATCAACATTTTGTTATTAATGTTGTCAATTTTAGTGTTAAATGCGATTCTAATGGGTTTAGACGCATATTGCCAGTTTCGCAAAATGCCAGCTACGCGTAATACTAAGTACGCAAATTGCCAGAATACTCGATTGCGTACGCAAATTGCCAGAAACCTAATACGCAGATTGCCAAATACGCGATTTGCCAGATACTCTTACGCAAAAGTTGTGCCCAATGATTTTGGACAATTAAGGTTTATGATTTTTTTGTATAGAGGTTGTATGAATTGAATGGAGGTTGTATGAGTTGTATGTGTTGTATGGAGTTGTTAGTATGAGTGGTATGGAGGTTGTATGCGTTGTATGAAGTTATTTTAGCATCGATTTTAGATTGTCCTAGATTTTCGACCTTATTGACATTATTCAAAATTGCTGTATTTCGATGTAACTCGACTAAATTAACGATGCAGAGGGCGATCCTACCTCAATCTCAAATTGACTTGTCAATAAGGTCGAAAATCGTATGACAAATTGAAATAGGTTGCAAATTATGCTGACTTAATCGTTAGTTGTCATACGATTTTGACATTTGTCACTATGCATGAACCACATTGGCAGAAAGTGGACGTTACGGGAAAGTGGACATTCGGTAAATCGCGTAATAACAAATTTTTTCCCCGAAATCCTGGCATTATGCGTAGCTGGCAATATGTGTCTAAACCATATAATGCGGTATTTAAACGACATTATTATTAATAGCGAAATTGGAAGCTTGTGGAGATGGCTTTTTGATCACGAATTGTAGAATCTACTCACCATACTGCTACATACATTCATAAAAATCGACAATAATAAATAATGTATGAGTATTGTAAATTGCTTTTTTTTTAGATTTATTATTATACTCTCAGGAATTATTTCATATGTCAATCAAAACAATAAGTATAGTTACAGTTTGGGCGTCAAAGAGCTATAAAATTAATAGAAGTAACAATCTACCTAGAAAATTTTCTAATAAATAACTGTACCATGATATTAATTAATATTGTAAACGATAAAATACATTCCAAATTAAATTTTCTTACTGAATGTTTAAACTAAAGCTGGCAAGTTAACAGGGAATGTGGGGTAAAGGATCACATTCTCTGCTGAGTTGTTAATGTGTGTTAAGGCCAACGCTGTACCAGGCCTGCGCACGAAATGGGTGGTGGAAGACATATCTAGCTATAAGTTTTTGTTAAGATTTCTTGACAATCGTATGAATGTGTCGCTTGATGTGTTGACTACTGTACATTGCTGTTTGTCATGTTCTTTTGCTGACATTTTAACATTATAAACAGCAATGAATATTAACCCGCCGCGTGCACACGCTTTGCAAAGTGTTGGCACAAGGTTAGTTAGAAAGGGAAGGGTTATTAATGCAGGTTTTATTGTGAATTTTGCTTCTTCGAAACTTATATTTAAACTAGATTTATTTTAGTTAAATAAGTCCTTTTTCTATTGTCTAAATAAGCAAAACAGTTATCAAAACGTCTTCTGGATATTTGTACACTTCAAAACATACAATATTTTGGAATTATCTTGAATGTTTTAAAACATACTTTTTTACTATGATTGGATTCGTTTTTTTACTTTTTCATTTACATGGTAGCTTAAAATTTTGAATCCCTTTTCGACTAACCTTGCACACTATAAATTAAAACCGTAGATTGATAGCATACTCACCTACCATCCATTAAGGTTTGTGGCCAGGAAGTGACTTGATAGAATAGAAACGTACGGGGTTTAAGTAAAAGTGGATGCTGGACATTAGACATTTGCCAAGCAAGTTTTACTTATGTATATCTATCTTGTATTAACTACGGTCGAATTTAATAAAAATCCATTGGAGAGACATGTGATTATAATAGAAAAGGGCCATCATGATTGTAGATGCGACGGGTGAATATCCGTTGCTGCTTATGAAGTACAAACGCCAGCGAATGAACTTGATAACCAGCAATGAACGTCGATATCAAAATTTCTTGTCTAATTTTACTTGAAGCCCATTGGTTCGCAAGTTTTAGTAAATAGAAAGTAAAAGTTGAATAGCTCCAAGATACTGATCTTGGTTCATATTGTTGAATATTGTATAAAAACTGTTCGACGCTTTTTACTAAAGAAAATATGTATACCTACTTGTTACTGTAGGTATATTGTGTAAATATATTATTTTTACATTGCGCTGTAAAAATGTTATAATTTTTACTTCATATCATTTTTTAACAGACTCATGTTACTGTATGTTGGATTAACAACAGTTATTATAAAGCCTTTTCCAACAATAATTGTATACAATTATTCTATACATTATACAAACTACACTAGCCAGTGTTTGTAAAATACCAGTTAATTTTTTTTCAAAACTATTAGTGCAACATACAGTAACCAAAAGAACGCTTATCTTATCTGAATTCATTATTATAAAATTAAATTCACGTTAATGCTCTTCTGTCAAAATATATGTTACAAATGTAATGAAATGTAAAAGTATTTGAATTTGGTTACCGGCATGGAATGAAATAAATCATCACAATTTTATTCAGTTTTTGTTTCATTTCTTGTAGACCGTTTCTTCAATTTATGAAATCTGTGGTCAAACCAACGTAGTCACTACCTACTCCAAACTAAATCCATAGCCATCACGATCTCCATCGCGGAAGCCACTCCCCCACCCGATAATAGTTCACACACAGCACCTACATACCGGCGACCCGCTTCTGGCGCTTACACGCGCTATCGGCGTATTCCAGGCCGCTTCTCCCCGACCCCTCCCTCCCCAGCGACGTCCTAAGCCGAGGTCCGTACCCACCTGGGTGCCCTTAGGCAGTCGCTTCTTAGTAAGTTCTATAGGAGGAGGACTTAAAAACTTCTATAGGAGTTTTTAAGTCCTCCTCTAGGCTGGAGCGCATTTAGCGCTCGCCCCAAAAACCCCGGTTAAGCTGTAAAGGTCATTAGGACCAACAGCAATTATCAGTACAAAAAAAAAATACTAAATCCATAGGTTCAATTTTGGTAATTTGAGATATAGGGTAGGTAGGTAAGTTCTGAATATTTTCACGTTCGTTCAGTCGTATGCTGAGCAGATGACAGAAAACAAAATAAGAACAACACCGCATTTTATTAATAAAATATAAAAAAACATAGACAAAAATAGTATACAAAATAATTAGGTATATCAAAATATATAAATCCTCTAAAATAAAAGTACACCGTGCAAAATACTACAAACGTAAAAACTTTCTATGTATAGTTTTCGAGAAAAAAAATTATAAGTGAAAATTCATATGAAATCAGTTTTCATACAAAATTGTATGGAGAAAAAAATAAAAGTGTCCTGTTTCAAACGAAAAAGAAATATGCTTTAGAAACCAAAATTATAAACTAAATCTCCATAGAAACTAAAATGACAATTTCTATAGTTTCTAAATTATGAAGATTTAAAAAAATGCAAAACAAACAAAAAAAATCTCCATACAATTTTGTATGAAAATTGATTTCAGGTGAATTTTCACATATCATTTTATTTCTCGAAAACTTAAAGTTTTTACTTTTGTAGTATTTTGTTATATGCGACAAAACACGTAACATATATTTTTTTTTAAATTTCACCGCCATTTTTTTTACATACTTGCTCTGCGGTGTACTTTCTATTTCCATAAAAAAAATACTCTTTTTATAATTACTCTTTTACTTCCGTATCAACAACGGATCTGGTAACAGATCCCAAATTCGGTTTTGGCGGGACGGCTGGCTTCGGGACTTCTGGTTCCACGCCAGAATCGTCGAAACCGTACTCTCTTTGGTCGTCTGAACTCGCGTCAGTATCATCGAATTGACTATCCAGATAGTCTACTGGCTCTGGTTCATTATCAAATGTCTGTGGTTCAGTGTTGACGAGTCCTGGTTCAATGTCGACGGGTTCCGGTTCAATGTCGACGCGTTCTGGTTGAGGTGCGGTTCGCAATGGCTCGGCTACGGGAGGAGCTGGCGCCGGTTTCGCCTTCACTGGCGGCCCTCTAAAATTTGAAGTCATTATTTTAAAATTACAGGTAACAATATCTGCATTGATCACGATTCGCTCTTATTTTCTTCAAGCTCTTGTGTAGAAAGTCGAAATAATATTCCGATTTTTAAATATTGCAGGAAAATGTGGGTAGTGGCAGAGTTGATCAATACCGACGTTTTGTTACACCTATATAAGGCGGTACTACACGACGACGGTTTCAGCATCGGTCGGTTCCATGGAACCGCAGCTTCATATAAACTCAAACCAAAATGTGCTGACGACTACACTACAGCGGTTCTACTTGGAACCGGCCTGCTCGGTTCCTGACCCGAGTGGGCGGGGCTTGAGCGCAACGCATGAGTTTGAATGCAGCCGACTACACAGCCGGTAGCGGTACCGAACCGTCGTCGTATAGTCCCAGCTTAATACAAAGAGGCGCCATCTTGTCGCTGATTTCTAGAGGTAGGTAATTTGAATCTGTCAAGTCGTGGGTGTGTAAAATCTACGTATGTCAACAAAGGAAGTGGAATCGATCTCTTACTAGCGAAGCGCACTAAACTAAACGTCTCGCTTACTGTTATCTACAAGGAAAAACAATTCTTTATAGATAACCCGGTTATCTATCAGGTTTTTTTTTTCGTAGGAAACAACGGTTTTCTATTAGGAAAAACAATTCTTCGTAGAAAACCCGGTTATCTATGAAGAAATATATTCCACGTAGATAACCAGTTAACAAACTTGGTTAATTACGAGGAAGGTTTCAAATGTACGCTTCTAAGCTGTATAACTTACAATCTTGTTCTCGTCGATAATTAAGTTTTGGCTTGAAAAATAGAAAAAATTTTGAAAATTAGTAGTCAGCAAGAAAAATGCATTACATTTTACTTGCTGACTACTAGTTTTCAAAATTCTTTGAATGCAATTTTAAATTGCTCCAAAAATAAGGGTAGGTCCGTTAAAAACATTTTCATGTAGCTATAACGATTCTGATAGGGGGCAGCTATCAGAATCGTTATAGCTACATGAAAATATTCTTAACGTACCTACCCTTATTTTCATTTTTTTAGACTAGACCTTTTTAATTTTATACTCTGTATATCACACTCAACACTCCTTGGATCATACAGGCTAATGTTTTGGTTAATCCTTCCAAGTCTTTTAATCCGTATATCTCACATTCTTGTTCTCAGCTATACCCAAGCCCCATACGAAATTGCGTTCTTTTCATGAAACTATTAATAAATTTACTGTGCACTTCATTGCATTGATGGCATCGTAATGTAGGTACGTAGTGTTGTAATGAATATTACGGCACCACGATGTTCATTACGTAGCTCATTACGCTGGTTTTGGTGCCCTAATGAACAAATTACCATATATCAGTAGAAAAAATAATAATTTAGTGTTGCTTACTGTCTTTCTTCTCCAGTGTTCCAGTAATTTTTATTTTCCATTACAAATATGGGATGCCTAACTAATTAATTTGAACTCTACAAGCCTTAAATTGCAACATTTTAATAGAAATTCCCATACAAAATAGCGTAGATTTTGAATACTGAACACTTTAGCCCAGAGACATAATGGGATGTCCTAATTCGATTTCATGTCATGCCGTGTCAGATTTTTAAAAATCTTAAATCTGAAGCAAAACATCGGAAAACGTTCCGACAGAAAGATTCCAAGATTTATTATTTTATTTAGGTTTTTCAAGAAAGAAAGATTCCAAGATGATGTTTCGTGATGATGACTCGTAGATATGACATGCTTGTTTTCGACGGAAAAAAGAACACAGTAGGAGAAAGCTTGAAAAAAATAAGGAATTAAACAGATATAAGAATATGATTAGATTATAAAGAGACAATACACGAAACGTCACAAATAAGCACCCATAGCTTTTCCCATAGCTACATAAAATAGGCCAATAAATTGGAATAGAAATAAAATAAAGTCCAGTGTAGTAAAGAGTTTGGAAGTAGCATAGAATTTCAGATTAAAGGGACATGGAAATCAAAAGAGAAAATTATATTTTTACCAATTCCATTTTATTATTCACTTACATGTTTACATAATTATTTTGTCTTTTATTGACAGCTAGCGTATTACACTGAACAGCGCGTAACATAGTTATCAATCAATATTAATATATGTAATACCTACCGACATCTTAGTTACACGAAACATTAAAAAAATTAAACATTGATTAGTCAATCCATTGATCCTCGGTGAAAAATACATCTAAAAACGATAAAAAATCTTAAAAAACACTAACAAAATAAAAATTTACAATTAAACATATTGTGTAAAATAAATCGTTGTATCCATTAGGAATGTCCATAATAAAATGATCTACAAAAATATTTTCACATGAACTTATAATAAGGAAATATACATTTGTAATTACTACTTTAATATATGTGGAAATAGTTAAAAATGCCGATATGGGAAGGCCGAATATAAGGGGAATGTAAAACTTATGAATCATAGATACGTATATTGAATATATGTAATTATATGCAACCTAATTGTAACACACACATATACAATTTCACATTACATTATTGCCAATTCCCAACACATAAAGCAAATGTGTTCAACAAACCTCACTCTTTACAAGAATGCAAATTTTACTTTTTTAATGTTGGAAGCCAAATGATAGAGATTTTCTAAAAATGAATTAGTCATTAAATATAAAAAATAATAGAAAAACGTATCGATTTTCATAATATAAAATGGCAGCCCACATTTTCTGTAAAAGTGTGGCTTAAAAATTACGAATAATATATTTATATTCGTCCGATACTTAAGTACCTCCAATCTTCAACTTATATCAAAGAAAGAAAAGCTTGGTACTTTTCTAGTACTATTCACGAGACTTTCCTTAAATTACTTACGGCTACACCTGCCTCATAAAACTTCATACAATTCGTTGTAAAAATGTATAAAAACATTAACACATGCATAATACTAAAACCGACGAATTTGTGCACACCACGTACACTTTATAAGACTTTGGAGATATTTATTAAAAATTCTAATTTTACAGATATTCTTTTAGCTTAGATTTCCCATGGCTCTTGGAAAAATTCCTATTTTGAGCCACCTCTGAAAAGATGCTTAGAAAAAAATTAAATACCAGGAAAGGCGAAACATCTGTGACTATTGAATATCAAGATAATTTTAAAGCGATGTGCGGACAACTTGATTTGTCCCACGAACAACTAAATGTTATTAAGAGTTTTGCAGAAGTTTCTTTAAATATGACCATAATTTCCGATAAAGTGTATGTAGCGTACATATGTACAGCCATATGGTGTCACGTAATATATTACGTAAATTATTTCTGAGTAATTATTATTTATTACGCACACTTCATTACCTCTGAATAATGTAACTGGGAATGTTACTGAAAAAATTAAACTGCAATTTAACCATTGTGAAGTAAGAGCATACAGATAATCTTCTTCTTCTTCTAAGTCGTATTCCTCATTGCTGAGGGTCGTGATCATTCTAAGGAATTAATCACATAGAACGATTCTCGTGGCAGATTTAATGGGGTGGTTTGCCATTGCCTTCCCCATTTCACACACTGGTAATCTCAGTGTGCAGGTTTCCTCACGATGTTTTCCTTCACCGTCAGAGCAGTCGGTAAATGTACGTAAATCTTTCGAAAAAACCGAATAACTCATTGGTACATGGCATTGCCTGGTTTCGAACTCGATCCTCCCGCATGGGAGTCCGACGTACTAGCCACGACGCCACCGACGCTCTAAATATAGATAATACAGATAATAAAACATCATCAAGTGTGTTTTAGACCAATAGAGGGGCGCATTACAAGAAGAACTTACTATGGGTTTTGATTTTATGACCTATTTTGGACACAGTATTAAAATATACGGATGGATAGGGACCGGTGGACCAGAAGAACGCTTGAGTGGAGACCACGGCAAAACACGCGGGGACAAGGTCGCCCACCTATGAGATGGGTGGACGACATTCGGGGAATAGCGGGCCACAACTGGATGCGCACCGCCTGCGACCGTTGGAAGTGGAAGAAGTTGGAGGAGGCCTATGTCCGAAGGCGGACCACACGTGGCTGTGATAGATAGATTAAAATATAGAATACCTGTGCTATATTCTACCTCGCATATAGAAAGAATGCAATAAATAAAGTGCGCGTAACATACCAAGCGCTTCAATATAAATAAGTTACCCTTATAGCTAACATATAAATAATTACATACACAAATATCAATACATTACTTACATTCATAATATTGTATATTAATATCATATAATTGCCACAAAGCTAGGCGAAAGACGACACAATTTTTTTTTCACCAAGGTTTAAAATAAGGTGTTGATTACACTTTTTCAACACAGTTATTCAATGGGAGCTTCCTTTTTTTGTGTTCGTTTTTGTTCTCAAATCAATGCGTAGATAAAAAGGGATAAAAAATTTGCTATAACGCGATCTCGCTCCCACATCTAAAGGCTCTCGTGGAACTTCGATAATTGTTTTTTTTTTTAAGGCAAAGGAACTGAGTCCATACAGCCATGTCTGATGTAAACAACTCTTTCAAGTCTTCATTAAAATGCTGGTGTGACACATTTCAATGCTATCTGGGAGAATCTTCCACGCTTTTGCACCATCCGAACCAAAGAAAAAGGCGTCCCGGACGCAGTATGGCTCTTCAAAATCCAGCCAAGTACGGATCGGGCTGCAGCGTCTTATTTGACTTTACTTCACTGTCCCACACATTAATCACATTTTGTAGACGTTCTTCGAATAAAAAACACCATTCTTACTTGAAAAGCACTACTGTAAAACAATGAAAAAAAGCTGGTGTGGACGCGACAAAAGCGCGGGAGAAACCTCCGAACTTCGATAAACAAACTGCAACACTAAACGTTGCCAGTTTTACGGCTCTGGCTACCAGCCTTTTTAACATTAAAAAAGGCTCCTTCATAGAGCGCCATCTAGCGAGCCTCTTGAAACCAATCGGAAAGCCTCTCATTATGCAACGAGTAAAAAAAGTTAAACATTATTCCAGCGGGATTTGAACATCCCTTTTTGTAATCAAGTGTAATCAACGACTTATTCTATTCCAATAAAACAGTCACTTTTTGGAATGATCAGAAAATTCAGTACGTGCGATTTCAGTCAGACAAGACAACCCCATTACAGGACAAAATACGATCAAAAATCTATATTATATGCAAATCTATTTTCATTGTACAATTGGGTGGGTCGTTAGAATGTTTAAGTTTCAAAATCAGACTTGATTTTAGGCCATTTTATATTTTCTGCAGTTTTAGAAATGCTGAAAAAAAGATTTTGATTCAATATTCGAAACATAGTGTAAATGAATATATAATTTTGCTCGAGGGCGGTTTTAATTGATCTTTATAATTATTTTATTGATGTAAAACACAAACGATACACAGTAGTGCGATATGCACCATTAATGGTACCGCAGTGGTGCAAACGACACATAGTAGTGCGATATGCACCATTAATGGTACCGCAGTGGTGCAAACGACACATAGTAGTGCGATATGCACCATTAATGGTACCGCAGTGGTGCAAACGACACATAGTAGTGCGATATGCACCATTAATGGTACCGCAGTGGTGCAAACGACACATAGTAGTGCGATATGCACCATTAATGGTACCGCAGTGGTGCAAACGACACATAGTAGTGCGATATGCACCATTAATGGTACCGCAGTGGTGCAAACGACACATAGTAGTGCGATATGCACCATTAATGGTACCGCAGTGGTGCAAACGACACATAGTAGTGCGATATGCACCATTAATGGTACCGCAGTGGTGCAAACGACACATAGTAGTGCGATATGCACCATTAATGGTACCGCAGTGGTGCAAACGACACACAGTAGTGCGATATGCACCATTAATGGTACCGCAGTGGTGCAAACGACACATAGTAGTGCGATATGCACCATTAATGGTACCGCAGTGGTGCAAACGACACACAGTAGTGCGATATGCACCATTAATGGTACCGCAGTGGTGCAAACGACACATAGTAGTGCGATATGCACCATTAATGGTACCGCAGTGGTGCAAACGACACATAGTAGTGCGATATGCACCATTAATGGTACCGCAGTGGTGCAAACGACACACAGTAGTGCGATATGCACCATTAATGGTACCGCAGTGGTGCAAACGACACATAGTAGTGCGATATGCACCATTAATGGTACCGCAGTGGTGCAAACGACACACAGTAGTGCGATATGCACCATTAATGGTACCGCAGTGGTGCAAACGACACATAGTAGTGCGATATGCACCATTAATGATGCCGCAGTGGTGCTAACGGTACATAGTAGTACCATTTGCACCATCAATGGTGCTGGTCAATGGTGCAGATGATACTACGGGCATTTTTCATCAATATTGATGTAAAACATTTTTTCTAACATTCCCTCTTCATTTTAGACAAATGAACGTTCGTAATTATATTTTCATATACATACATTTACTGTTCTCCCCATAAGCAGACGACACTTACGCCTTACCGCCAACCCTCACACTTACGCCTAACAACACTTACGCCTTACTGACGGGCGCGTCCATAGTGGGAATGTAGTCGAGGGCCATGAGGCACGCGAAGACTGTCATGATCATCTTCGGCTTCCGTTCCGTAATGTCCTCGGGTAGCGCGTACACCCGCGCGCCGCATCGCCTCGCCATGGAGATGGCGTATTTCGCGTTGGCTAGTTTATCCTGGGGACGATAGAAAGATATTTAATGTAGAACTCTCATATCCTAGAATATAGGGATCACATCAAATCTCAAACGTTTTTTTTAAAATTTACGACTAAAGGCCATTGCATCAGCATTATTGCGTAGGTTGCGAACAGAGTATCAAATGCTTGGTAAAATGCTGACGCCCGGACAGGATTTTCCCTATGTAGTGAACTAAGTTCCATAGGAATCAATAAGAATAAGTTTATTTGTGCGGTAAGATGACAAAGTATCCATAGTCCATACACAAGTAAGAACTTAAGCATAGGTAGCATAGCATATATTAAACTAAATAAAATTAGTGAGCAAATGGTAACAATAAACGCTGACCTCCGAACTAGGAAGTTCCTGTATTTCGGAGGATAGTTCTCTTCTGTGACCAGTGCAATACAAAGCAACTAAACCGTTCGCAGCGTAAACCCGCGTTTGCCCTCAATCTCAGCTGGTGGTAAGTGAAGATGAGGCCGAAGATGGAGCACACGGGCTTAGTAAGTACTGGCTGTTCTAAACACTCTGCCAGAACACATTCTCGCCAAAGAAAATTCGTACGTCCATAGAAAAAAATCTAGAACCATTTTGAAACCGACAATGGCTGAAAGGCTGGGACACGAGACTGCGGAGCACCTCTGGTGCACCACCATTATGGTGGATCACTCCTAGCACAGGTATTTTAGCCTAGTTAATGAAGAATAATGGTAATATGTGTGTTTCTGATTCTTTCATCTCATTTCTTCAGCGTATTAACGTCTCCACTGTTGTGGCGCCGACCTCCCCTTGCATAAGGGGTCACGGGCTCCACGGGCTGATCCACCGGACGGGTCCAGTGTTGAATTGGTGGATTTCACACGCCTTCGGAAGCTTTTTTCCTCAGACATGCAGGTTTCCTTACGATATTTTCCTTTACTGTTAGAGCAGTCTCATTGGTACATGGCATAGCATGGTTTCGAACCCGGGCCTCCCGCATGGGAGTCCAGCGGCTTGACTATAGTAAGACGAACGAACCTCCTCCTTGCCGCCATGTAGCACCAGGTCGTAGTTGATGGAGCCGGGTTTGATGGCGTCGATCAGGTCGATCACAACCTTGCCGTCTGCTAACACCTCATCCTGGAAACATAACACGTATAAGATCGAGAAATCAAGTTACTTTCAATTAGCCAAAGATTAAAAAAATACAGTACAGTGGACAACAAATCAGAATTATATCCTTTAGTATTTTGTCGCTTTAAACTTTTTTTGTGACAGGGTTCCAGCTGTAGTAGTACAGCTTGATGAACTCTTCAATCGACTGTACTCAAAAAATTTCGTGGAAGAACCACAAAAAATATATTGAAATACAAGTCATTTATAGAAAATGGAAGTGTCACATTTTAAAAAAATATACACCAAATGCAATTCTTTGTTCTACAACAGAAAGTGGTTTTTTTTTAAAGAATAATCGGTAAATATATTATTCTGTTGTAGACCAACATAAAAGAATTTCTTCTTAGCAGCGTACTAGCTGAGGGAGTCGTCTACTTATATTTTTTTTTACGAAAAAGGCTAAGACATAAAGTCTGCCTCGCTTAAGTATTTTGCCTAAAGTCATCAGAAAGTAGCTTTTTTCACAGTATAACTATTTTAAAGTCAGTGTCCCAACCTGGAAGCTCCTGATAGAGGAGCTCTTGCCAGCCGACTGCAGCTTGTTATTGACCCACTGCACGATCTCCTTCTCGATTATAGGGTTGCCAGTGTTGGCCAGCCGCGTTAGTACCGACAGCGTGTAGGCGCGCATGAGTTGCCAGATTAAAGCTGAGAAAAAACAAGAATACAATATTAATTATTTCATTCCATGATTTTTTTAACTTCTGACAACATGTATTTATTAGTCAATAATGCAACATAACAGAAAATATTCCAATGCGTTACATTTGTCAGATGGAATTAAGAAATATGTCAACTTAAACCACAAACATACAAATTAATTCGGTACACATCGATGAAATAAAGCAAACTATGCGCATGCGCATTTACAACCATCAGGAACACACTTTATTGATATTGTATTTTTTTTTGTATATTAAATATAAACATAGTTAATATAATAATAAATACGAATCAATTATCTACTCAGGCCACCTTGGTAACTGGCGTAACTCCCTTCAAGGCGAATAACCCCCAATGTTTTGTTCTAAGATTGGTATAGGCCGTCAATTCTGTGGTGGCCGCTAAATCTAAATGAAACGCTCACTCACATGCTAGATTGTGTACGAGGGTGATGTTTCATTTAGCGAGTAACACTCATGAATCGGTGCCATAGTTACCGAGTGTGAGAGTAGCGTTTCCCTCGTTGATGTCAGCGCCCGCGATGCCCACGAGGGAGAACCCGAGCTGCTTGCCCAGCTCCACGGCGTAGTTGCAGTTCTCCAGGCGCTCCATGAACTTGCGCAGTTTAGAGAATTGGCGGTGCACCTGTGGACAATCTTATCTTATGATAACCGCCGGGCCGGGAATAACCCCAGTAGTAATTTTAGCCATTATTAGAGATAATAGTTAAAGTAACTTTAGTTGAGATATCATTTTATCAGATTCTGATCAATCTTTATTTTTACCATGTAAGTTGATTGATGCGTAAAAAATTCGTCTTCCACGTCCTACCCCTTTTTAGCAAAACAGCCCTTAATATGTAGCTTGTATCATATAGCCTAGGAAGAAAGGCATATCAAATTGCACGATGTTCACGTCATCACAAGGGTACGTCATCATACAGTTGTGCTGACCCCGATACATGGTACTGACGTGCACATCGTGCAATTTGCATTCTCGATATGCCAGGTGAAGAATGAGCCATCTTCTTTTCCCATGGCTTGTATGATACTACTGTAAAGTGACGTCACAAATACATATTGCCGTTTCTTTCTACCTTCTGATTTCTGATTGCCTTGTCTATCTTATTTTTCAGCGAATTTCAATTCTGGTTCATTTGACAAACAATTTTTCTTCAATACTTGTACTCGTAAAATCTATTATATTAGGTTTTTTTCGAACCCTGCTCTCAAATAGAGAGAGATTAGTGGCAAGAAAAAGAAAGATATAGTGAGTAGAGTATAGTGTAACCTTCTTCCAGTTGACGATGCCCGGCTTGATGATGTCGTAGAGCTGGAAGATGACCAGCCCGTCGGTCAGGTCGGAGTACAGCCAGTTCACGTGCGGCGCCACGCCCATCGAGTTCATCCAATTGCGGTATGCTGCAGGCAATATGATATTATTGTAGTCAGTAAGCTGAATGGGGCGTTTCGCACGTATGGAAGTTACATTTACATACATTTAAGTACTGTGGCGACGCACGACGCGCCACTACGATTAGTACCTACTCACATCGATGTAGAACGCGCTATCGAAATTTTCATGGGACTTCGCATATATACGAGTTCCATACATACATCCGTACATCCATAGTCGGACCAGGACATCTGGTCACCAGGCACAACACCCCGCCTGGTGGAAGATCTTCCCTCTTCCCTTTCATACAACTGACATTACGTCATCCATGTCCTCACATAGCGCGTTCCTACAGTACATTTCATAAACATTAAAAAATACGACATCATCACGAGGAAAACCAGTGTTAAGGAGCAGTTACATATAGACTTATTATTGACCGCTTCGGCGACCGACATGCGGTGGACGATCTACGGCCACTGACCTCCGTTGTTTACACTTGGTCGTTGGCCGAAGTCGTCCAACGTCATTCGCTCGATGACAACCAAACTCCTCGGCGTAAGCCTGTCTCGGCAGCCCAGCGTGTTGCTTGAACAGGTTCGCGACAAACGCCAAGATCTAAAGATTATCTATCTAAGATGCTGTAATACAAAGTGCCTCACTCTTCTCCTCCCTGGTCTCGTCTAGTTGATGATACTCCTCGGCGTCAGCCTGCCTCTGAAGTCCAGGATGCTGGTTGAACAGGTTGGCGACGAACGCCAAGTTCAACTTGTAGACTCCTCCGACCACGTCTGCTGGAGTCACGAAAGCGCGGCAACGTAACTTGGCCGCTTGTTGGAGCATCAGCTCCGCTCGGCGAAGGTGGTCGGTTTCCTGGCGAAGAATGGTTGGTTTTATTATTAAATGTACACTTCTAAGTCGTATTCCTCATTGCTGAGGGTCGTGATCATTCTAAGGAATTAATCACATAGAACGACTCTCGTGGCAGATTTAATGGTCATTGCCTTCCCAATTTCATACACTGGTTATCTCAGAGTGCAGGTTTACTCACGATATTTTCTTTCACCGTCTCAGAACAGTCGGTAAATGTAAGTTTATCGAAAAAACTCATCACATTGCATGGTTTCGAACCTGAATCTCCCCCGCAACTGCCTCGTATCTTTAGTTCCGTTCCGCTTCAAAATCGTTGGAATATACATAAGGAGTTAGCAGCTAAAAACTAACGTTTAAACGATTAAATCTAGTCGCAGAATAAGAATCGTTTTGAGACAACCGATATTGACAGACTGATTAATTAATAGGCACTATCGATCACCAATAGATGTACATGATCTAGTAGGAAGTAGGATAAACATTGCGATACTAAGATCATGTTTCATGCGGTTTCACGTTTGTAATACAAGTAAATAAGTTTAGCTACTTGACGTTAGATGGCGTTACTAGCCTGATTTTGCAGAGTACAAAGTAGAGTGACAAAAAATTTAAAAACGGTGCTAAAAAATCTTTCGTCTCGTAAAGCATTCTACACTGTGCCAGACTTTATAACTGACAGAGATGCATGGCAACACTGTTGATTATTTATTTGGTTTGTAGTTAGTGTGGAGTTTCTCCCGCGCTTTTGTCGCGTCCACACCAGCTTTTTTTCATTGTCTTGCAAATTGTTTTACAGTAGTGCTTTTCTAGTAAGAATGGTGTTTTTTATTCGAAGAACGTCTACAAAATGTGATTAATGTGTGGGACAGTGAAGTAAAGTCAAATAAGACGCTGCACCCCGATCCGTACTTGGCTGGATTTTAAGGAGCCATACTGCGTCCGGGACGCCTTCTTCTTTCGTTCGGATTGTGCAAAAGCGTGGAAGATTCTCCCAGATAGCATTGAAATGTGTCACACCAGCATTTTAATGAAGACTTGAAAGAGTTGTTTACATCAGACATGGCTGTATGGGCTCAGTTCCCTTTGCCTTAAAAAAACAAACAAATTGTAGTTAGTGTCATTGGCACGATATTATTATATATTTTTTTTATTTTTTATTAATTAATTAATATATAATAAAACAGTTTTTTTTCTATTTTTTTTGAGAAAAATGTATTTTATAATTATTATTATTGATTTATTATGTTCTTGATTTATATTATTGTTTATTATAAGTTCTTAAATTGACGAACAAAAGTGTACAAGCTGTACCAATTTGTAGAATAAACTATTTCATTGTAATGGTCGAATATTATACCAACTCGACGCGAACCCGACACGAACTAAACTCAGAGCAAAGCATTGAAATATGAACATTATCGTTTTCAAAATTAATACAGATAGGATTAATAACTGAGCTGTTATAGTTCTATATACGTATTTAGTATAGCAAAAAAATTACTTTCAATAAGTTTGACTTATTTCCTATACTAGCTGTACTGGAAAGAAAAGGGTTATGAACTTATGAATAACTTGGAATAAAAACTTTTCTGCAATTCTTTGGGACAGTGGCCCAATGGTAGCTAGGTTACAGCGGCTATTTTAACTCCCATAGAAGAAGAAAAAACCCAATGTTTTTCGGTTTCTTGTATTTGAAATACTCGCTTCTTGAGATAATCCTAAGATTTCAGGGTGCAATGGGCCTAATGCACCAAAGACTCCAAACAAAATGATCTGGCAGAGCGCTTTCAAGCACGTTTCCACGGGGGGATGGACTAAGACCCCCCCGTTTTAAACAAACTCTGTATCGCACGGATAAAGGACTGTTTGTGTCTACATGCGGAAACAGGTGCCCCAAACTTTAACACTGGATCGCTACTTACCCTGAGGGCGTCAAGAGTTACGTCTGTGTCGTTGGGTGCGATCTGCTTGAGCAGATACGAGTATATCTCGGAGTCGGACACGTCCTGCTGGAAGTTGGTGCAGCGACGCGTCACGCCGGCGCTTTGCAGCTGGTGGTTCACCCAGCGGAGGAGGATCGCTTCCGGAGACAGCGCCAGGAGGTCCTCGATGCGCTCCTGTGAATGGTATAGGCGTTTTAGAAAAATAAGGGCGTGCACTAACCTATGTAAGATTAAATCACATGATTAAAGTGGACAGAAGTCAGTCAGACGGTCAGAATTAGAACACACTTTTACTTTTTAATTGAATAAGGAGAGCAGACGGACAAACGGGCCAGCTGATGGTAAGTGGTCACCGTCGCCCTTAAACATATCACAACTATTGTTTTTAGAGGATTTTCGATGTACTGCCTACCTATGAGATTTAGATGAAGTGCCTCATGTGCCAGTAACTATGCTACCTCTCTTACCCTTCAAACCGAAACACAAGCATTGCTGCTTTGCGGCAGAAATAGATAAAAGGGTGGTACCACTTCAGGCTTACTCTGCAGTCATACTACCTTCACTCTTATTAATTTTTTGTTAAATAAATAATTTATCTAACCGAGTAGTACAAATCCAGTCTGAACTTAATTATGGGATGGTGAGTAAATGTGACATTACTATTACTGGGATCTGACAGAGAAAATCAGGTAAATAATAAAATACCTGGTCATTGAGCAACTCGGTGAGACCGGGGCAATGCTCGAGGGTGATCTGGTTGAAGAGACCGATGCGGATGATCTGCCAGAGAAGACCCAGCACCAAGTGTGGCTTGCCTGCAAAGTAAACACATCGTATTATAGTTAAATTTCTTGTTATTGTATAAAAACTGACTTCGATTCCAGGGTAGCCACTAAATCTAAACTATATACAACTGTCCGCTTACTCTTAAGCGAAATTGCGTAAGAGTGAGGGTGATGGGTTACGTTTAGAGGCGTTTAATTTAGCGAGTGACACCCTGAAAGGTGCCAATGTAATAGAATTAAAAACCAGTCAGAACAGACAAAAATAGTCCATAAAACTCTCTATGATCCAAATCTTTTTTGCTTTCAATTTTCTCTGGTAATTAGGGGTCCGGTTTTCCGGACTAGACTGATCACTTGCAGAGGTTAATTTGACGTGACTTTTGGCAAGGTTGTGGGTAAGTTTGACGTTTTGGGGAGGTCGTAGGAAGTTTGACGTATCTTTGACGAGGTCATAGGTTAGTCTGAAGGAAGACCTTAGGCAAGGTCAAGGGTAATTTTGGCGATATTTGGTTGGAGAGGTTGTAGGTAAGCTCAATGTACCTTTGGCGAAGTCGTCGGTTAGTCTGTAGATAGTTCGACGTACCTTTGGCGAGGTTGAAGGAAGACCTTAGGCAAGGTCAAGGGTAATTTTGGCGATATTTGGTTGGAGAGGTTGTAGGTAAGCTCAATGTACCTTTGGCGAAGTCGTCGGTTAGTCTGTAGATAGTTCGACGTACCTTTGGCGAGGTCGTGGATTGGTCTGAAGATAGTTCGACGTACCTTTGGCGAGGTCGTGGATTGGTCTGAAGATAGTTCGACGTACCTTTGGCGAGGTCGTGTGCGTCAATATTGACGATGTTACAACCGATGGCTTGCGATGACACTAGTGCTAGAGTGAGGTTCTCGTGCTTGCTATACAGGAAAACACTTTGGTGAGGTCGTAGGTAATTTAACGTACTTTGACGAGGTCGTAGGCTAGTCTGAAGATAGATCTTTTCAACGTACCTTTGGCGAGGTCGTGGGTTAGTCTGAGGATAGTTCGACGTACCTTTAGCGAGGTCGTGTGCGTCAATATTGACGATGTTACAGCCGATGGCTTGCGATGACACCAGTGCTAGAGTGAGGTTCTCGTGCTTGGTGTACAAGGTGAGGTTTTTCTTGTTGATAGCGCGCTCGTCTATTGTGTCCGGGCATGAGTGGTTTATCACTTTGCTGGAATCAAAGAGAATTTTATTTTTTATGAAGTTACAAACGGGAGCACAAGACCAGGATGTTTGGAAGAGCCTTGGAGAGGCCTTTGCCCAGCAGTGGGATAACTGTGGCTAAGGAAAAAAGTTATAAACGAAGGCGGCAGATCCTTATGTGCAGGATAGTTTTTTGCATTGTTTATCTAACAAACTAGCGTTTCTTTTTGAATCAATTTTTAGACAACGAATTCGTCTGCACTGAACCGTCATCGGTACCAGACTGGCTGGAAAATTGTAAGTATCTTCGAAATTTGAAATTTCTTAACTAGACGATATTAAGGTCTCAATAATCTCTCTGTGATTATGATTGGCCGAAGGTACTTTTAAAATGGCCATATCAAACTTTTGTCCTGAATTCAGTCAGCGTCACTTACCACCAGATGATTGAGATTGAGGTCTAACGCGGGTATAATCGTAAACAAAAAAATATCAAGTCAAATGCATTCAGTACGGTTAGTATGCGATTTAACAGCCTATAATTAAATTAAAGTTATTCATTATCAGACAACCAATAATGTCATCACCACAAATCACAAACACATTCATACATCACAACACGCACACACTGTTGCTTTCTTCGTCCGTGCAGTCACTGAGGGGCCAGCTGAAAATCAGCGCTGTGGCTTGCCTCAGCATTATGCTGAGCTGGTGTACCCTTTTTCGCACTGTACACCAGATGTTTTGTGCTGCATGTATTAAACTTTGTATACTTCTGTATTGTGTACTTGCTGTATTCTGGTGTTTACAGTGCTAAATAAACGTTTTAATTTTTTTCAAAAATCAGTAATGTAACCTAGCTAATAGCCTAATAATCGACTAAATCGTCGACTGAATTCAGTCATGTGTAATAAGCGCTGAACTTACCACAAAATAAGTCCGTCTTTTAGCTTCTCATAGAGTTGCTTGCCCTCAGGGTCTATCGGTAGCAGATGCTTTAAGTCCGGGTCATGTTCCAGGTTACTGTTGATCCACCCGGAGAACGCCATCTGTTCCTCGAACCTCACTGAGTGGGTTGTGCCTAGAATAAGGGTTCGTTATTGTAATAAAAATAATAACTCTAAATTGAAAAAAAACCGACTTACCATTGTGGAGATCCCCTTAATTTTTCCTGGTCATCATCAGGTCCTTGAGGTTCCAGATGTGAAAAGGGCTCCATGGTTCGAAAAATTTGAACTCAAACTCGAACCATCTAGCTATTACCGTTCCAGAGATCCCATATGAGATCAAAGATACTCCAAGATCTTGAAAACCACTGATTCAATTTTTATCAGACATAGCTAAGAAACACTTTCGACAAAATTCTATTATTATTATATTAAACGAATCCGTTGTTAAGTTATGAGGCCACAGGCAAACACAAAAAGTCAATAGTGGTGAGAGTGGGCAAAATTTTACCATCACTGGAAGCTTCGCTCATGCCTCCTAAATGTTCCAAATTTTCCTTTTTACTGACCGCCTGCTTGAATGTGCTGGAAACCTGTAAACAGGAAAGAAAATATATTTAGATTTCCATCTAATCTAAATTCAAGTAACGAAAACCAAAAGGAAGGATATAAATTAAAGGTGAAGCGGTAGGCATAACAAAATAATTTAAGTAAACTGACACTCCAGCACAAGTCCCCAGACAAGTGGAGTGGTGACACCCGAAGCGAAACACTTAGCTTTTTTAAAAATTAATGCTGTTATAACAATAACTCCATGTTATCTTGTCAGTTTTCTTACTTATGTAATGTGTCCGATTAATATAAAATAAAATAAATTAATAAAACTTTCAGTAAACTTAGACTAAGTATAGATATCACATTTTTTAGTAAAAATGTTAACAAAAACTCTGTCTCTATTTAAAAGCATAGACTGGTGTATAGGTGTATTTGACAATTTTTTTAACCTTAATCTACTTACATGGACATTCTGAAAATGGGTCTGAAATTAGTTTTTCGATAATTCAAAAACACCATAGATATTAAGTAAGTATACAGTTAAAGAGAGATGCTATCCCTTTTTAGCAAAACAGTCCTTAATATTATGTAGTAGTGTAAACAAATTGCTATGGCCGTTTCTTTTTGCCTTCTGATTTCTGATCAGAGTTTATTGAATTTCAATAAGTTAGCCGTGTCTTGTGTTTTGTTAGGCTGGATGAAATGTGAGCATTTGATACCTTTTAGGGCAGCTCAAACTGTGATTTGTAATGAATTATTTCTACCTGTTATTGTTGGGTGAATTGGTATTTCAACCTTTTTTTATTATAATATGTAAATAACAGTGGCATCGATTCCGGGACGGACGCTAAATCTACAATTATAACTAAATGAAACTGTCACGCTCACTCATATGCTAGATTGTGTTAGAGCGACGGTGACATGATGTTTTAATATAGCGACTGGCTAGAATCGGTGCCATTACAATAAGTACAAAATATGAATTTGATTAAAAAATGATTTGATTTGATTACAATAGGTTGCCCTGTGCTGTAGGGGATCATTTGCTTCCGGTCCACCATATCAATTTATTAAGTTGTTTCTTTAGGCCGCTGTCGGAAAGGTTCTTTAGTGCTTAATATCCATAACGTTATCATATTATGATAGTACAGTATGAGTCTTTTGTTGTTGTTCATAAAATGCATATAATCTTCGATACTTATCAAATACCCTTTCACGAGTTAACTTAGTGTTAAATATTTAATGTTGTTGTCGCAACTCCAGCTTATAGTAGGTATATAACAAGAGGTAATTGAGACACTATATGCATTTAAAATAACGTTAATTATTTTGTTTTTCAACTAGGTATTTACAAAGGCATACGTACTCGGTATGTACTGACATAGATATTTAAGAGCATTGACCCAGTGATTAACGGTCTCATTGCGCATGTACAATAATAATATGAGTGTGGTTTGTACCTAGTATGGCATATACTAGGTACAAGGCTTTGTTCGAAATAACAGTTAAATCCTTTGAGATAACGTGATCGTAACCTATAAGAACCGTGGGAGCTATTACCGTTATACATACATAACTTCACGCTATATCCCTTGCGGGGTAGGCAGAGAGAATGGAGTGCCACGAAGCTGTCTTGGCATGCCTCTCTTGCTTCCTGATTGAATACTCGACATAAAGATATGATATAATTTGAATGTAAAACTATGTCATTATTATGAAGAACCGTGGGAGCTATTACCGTTATACATACATACCTTCTTATAACTTCACGCTATATCCCTTGCGGGAGAGAATGGAGTGCCACGAATCTTGGCATGCCTCTCTTGCTTCCTCTAGTCATTCGACGTTGCACGTATGCTTGCTGTTGGGGTTGTCGATGTAATTGTATCATGCGAAGGCGTGCTTAATAGCAATGTCTAATTATATTAAAATGTTTTTATTGTAAGTAAGTACCTTAAAGTACATTTTTACAACGTCATTTTTTTTACTCTACCACCGCTTCATAAGGTGCTATAGCTGAAAGGAAAGAAGCGGCGCAAGAAACTTTCAGCAGCACATCTTTTCAAATAAATATATCTTACAATAATTATTTATACAATCATATATGTACACAATGTGCAGAGCTGAAGCTGAATTTAGGACCAAATTCTCTTTTTAGCACGCTATCTCATGATATCATTTCATCGTTGTGATAGATCCATAAGCAATAATGCTAATAAGAATTTGATGAAAATATTCTTAAAGGATTTCCCTTATTTTGCATTATAGTTATCTAAAACTGCATTTATAGATTTTAGAAAAAATATAGCCATATTAATCTTACAATACAAAATTAATCTATTTTTTACAGATCCGTACCCCGAAGGCGACAACTGAGTCCTATTGATGTTATGAAATTTCTAATAGTTTTAAAACAAAACTTACTCAACTTAAGATCTTGTTAAGTCTCGCTTGACATGTATTTAACCCTTGTAAAACCAATTTATTAGCATAGATAGCTTTATTGACGTATGTCAAGCTTAATCTACTGATAAAATATAGCTAATAGAGACCAATAAGTCGTTTAAAGACATCTGTTGAGTGTTATATATTGGGTTCAAACCATTTGAACTGTTTATTGGTGAATTTATCGTCTGTTTTGACTATTTTAATGTGTGGCAATTGGATTTAACTAATATTCATATACACAATGAATAGTAAACAAAGGGTATTGGACACAAAATAATATTTAACAGTTATCAAACATTATTTTTCCTTATACTGGTTACTTTAGTCTCTGGAGATTAAAGAATATTGTGGCTAGCGGTTACATTTATAGGGTAAGTAGTAGGTAGAGGCGCGGGGCGGGGCGTCACAGGGCGAGCGACCCCATAGTTAAGCGCATTACCTTATAGTAATGTCGTAATGTTAAAAAATAGTCGTGATGGGCTCGTAGCCTAGTTGTGCAAGTTAAGCAACGTTGGGCGCGCTCAGAACTAGGATGGGTTACCGCTAGTAGCCCCTTCATGCTTCGGAGACAAGAAAAACAATGTCGTTGTGGTTTAGACTAGATTCGAGTTCGATTCTACTGTTCGAAGATAGTAACTTGTAACATTTTTGAATTAAGTTTTTTTTTGTGAATTTCAAAAGTTGTTCGGTTATCGATAATGGATTGAGATGGCATTATTACATCCAGTACACAGTACAGTTCACAAATCATCGACATTGAATTATAAGACTCAATATTAAAAAAAAGATTAAAGTTATATCTTCTTAACAAATGTTTTTATTCACTGCAGGAGATTTTTGATGATAAAAACAATACCTAACTTTAAAATCAATTATAACTTATAATGACATTTAACTTAATTTATCCCGTTAGCATTTATAACTATTATAATTTATTATTTTATATTGCGGTGCCCTACTCAGGGTTTCATGTATGAACATAAAATGTATTTTTAAGACCAATTGTTATACATAAAAAGTGTGGCGGCGACGCACGACGCGCGCCGCTACGTTTAGTACCTACACACATCAGTGTAGAACGCGCTATCGAAATTTTCCTGGGACTTCGTCTGGTCACCAGGCACAACACCCCGCCTGGTGGAAGATCTTCCCCTTTCCCTTTCATACAACTGACATTACGTCATCCATGTCCTCACATAATAAATGGTATTGAGTATACTTTCCCCGTCATTTACATTTTTATTATTTTCCAAACGAATTATGTTAAAAACAATAACATCTTTATATCACTTTGGAGCTATTATAAGATCACGATCCTCCACAAAGGATACTAACTAGACAGACATGCTTAAAGAGTCGTTTGAGGTCACCGCACTAAAGAACTGGTTCTTTACCTAGCCATTCATTGTCACTGCACAATCGAGGCTTCCACATAGTCTACACATCAGTGTAGAACGCGCTATCGAAATTTTCCTGGGACTTCGTCTGGTCACCAGGCACAACACCCCGCCTGGTGGAAGATCTTCCCCTTTCCCTTTCATACAACTGACATTACGTCATCCATGTCCTCACATAATAAATGGTATTGAGTATACTTTCCCCGTCATTTACATTTTTATTATTTTCCAAACGAATTATGTTAAAAACAATAACATCTTTATATCACTTTGGAGCTATTATAAGATCACGATCCTCCACAAAGGATACTAACTAGACAGACATGCTTAAAGAGTCGTTTGAGGTCACCGCACTAAAGAACTGGTTCTTTACCTAGCCATTCATTGTCACTGCACAATCGAGGCTTCCACATAGTCTACTGAGCGTGGTCACGGTCGACTGTTAATTGGCTGTTCAGGTAACCTTAGTCAGACTGTCTGTAACTAAGTCTTCAGCATTTTTTATTCATGATCATGACTGAAACCTGGTTTCAATTCAGTAAGTAAACGATGTTATCCCAGATGTAAAGTGGACAACACGTCAGGAATCAGGATACACCCTTATTTTATATATTTTTATTCACTACTAAACCCGCATTTGACCTCGATCTCGCCTGATGGTAAGCGACGATGGAGCATGCGGGTCCAGTAAATGCCTATTCACTCTGGCCTTGAAGATCCCAAAGTTGTAGGTTTCGGGATACACAGACTGTTCCATTCCTTAGCCGTTCGCATAATGAACGAAGAAGCAAATCGCTTCGTACGAACAGATGGGATGTCAACAACATAAGGATGGAACCCCTCCCCGCGCTGGTAGTCCGAAGGCGGAATGGAGATTTAGTACGTTGTCGCTTTAACTCATTTGACAAATTCATAAGAATGGCAAGGAATTATAACAAAAAAGGTATTGCGACAGGGTTGCAGAGTATTATAGCTTGATGTTGTGGCGACGCACGATGCGCCACTACGATTTGTACCTATTCGCATCGGTGTGGAACGCGCTATCGAAATTTCCCTAGCAAATATACGAGCTCCAAACATCCATAATCGGACCAGGACATCTGGTCACCAGACACAAAACACCCCGCCTGGTGGAAGATCTTCCCTTTTCCCCTTCATACAACTGACGTTACGTCATCCATGTCCTCACATAGCGCGTTTCCACAATATCTTCCACTGTACGAGAGTTTAAAAATTTCTAGATCTTCAAAACACTGCTAGACGATATCAATAAAATTATTATATTCCGATTTGGGTCAAAGTAATATGTGTAATTTTAAAGTCTACCCGTGAGTTGTAAGAAATGTCCTTAATATTAAGGCTTCGTATCATTTCTATCTAGAGCAATGGCGTAGAAAGGGATAGCATGCATTTTAATGAAGACATAACTTTAAGGATGTTTTGTTAAACTGACGGTATAGTATATCTTATTCCGTTTAGGCGGTAGACCCGTGTGACAGTCGGATGAACGGATAGGGCGTTGCGACAGCAATAGGGTTCCGTTTTCCCCCTTCAGGATACAAATCACTAAAAAAGTGTTAAAAGAACCCACCTGTTGCGCCTTGAGGTTGGCACAGAGGTCCTCAAACTCTGTGAGCGAGAGCCCGTTCTTCCTCGCGTCTCCATTGAGGTTCCCATTGACTCCTCGTCCGTGCTTCGGTCCGTTGTCGTAGTGTTCCTCGATCATGCACCGCACCTGGAAGAGTTCAGCATTTCCGTTTTATATACAGGTATAATTTTACTTCTGTTTCAACCCTAGACCGATCGAGGATGGGGCTGATCTACAATTTTAAGTCAGCCACTATCCGTTAAGAGCGTCGGTGGCACAGTGGCTAGGACACCGGACTCCCATGTGGGAGGTCCGGGTTCGAAACCGTGCAGTGCCATGTACCAATGAGTTTTTGGAATATTTACCGACGGCTGTAATGGTGTAGAAAAACATCGCGAGAAAACCTGCGCACTGAGATGACCAGTGTGTGAAATGGGGTAGGTCCCGGCGTCCATCATAAGATAAGATCCGAAACTGTTCAGGTATATCGGGCGTTGTCTCAGAGCAGCAGTGTAGTGAATGAGGTCCCTTTGTTTCCCCATGAGGCTGGCATTATGGCCCTGTAATAATGGGTGGAAGCCTCAAAAGGCAATGGATTAAAAAAAATAACGATATCTGAGTAGGTCTAGGTACTGACCTTCCATTGTGGAATTTTGTAGCCGACACTGTCGAGGGCGTCCTTCAGCTCTTTCATATCGATGAAGCCGTTGCCACTTGTATCAATCTGTAACAAAAAAAACGAGCTATTAGTTAAACTGATAAGGTAAAAATAAAAAATGAGAAACCCATAGATATTGGACTAGTATGTAGCTTGTGGCGACGTACGAAGCGCGGCCACTACGATGAGTAGGTACCTACTCATATCGGTGTAGAACGCGCTATCGAAATTTTCCTGGGACTTCGTATATATACGAGTTCCAAAAATCCATAGTTGGACATCTCGTCACCAGGCACAACACCCCGCCTGGTGGAAGATCTTACCTTTTCATATTGACATTACGTTATTCCATGTCCTTCACATAGCGTATGGTGAATTACGGAATCTTGGTACAAACCAGATTACCGTTCTCAAAAATTGATATCATGTGATGGCGTGCAAAACAGAGGCAGGTGTTATATAATTTCATCGTTTTCAGAACGGAAGTAGCTGTGACCAGATCCTAACCGAACCCGCATGTCGGCCTCGGCGCATGAGATGGTACGGTGTGGTACCACCCTAAAAACTAATAATAAAAACCTCAAGGTTAACAGCGCATTGAAAACCCTTAATAACATAGCGAGGGCTTAGAGAGGTGGAATGTCTATGGGCCTACGATGACCACTTAGGTACAGTACAGTCAACCTACCCAAAATGTCTAAACTTGAGAATCTGAAATGTACTATATTGTGCAGACATAATGTTGAGATTTAACCGGAGGTTTTTTTTATACGGACAGATGGTATACTTTAACTAGGAGCTCATAGCTTAGTTGCGAGCACGGTCTGAAAGTGATCGTGCAGGTTAAGCGACGTTGGCGCGGTCGGTACCTGGATGGGTGAACGCTAGTGGCATATTTCACCTGAATTCCTCCGTGCGTCGGAGAGCACGTTAAGCAGTCGGTCTCGGTTGTTGTCGTTCGACAGCAATCGTTAAGCCATGTCAGATGCCTACGGGCGGCCTGAACAACTCTGTCAAATAGGTTGGCCACTAACCATACGAAAAGCAAAAAGTGGTCGACTGGTACTATCAGGTGGCCCGTTTGCTCGTCTACTCTCCTATACAATAAAAAAAAACCATCATCAGCTTTCTCTTTCAAATTAAGTTTATTTTAAAACTTAAGACGTGTATTTAATAAATAAAACACTGGTTCTATGAACCGAAAGTGAAATGATCACTTTTGATCTTTACACTGGCGGCCGTAACAGAGTATACATACATAAAAATTCGTAAACGAAGCGTGGGGTGCGATGCGGTGTTAAACCGACCTTGATTTACCTTTCTTGTGGCAGCCAGAACAACTTGGCAAGTATGTTTATGGTAATGCCAGATTCACAATGCAACGCTGATTAAAATAAAAACGTTGCTGTTTGGATGGATATAAAATACTGGATAAATGTCTTGAGTGTTTCATTTTCAAGCATTTTTAACGTAAAATTATGTGAATATTTCTTTCATCTAGTAATTTTTTTTACATCTAAAACGTAAATAGCTATTTAATATCAAAGAAATAATCTTAAACGGTCATTTCAAACTTCATATTTTTCAGATTCACACATTTGTCAAGAATGTAATACAAAATACAATATAGTACTACACAAAAGTCAAATAACATACTAATAAATAAACATTCAATTCCTTTAAATTTCCTTCAAAATCTTCTATTATCTAAAAAGTAACGTTCACTATTCTGCCCTGATACGAAAGAATGCCGCTAAGTGCAAAACGTGATTTTTGAGAAAATGGCTAGAAACACGCCAAACCAGTTCTAGTGTTTTCTGGAATCTTCTTTGAAAATTTCTGGAGAAAACTGGAACTTTCATAAATATCCAGAAACAGTTTTGCACTTAGCGGCCTTCTTTCGTATCAGGGCAGTTTTATTAGGTAACAAGACCTACTTAGACAAACGCAACGACAGAAATAAACATAGCAATTTATTAAACAACCTAACAATAGAAATATTTATCTAACACACGAGCTGAACGGCAACGATTACAGACTATTCGACTCATCGGTGATATAATTTTATAATGATTATAGAATAGAGTGCCACAGCGTTATGAGTAGGTAGTATAGTATTATGAGGTCATGTATTTCTCCAAAAGGTTTTATGGATATATCGGAGAAGATTATCTTCGAAATATTAAGTTATAATGAAGACTGGTTATAAAAATAAACTGGTATTTTTTCTACAAATAAAAATCGTAATTTCTATTTTGATAGACCTATAATTTATATTGTGGAAGTCGATATTTCTACTTGTTCTAATATTGTAATTTCATGATATTAAAATCCCAGTATATAGAAATTTTCGAGCCATAGAAAAATTTAAACCCAACGTTTCTGACTCAAAGACTGCTCCTCTTTTTATGACATTGGCATATTCTTCTTCTTCTTCTGCTTCTTGTCGTGTGGTTATTGTCCCATCCATGGTCAGAGTTGTTATGGCCGCCCGTAGGCCTATGATATGGCCTAACGACTACTGATGCCGCCTTTGGAATTACGCATCCCGGATCTATAGTTTAATGTAGGTACTCTCCAGAGAGACTTAGATAAAAAGAGGCCACTAACGCTCATCCATCCTAGTTTTGACCGTGCCCTATTCTTAACTTGCACGATCACTTTTAGACTACTACGAGCTTCACCTATATCCCTCTGAGCAATCTTTTTTCGTCGGAAGAACGAAAAACCTAGACAAAAAACTAATCTATTAAAAAAAAGTTGTATAACAAATTGAGTTCAAGTGCGTGAATTTCGTAATAAATTTAAAATATTCACCTAAACTAGACAAAATGTTCAGTGCACGCTCTGTTTGCTACCGAAAAGTAGTCACAAGGTCGACTCCGGCAAGTGACGTGTTTCTAACACGTGGTTAGCTTTATTTATTTGCATTGGGGAACCCTATTTTAAAAGTAATTAAAACTTTATCATGTCATTTTTATCATGAACGAACATTATGAATTACCATTTTTATTCTCAATTAATAAATTAAAATGTTATGATGTGACTAATTTATTAGGCAAGCATGTGTAATTTTGGTAGTGTACATTTTTAAATAGGAAACAGCCGTAAAGTGGGCCACTTTTAAAAAAAATCAAAAGAAACAAACGCTACTAATTCTTAATAGGTAACTCTAAAGGAAAGTAAAGGATTTTAAGGACACAATTGTGTAAATCCCTTACTCCGTCGGGGGTTTCCCGACTTATTATTGAATAAATCCCTTACTGTCTCCTGGTCATCATCAGATCCTTAAGGTTCCTGATGTGGAAAGGGCACCATAGTCTACATTATGATCACATTTGAGCTGAAATTTTTTATCAAACACTCGCGATGAAATTATCTGTAAAATAAAGAAACTGGATCATCGGTGGCAGAGAGAGAGCGCCGCTGGCACAGTGGCTAGGGCACCGGCCTCCCATGAGGGGAGGTCCGGGTTCGAAACCGTGCAGTGCCATGTACCAATGAGATTTTCGTATTTTTCGAAGACTTACGTACATTTACCGACTGCTCTGACGGTGAAGGAAAACATCGTGAGGAAACCTGCACACTGAGATGACCAGTGTGAAAATATCATAAGATAAGATCGGTGGTTGAATTATAATGCCACAGACAAAGGCATCAAACTTATAATACGCCCTTCCTCGATCGGTCGAGGGTTAAAAACCATCTACATCGTTATACCCAAACTATTCTATTTTACTTTATAATGTACAAACCACAATACCATGAAATGTCAATTTCTACGCTATATTCCATTACACGATACGCCTTTGGAGAACAGTAAGCCATACAATGACCACATAAATACGAGTATCTAACATTGTTAACTTAACGTACCGTGAAAAGTGGTTAAATAATTTTAATTAACAAGTTAAAACGATAACCTTGTATCGCAATAGCAATAAATTGATAAGTGACCTGAGTCCAGAGCTTGATGTGAACTTGTGACCTAATAAAATGATCGTATGTGTACCAGCTGACATATTTAACTAAATGTACCAGTTGACATATTTCAACCTATGTAGATTGCTCGCTAGAGAAGTTTTATATAGAAACCGCGTCTGCCAGTTGGCGCATGAGATGTGAGCATTTTCCCATACATTAGTCGGGCATGTCAAATGTATGGAACTATAAGTGTAATATTAATTTTAGTATGATTATTAATTTATTCTAGGGATCGATATATCTTATGCCAGGGATAACCCCAGCGGCACCTCGACCCTCAGGGATCTTTTGTGCTCACCCCTAACCTTAGTCTCCTTCCTGTTCCTTAAAGATGCTTTGCATCAAGGGCCTTATACAGCTTACAGGAAGGAGCCTATAGTCCTCTGGTTTCGGGTAGGCTACCCCCAGAAGACTCATACGATTTCCAGCCAACGAGTCACATTCGCACAGCAAGTGTTCCATTGACTCAACGGTGTCACCACAGGCTCTACAGGTGGGATTGTTTGCTAATCTCACCTGTATAGGAGGCTCTTAGTGCCAAAATGGCCTGTGAACGCCCCTACAATGAGACGAATGAGACTCCTGTTATAATTGTAAATTTTCCTGCACCCAGCCGTGCCACCATTTCCAATGAACCTCTTAGAGTGTTTTAAGTTGGTCGTTTTAGACCACTCCACCATATGCAGGTCTCTGGCTTTCGCCTTAATGGCTGTTTTGATGGTACTCATTGAGAGACCAACAAAAGGATCAGCACGCTCATTTCCCTGCACCCCTACATGGCCTGGTACCCAGACTAACCGTACCTTGTTGTGTCGACACAATTTGTTTAGGGATCGAACGCAATTCAGTACCAGTCCCGAGATTCTATGAGACATAAAATGGATGCTAATTTTTATAGGTAATTTATGTGTTATGTAATGTTTATATTGCAAATACTTATCTTATCTTTTTTTGGTGGGGGCTGGATAAACCCAGCGACACTTCAACCCGTTGGGATCTATTGTGTGCAACCCATTTCACACACTGGTTATCTCAGTGTGCAGGTTTCCTCGCGATGTTTTCCTTCACCGTTAGAGAAGACGGTAGATGTACTTAAGTCTTTCGAAAAAGCCGAAAACCTCATTGGTACATGACATTGCAGTTTCGAGCCCGGACCTCCCGCATAGCAGTCTGGCGTCCTAGCCACGACGCCACGGACGCTCTTTGCAAATACTTACTTGAACTTAATGAAGTTAACTCTAAAATATTTGCATGCCAAAGCTGGCGAAATATGTGATACCCAATATTTAAGATTTGTCACCCAATCTGGCGAATTAATAATTCATTCATTTATCAAACCCTTTGGCTCGCTGTTAGTGTTCACATCGTCATTCTAGAGGAGAGGCTACTAGACCGATTTCTGTGAAATAAACCGACTAATGTATTGTAAACAAACATTAGTAGAATCTAGGTAAAAAGGACACAGCTCGGTGTATTTAGACCCGTAATTAAGTTTACCGAAGCCATTATTACCGCTCTTCGCTAATCGACATTAGGGTCAATTTACACTTATTGGTGTCAGTCGAAGCTGTTTTTAGTTTTTAAAACCAGTAGGTATTTGATTGCGACAAAAATATTAGTATTAATAAAAATATGAAGTTACTTTAGATAAGTTTTGTTTTTGTATATTACTGACAGGTTGGTACCGATTACGGAGTGTAAGTTGCTAAATTTAATTATCGCTAAACGTATTGTCAAGACAGAGTAAGAGTACCTACTGTTACACAATCCAGTATATAGAGATCGCTCTTAGCGATAAGGCCGCCTAAATTGTACTTCACTATTTCCTTTTCTATCTCATGTTTTTTTGTGTGGTGCAATAAAGTGTATTTTACTTTTTACTTTTATATGTTTTAGTTATAGCTTTAGGTTTTACAGACCAAGCCAGAATCGACCCTATCGTAGTATGTAGACAAAATTAAACAATTCACAATCATTTTTAAAACCACCATATTTAAAAAAAAATAGATTTTCTTACACATACCATTTATTGCTTTTCATGTGTAACAATTGGTCTTAATTTTTTTTATTATATGTTCATACACGAAACCCTGAGTAGGGCACTACAATATAATAAAGAAATTATAATAGTAAAAAATGCTAACGAGATAAATTAAATTAAAAGTCATTATAAGTTATAATTGATTTTAAAGTATTGTTTATCCCATTACTAGGTGTAATAAAACACGTGTGTTTCTGGTAGGTGGACAGGCGAGTGATGGGCAAGCTTGATTTAATTTTTAACGGCTGTTAATAGGAGTTGAAATGGCCCCGCCATAGCTAGCCACAGCTTTCAACTCGTTCACAAATAAATGGCTAGTTCGATAGAAATAAAAATGTATCATAGTGCAATCATAAAACCAAGTAGGTATCTTATCAAGTTATCATTATGAATCGCGATACGAGGAACTGTTTCTATCTATAATAAAGGTCGTTCGATTTAGTCAAATATTATTGATTGTGACGTAATGGTTGATGTTAGAAGAACTATGAATGAATTTTGTCGCAATAAGTTTTTTATGGGATTCCTTGACATCGGTATTAATGTCAAATAAGTTAAAAGCGACAAAGTATTAAAAGGGCTGATGTATTGTCCACTGTACAGGTAATTGATGACTTTCTTAGAGGTTTCATGACGTAGCTCGGAGCAATGATCCGTCATGGAGTACTAATACAACAATATAAAGTTTCCGACTTCTACGCGATCATTAGATCACGTGTTGCGTCTCTTTGGCAACGTCTGCATGCCTCGGGCAATGGGATTCTCCGTACGAGGACTGAGCGCCTGAACAGTCCCGTCTTTAGGTACTGGATATCCGTGCAGCGTGACCAGAACCGGAAGTAACGACATTTGTTTTTATATTTTTTTAGTCTAAGTATAAGGCTCAATTTACATTGCCGCGGAATGGAATGGAAGCGAAGCTTCGCAACGTAATTGTGCATAGCATAATGAACTTTATGCCAATTGGGTAACATACAAACTAAATACGAGCCAAAAAAAGCGGTCGCGCGTCTTCCGGGGAATCCTAGCGCATTCTCGAGAATTCCCCTAGCTACTTTTCTTTTTTGGCTCGTATTTAGTTTGTATGTTACACAATTGGCATAAAGTTCATTATGCTATGTACAATTACGTTGCGAAAATTCGCTTCCATTCCATTCCGCGGCAATGTAAATTGTGCCTAATAGTTTATGACATTCATTCAATTGTTATTTATTATTATTGTATTATATTGTCTCAGCCCTATGCACCACTAGGTGCTCTAGGACCTGAAGAAGAAGAAGATTGTTGTATTATCTTTTTGTATGGGTGTTTACAAGAAATAAATAATTTATTTATCATTATAAACTAAATTGCAGCGACTTGTCATTTTTCGTATGCCACTGGTCACGAACGGTTCGATTAACGTCACGTTTCGGTCAAGCCAACGATCGATCGACCGTATTGATAAAATTACGAAATGGGAGTAGAAAGTATTCTTCTTCTTTCGAGTTGATGATCCGAACAAATTTTTTCCCGACCAGAAGGCAGCCACATCGAAGCAGGCCTCTGGTTGGCCTCGAAAAGGTCCTCCCGCGTGCAGGTGGTCGGACACGCGGGACAGCAGAGCAAGTGCTCCATGGTTTGAGGGGAGACACCACACTCACACTTTACTTGATCGCTGGAAAACTCCCATTTGTGAAGATTATCTCCGCATATCCGTAGAAAGCATTGTTTATTGACTTGTCTGTACATAACATGGACAAAAAAAACTTACCATTACCTCGTAAAGAAAATCCAATACCTTCCTCATACCAACATCCAAGGACGAAGGGTACATGCATAGGATGATTCACTAACTGACAACACACACTGTTTACATAAATCTCTCTGCAATGTTTCTGTACTGGTAGGCGGGTGTTTGCGATTTTTTTTAAACGTATGAGTATGACACATTTTGTGTTTGAACTAACTTTGCAAATATAGGGTCCTATCTTATTAGCGGCAAACATTTCAAGGGTGTCATCTATAGGTTAAAACGTATGAGTATGACACATTTTATGTTTGAATTAACTTCGCAAATATAGGGTCCTATCTTATTAGCGGCAAACATTTCAAGGGTGTCATTTATAGGTTATATATAATAATAAGGATAAAGCAAAAAAATATGTTTTCGAAACGACAAAATTGTTAGTTTGAAAATTGTACAAATGAATAAATTATTGCTATTCTAATACTGAAATAAGAAGTATGAATGAAACTCGTTTCATTATAATGGGGTTTATTTTTCTTTAGTATGTAAAATTTTCATACAAGTAACAGTGTTATTTTTTCGTGTAAAGTGGTACAAATGACCAGCAAAACACCCCTCTAAATATTTGCTACTAATCAAAAAGAACCTTATATTGAGGTACACACTTAACTGCATATGAATTATGTACAGTGAAAGTCACATTAAGCTGTACTCTGTGGAACCCTGTAGTAATTAGTTTTTGTTTTGGTTCCTTGAACGTGTCAAATAACATAAAGCGACAAAGGACTAAAGGGTGAAGCCTGATTTGTTGTCCATTGTACATTATCAAATTTCAGATAACTTTCAACTTTTTCAAAATCCCGTCGATTGTGAAACCAATCAAGAATTATTAAAACTCTAGAGCTCTAGTGCCGTGTCATGAGGAGCTCGTAGCCTAGTTGCGAGCACGGTCCGAAAGTGATCGTGCAGGTTAAGTGACGTTGGTGCGGTCGGTACCTGGATGGGTGACCGCTAGTAGCATATTTCATCTGAGCTCCTCCGTGCCTCGGAAAGCACGTTAAGTAGTCGGTCCCGGTTGTTGTCGTTAGACAGCAGTCGTTAAGCCATGTCAGATGCCTAATAAGTTGGCCACTAACCATACGATAAGCAAGCGTGTCTTGCACCACCCCAACTCTTTCCGTGGGGTGTCGTACGAGGCTACTAAAAGTCTTAGTGGATACTACACATATTAGTAGACGGCGATAGGCTCGCCACTTATCACGTTTATCCACCAAATCTTACGACGAAAAGTGGGAACTACCTATGATGAAGGGGGTTCCTCTGTCTTCCACCTCGGGAATTATGGACGTGAGAGTTATAGTATAGTATAGAGCTAAACCTAAATGATACTGTCACGCTTACTCATATACTAGACTGTAAGAGTAAGCGGGACGTTTCGTTTATCGAAACCGCTAACGGCGGCTATCTATCCTAACTTTCGATATACGCTAAGTGTATATCGAAAGTTAGGATAGATAGGACGGTAAAATAAATAAATAATCATCATTATCAGAAACGTATAAAATAACAATGGAGACTTTATCTACAATAGCTAGCTGTTATTACATCAGATAAACTACATGTATCGATTACGTCATATATGTAATTAATTTATGTACTAAATAACTAATAAAAATTCCATAAGTACTTACAAATTACAAGTAAAACTAGGTACCATGTAAAACTTTGAAGGTGGTATGGCTCTAATGGGGGTGGTACCATCCTATTACTCATTTCTGCCGCAATGCAGCAATGCTTGTTTCAGTTCCCCACTGTATCGGTCTGTACAGCCTTTCCCAATCTTTATTAATCGCGGATTCATAGATTACGATCGTCACGGAACCATTGAAAATAAAACAAACGAAAGTTGAAAGTTATGGAAAGATAGACAAACAAGTTTATTCAACATTGCATACATGATTAAACTTAAAAAGACTTGAAATAAAAAAAAAAGATGTTAAAAGACACATACATGCTCATCATGTGCTGCAGTTCGACCGATCCGGCAGAACCACAGCGCTGGTTTTCAGCTGTGATGCCAGGGCGAAGGCATCGCGGGAACAGCAGGAAGATAAGGTTGAAATGGTCCATGTAAACAGACACATGGCAAGTGCAGAGAGGTATTCAATGTTTTTTTTTTATTTCTTAACATCACTAGACAGATAATAGTGTCATTTCCGTGTTAATACATGTCTGTTTCTCTGAACTTGGCATGGCACATGCCGTGTGTCTAGATTTAGGGCTTAATATAATAATAATAAAACTTTTATTTCGGTCTACTTAGGCCCATAAATACCTTACATTACCTATAGGTATGCAATATAACAATAAAAAAATATTTTTTAACTCACTTGCTCGTAAAGTGACCTAATTGCACCGCTTTTAGGGTCATAATGCAGCTTATAAAACACGCGTGCTTTTTACTTTACATTACCGAACTAGTGCTTTTTACTTAACCTTTTAAAAAAATCTCAACAAAGAGTTTTTGTCTAAAAATATGTTTATAATATTTTTTTCCAAGAATTTGGCCAAGACTGGGTAGAACTGTTGCTCTGAGGGTCCGGAGCACCTTTGGCGGAAGATGAAGGGTATAAAGGGAGAGCAGGTTCCGCGGGATTATTTCCTTCATACTACCAACTCTTTAAAAAGGTAAAGGGCGGTACCTACTTACGTACACGCAATATTTACAGCCCTCCCCCTCTAACCAATCTCATAAATCATTATTACATGTTATACAGTTTTAATCAAATAAGGAGAGCAGACGAGCAAACGGGCCACCTGATGGGAAGTGGTCACCGTCCCATAGACATCTCACCTCACTGTATTAATTTTAGAGGGTTTGTGATGCGCTGCTAATCTTGAGGACTAAGATGGATTGTCTCATGTGCCGGAAATTAGGCTGGCTCTCTTACCCCTCAAACCGAAACACAGAATCATCAATGCGATCATTTCTGCTTCACGGCAGAAATAGATAAGAGGGTGGTACCACCCCAGGCGATCCTTCACATTAGGATCTACCACTACCTCTTGGGACATGCACGCGGATCCCCACGTTCCCGTTTGGGAAAGCCTGTACATTGTGGTACTACAATCCTTAGAAGGAGTACAATTGCACTATATATAGTACATACTCGTACTCATATAGCACATTAAGGTCGAAGACCCCCAAACGATGCTCATGCGATTAGGAGCGCATTGACCTGGGTCGAAGCAACCGTGATTGAACGACTCCTACTACTATAGGTTTGATTTATTGGCTTTAGCTTACTTCTTATGATTAAGGTTGGTTTTCTGGGTAAGGTTTGGGTGCAGAGCGTCCGTGGCACAGTGGCTCCCGTGCGGGAGGTCCGGGTTAGAAACCGTGCAGTGCCATGTACCAATGAGTTTTTCGTATTTTTCTAAGACTTACGTACATTTACCGACTGCTCTAACGGTAAAGGAAAACATCGTGAGGAAACCTGCACACTGAGATGACCAGTGTGTAAAATGGGATAGGCACAAAAGATCCTCAAGGGTCCGAAGTGCCGCTGGGTTATTCCCGGCTCCCTATCATAAGATAAGATAAAGTTTGGGTGCAGTACTTACCCTTGTGAAATCAAAGATAGTAGAGTCAATCAGATCACATAGGAACTTACTAGAAACGGCCAATTTCTGCCTCAAAGCAACAATGCCTGCATTACTGTGTAGTCCTTCTTGATTAGTAGGGCATCGGAAACCCTCTAATATATATTTTTAAATAACGCAAACATGGAATCTGGCTCCAGATCTGCCAATTTACCTGATTCTTGACAATGACGCATCAGGCACGTACCGTATACAATACACGAGTTCGAACTAGTACACAGGATGTACAAAGTGGATTATTCGAATATAGTACGGGAACTGGCGACCTCCGCGGCCATTACCTCCTTATGTAACGTATTGTGAAGTGAACTACACGTATACGATTCTTAGTGTACTGGAGGCAAAGTTCGACATACAATTGTGAAGTTTAAAAACATTGCTTGCTTGCTTATCGTATGGTTAGTGGCCAACCTATTTGTCAGAGTTATTCAGGCCGCCCGTAGGCATCTGACATGGCTTAACGACTGCTGTCGAACGACAACAACCGAAACCGACTGCTTAACGTGCTTTCCGAGGCACGGGGGAGCTCAGATGAAATATGCCACTAGCGGTATCCAGGTACCGACCGCGCCAACGTCGCTTAACCTGCACGATCACTTTCGGACCGTGCACGCAACTTGACTAAGAGCTCCTCAAAAAAACCATTGATAATGTTGTTGCTGTTTGTAAGCTCAAATACCCGTGCTAGGAGTAGGTCCACCAGAATGGTCCAAAGGTGGATTCGATTCGAACCGACGCTTGCGCCGCAATTTCGTGTCCTATCCTAGTCTGAGACATTCATCATCATCATCAGCCTATTAATGTCGCCACTATTGGGGCGCAGGCCTCCCCTTGACCAAGGGGGTTACGGGCCATGATCCACCGAGAGCGGGCCCAGTGCTGATTGGTGGATTTCACGCACCTTCGGAAACTTTTCATTTCCTCAGACATGCCGGTTTCCTCACGATGTTTTCCTTCACCGTTAGAGCTGTCGGTAAATGTACGTAAGTGTTCGAAAAATTCGAAAAACTTATTGGTACGAACCCGGAGCTCCCGCATGGGAGTCCGGCGGCCTATCGACTAGGCCACCGACGCTTACATTATTTTGAGACTAGACTAGACTTTGTGTATATTCTGGATTTGGAAACTAAGGTTTATTTCCAATTATGATAATTCATCGTGTTTAACAGCGTCATGTATTTGAAAATACATCAATAATCTAAAATGTAGAATTGATAATTTTCCCGTCAATTCTTGAATTTTCATCATGGTAGGAAAAAATAAAAATAAATGGTGGGCATCAATCATTGATTAGATTACCTAGTTTTATAATCATTTGAATACATATCATCAATTCATGACAGGTCTAACCTTTTGACTACTTTCAAATCCACTTAAACTTATGTAATTACTTAATTTTACTTAAGTTCATTTCCGCGTTACATAAAGGCTACAAATACGCTAATAACGACTAAGTGACATTAAGATACCATAATATAGGGTGTATGTGGTGGGTGTATTAAGTAATAATAACCATTTTCATATCCTCACACTACACTGTCGCTAATCTCTTTAATGTCCAATTAACTTCAGAAGAGACCGCTTTAAGCGATAAGGCCGCCTTTGTACATATCGTGTTATTATTCCTGTAGTTTTTACTTTTCCTGATTTTGTGTACAATAAAGTGTTTCTATCTATCTATCTAATATAGGGTGTTAACAAAACCATAACTAAGCTCAAATTTTTTTTTTCGTCGTGGTTGCCTTACTGCCGAGCAGACTTCATAAAATATTTAATTTAGCAAAATAAATACTCCTACTCTTCCCACACATATTTTTGTATGCAAATTTTAAAATTATTATTTAAGTTCATTGGAGGGCCGTAATAATGTCCAGATAATTACAGTTTTAAATCAGTCACTTCTAGAAACAGCGATTAAACTGTTAAGCCATAGAATTTAATTTAATTTATTTATTAGGTAAACACAACAGATTACAACCATAGAAATTACATAAAAATCAATATAAAGTTATGAGCTAGGTCGTAACCCTTAACGTGTAAACATAGCATGGTTAGGAAGTGGAAAATTGGTTGTACAAAATTGAGTTGGGAAAGCAAAAAATACTAGTGATTGTGGTGTCAAAAAATAATAGTAATACCTATTGAAAAATAAAAAAGTAAAAATTATAAAGTAGGTGCGAATATATTATGTAATAATAATCGGTAAGCTTGTATTGGGCGCTGTCTCAGGGCAGCAGTGTAGCAATTGAGAACTTATGAGGCTGGCATGGTCCTATAATGGGCCGAAGCTCAATAACAAAAAGATAGAGTAATAATAATAGAGTAATAAACAAAAAGAGTGGAACTCACTCCTGATGTCACCATGCGTAACCTTAAACCCCCCCAAGAGACATAGAGGTTGTTTATCATTGTCGCGGAGGTCGGGTCCGTTAATTAGTAAACAATGGTAATGTGAACGAGAGCATGAGAGTACGGCCGAGTAGCGGTGAACGGTGTGATGCTTCCTCCATGGTGGTGTGGGGTACGGTCTTGTACCCTAAGCTAAAAGGACGCGAAAGTGGACGAGAGCATAAGAGTATGGCCGAGTAGCGGTGAATGGCTTGCCTTGTTTGCTTCCTCCATGGTGGTGCGGGGTACTCTTTCTGTCATCACCATCAGCAGCCTATTAATGTCCTCACAGTTGGGGCACAGGCGTCCCGTTGCACAAGGGAGTTACGGGCCATGATCCACCGAGCGAGCCCAGTGCTGATTGGTGGATTTCACAGGCCTTCGGAAACTTTTAATTTCCTCAGCCAAACAGGTTTCCTCACGATGTCTTCCTTCACCATTAGAGCAGTCGGTAAATGTACGTAAGACTTCGAAAAAAACGGAAAAACTCATTGGTACATAGCATGGCATTGCATGGTTTCGAACCCGGACCTCCAGCAAGGGAGTCCGGCGTCCTAGCCACTAGGCCACCGACCGCTTTTGTACTCTACACTGTTTCTGCACCCTAAGCTAAAAGGACGCTCGCATTTCTGTATACAAAATGTGAACTGGAGCTAGTTGATGGTTGCGTAGCGGTGAACGGTGTGATGATTTGTGTCTTGTATGGTTCCTCCACAGTGGAGCGGGGCACGACTTCTGTCTTCTTCTTTGTGGTTCCTTCACTGCTGAGGATGCTTGCCAGTAGGTACGCGGTCTCGGCGTGTCCCACTGGGTTCTGTTCTGTCTTGTGTCCAATGCACTTCTAGAATACGACCCAACCGCTTGTTATTTGAACAGACGGGGAACAATTTCCTGTTTTCTTCTTTGTCCCTCCCTCACCTGAGGAATGAAACCGCATGTCCCCCATTTGTTTCTGTCTTGTGTCAGGTGCACTTCGTGGATATGACCGCCTGTTTTTGATTCTTTTTGATTTGATCAAACCACAGACGGGTCGGAAGACGGAGCACAAACGGTTTCTGATGGCTGCTAGTATGTGTCTCATTTGCTTCGTCCCTAGGGTACCGGAGGCGCGGCTAGCGAAATAATTAATGTGCACGTAAGTACACCGCAGATGCCATCGCCGCGGTGTGGGAGAAGCTTGGTAGTTATGAATAAGGACCGCTCGTTCGGAAAGTTCGCACGGAGGCGTCTCCGACGCGATATTTTGAGATAAAATTATAGCGTTGATACGTAATGAAAACATTCACTTCGTGACCGGTTTATTGGTAACCCGGGGAAGGTTAGACTATGCCCGCGGGTTCTTCAGTTTCCCGTATTCATCATCATATTCAGCCCCAGGCCTTCTTCTTTATTTCCAACATGATCTACTGGTTGTTTTTCTTATTCACGTCTAGGCACGCATAAAGGACCACTTAGGAATCTAAATGCGGAAACAGGAGCCCAACAAACCGACCTATTTAATAGACGAATAAGACGAGAGTGCCGGATATAGCCAGTATAGTGTCCAGGCCTAAGTGAAGATGGGCAGGACACGTGTGTAGAATTCAGAACGATAGTCCAGAAGACTGCTCGAGTGGCAACCCAGAGTGGGGCGCAGAAGTGTCAGTAGGCAGCCCGCGGGGTGCGCCGACGACATTGTGAAGACGGCGGGGAGGATGTGGATGCGAACGGCTAGAGACTGAGGAGAATGGCGTGCACATGAAGAGGCCTATACTCAACGATGGGTTAAGATAGGCTGAAAAGAAGAAGAAGAACCTAACCTATTTACGCCTAGCTCGCTACTCTTTTTATATTCTCGTATATACTATCGAGTCTTCGGTTCTTCGCATACCGCGTCAGCAAGACATCTCCAGCACATCCTCAGAATCGTGTTTCTCCATACAATTCGTTAACCATCTAGTTACTAAGCAGAAGCCTAAACTATGCCCTATTTAAAGGGAATAATGACAATACAATTAATTCAGTTTATTTCCACCAGATTCGACGTCACCCAACGTCGACACCTGTGTCAACAGTTTTTCAGAACGGACATACCATCATATACGTGTATTTTAGAGCAAGACGAACTACCTATCAACCATGGAGGATTTCCTAGATTGTTCCGAATTACAATGGCGGTTAGATAGATGCTGTAGAAGTGGCAGTACCTTCGCATTATAAATCAGGAATCACGTTTCTAGAGGAAACTGCAACGAAAGCACGTACATTTGGAAATTACTATGTCGGCACAAGTTTGAATAACCAGCTGACTGCGTTCAACCAGCCGCCGGCGCCGCTAGTTGGTTCTCTTCATAATTCTGGAGATTATTGATAAAGATAGCTCTTTTTCTTTGAAGTTTTTAAAGAATATTCTTAATTTTGATTTACAAAACACAATGTCCCATAGTAAATTCCGACGTTTATGATTACCAAATTAATCTTCTTCTCAATACATTGACAGTAATACCTAATCTATCTAAAAGTGACCGTTTCCGGTTAGTCGTGGGCAGAATATCGGTCAAATATTTCGCCACTATTATACCATAATACCAGTAGATTGAAAGGAAGTCCATGGCAAGCCTAAAGTCAAGGCTTACATACAATAGAACGCTGCCGAGCCTTGTGAAACCGGCATCTAGATAAAACATCAATTAAAATTGCGCAAAACCTCTCCCTGTTTTCGGATTCGGCTCGTGCTCTACGTGATTTAAATATGATCGTATGTGATAGGTACAATGTTACGAAAACATTACCTAACTCGTTTTACCCGCAGGTAATCGGCACTTTTCCGTTTCGATTTGATAAATGAGTCACATCTGATCGGAAGTGAAAGCTGGTTTGTTTTTTAGACTTATATCATTCAAATGTAAAAATATAAACGAAGTATGCTTGTTTATCAATGAGATCCGATAGTGTCCTACTTAAACCAAATATTTATAAAGTTTTAACCATCTGTGGGCACAAAAAAAAGTTTGAGCTGCAATGCTGACCTATTTCAAACTAGAATAAAGGACCTAAGTTGCATCAGGTCGAGCTGTCTTCGACAGTACGTATTTCACACGTTAGTAAATTATAACGTGACTCTGTCAGTCTCAACCAATGTACTATTATTTCTATTGTGCGAGTTCAAAAGAAGTGGAAATGATTAATGCAGTTCTTGGTACTAATTTCCCAGTCCCCACTGGATGGTTGACCTGCTAAATAGACACGCAAGTTCTCACTTCATTAAGTTTAGACCACTTAGTAAGTGCATTACATAAGAGCGTCGGTGGCACAGTGGCTAGGGCACCGGACTCCCATGCCGGGTCCGGGTTCAATTTGTTCACCATGCAGTGCCATATACCAATGAGTTTTTCGTATTTTTCGAAGACTTACGTACATTTACCGACTGCTCTAATGGTGAAGGAAAACATCGTGAGGAGACATGCACACTGAGATGACCAATGATAGGGGATCATAAGATATTTTATGAACATAAGACCTCCGCTCTGAGGTCTGACTACCTACCTGTTATCATAATTATTATCGTAATCATTTTCGGAAAATTTAAAGCAGCATTTTTAGCAACTCCCTTTATATACCATTATAATAACTGTAGAAGGTCGGTTTTGGCATCCTTTGCGATTGTAAATCCTTCTGGATTTGGTAATAGTTAGGCATTCAAGGGTGAGTGGCGAGTCCCGTTTCCCCCCAATTAATTCAATAAGTGGTATTTTACGCAGGGTTACTGAAAATCTAAGGCTTTGTAAGCCCGTCGAGGATTTATAAATTAAATCAGGTGGAGTAACCTAATTAGTCCAAAGACACTTCGTTCAGGTGCTGTTCGAATGATGTTATATTTGTTCAGCATCTGATCGAAGTGTAAAAACTCGTAATTTATAACGAAATAATGTATACTACTAACATAGTTTTTAAGTACAAATACTAACATAATGGATCAAGTTATCCGATAAATAAAGATAATGAATTGAATTGAATTGTAAAGACAATTTTCTGGTTTCCGAATCACTTGTGTAATACTGTGTTGGTAAAAATAGCATTGATCCAAATAGCATTGATCCAAAAAGCTGCATATATACAAAGAGATAAGAGAACAATACACGTAACATCATGTAGCGGAAAGGGATGCAGACAGGCCGATTAGATTGAGCTATAATTATGGAACTAAATGCAATATTGTCCCAGTGTTTTTTTACTATTATTTAGAGGGTATTTGATGCGCTGCTAATCTTGAGAACTTATAAGCTGTAGAACCCTGTAGCAATCAGTTTTTGTTATGACTCCTGGTCTGTTACTCAAACGCGTAAAATTAATGTAATTAACATGTCGGTGGTTTTAAGAGTGATTCCCCTTTACTTTTTTATTATTATTTTTTATTGTAGGAGAGCCGACGAGCAAACATGCCACTGGATGGTAAGTGGTCACCGTCGCCGATAGATATCTCACCTCACCATAATGTTGATAGAAGATTTTCGATTTGCAATCTTGCAAACTTAGGCGAGTGCCTTATGTGGCGGCAAACATTGCTGCTTAGCGGCAGAAATAGATAAAAGGGTGGTACCAGCCCAAGCTGAAAGCACAGAGTCATACCACCTTCAAAAAGAGACAGGACTGGCTCTTCTATAAACAGTGAACACGAAACACATCAATGCTGAAGCGAAGATATTTGGCGACAGACTTTATGAGAAATCGCTAGTCAGTATTCAGTCATGTTAATTAATGCTAAACATAAACGTAGGTTTGACCCTTTATGACTAATGTTTAACCAACCAACACTTGGTAACTAATAAAAGGATAAATCATTTAATTTAATAATGAATGACTAACATGACTTATTCAAGAAAACCCAGTTCCTGACTTCTTCAAACGTAAAATGGTATATAATCTATTATATAATACACCTAGTATTTCCCAAGAAGTAAGAGTCCATTAGATTACATTGGTCTAGTAATAATTTACTAGTAGACGTAAAAGATTACTAGGTAGGTATGCTACTGATATTAGTAATCATATAGGTATCTGAAGATTAAATAATAAAATCGTCTTAAAAAGATAAGATTATAACTGGTACAAGAATAATAGTGTTATTTTTTAAAGACAGTATAGTCGCTTAAAACTATTCAGATACTAAAAAAATATAGAAACTAGATCAATTTTGTGTAGGTTATTGAAGGTGGTATGTATGAACCTGTGCAGTATCAGTCGGGTGGTACAACCCTTTTACATATTTCTGCTGCAAAGCAGCAATGCTTCCTTCGCTTTATTTCGGTCTGAAGGGTAAGAGAACCAGCATAATTACCGCCACATAAGGCACTCGCCTAAGTTTGCAAGATTGCAAATCGAAAATCTTCTAATAACATTATGGTGAGGTGAGATTTCTATGGGCGACGGTGACCACTTACCATCCAGTGGCATGTTTGCTCGTCGGCTCTCCATATACCTACAATAAAAAAAAATGCTTGCTTATAGTATGGTTAGTGGCCAACCTATTTGTCAGAGTTGTTCAGGCCGCCCGTAGGCATCTGACATGGCTTAACGACTGCTGTCGAACGACAACAACCGGGACCGACTGCTTAACGTGCTCTCCGAGGCACGGAGGAGCTCAGATGAAATATGCCACTAGCGGTCACCCATCCAGGTACCGACCGCGCCAACGTCGCTTAACCTGCACGATCACTTTTGGACCGTGCTTGCAACAAGCTACGAGCTCCTCGTAAAACAAAATTAAAAAAAGGTAAGGGGAATCGCTCTTAAAATCACCGACATGGTAATTACATTAATTTTACGCATTTAAGTAACAGTTTCATATTAAAGTACAGTGGGCAACACATCATGCTATATATACCATTTAGTACTTTGTCGTTTTAACTTGGAGGAGAGTTTAAGGAGTCATAACAAAAACTGATTGCGACAAGGTTCTACAGCTTATAGCGTGCACTCCACAAACTCAGCATTCAACGAGCGAGCGAGAGCATCTCGTCACGGTCGAACGGACAGACGTACATACAGATAAGAAAGTTATTTACGATATTTGCATTCATTAAACAGTTGCAGAGTGCATTCGCATTGAAATCTCGCTGCAACGGAGATCTAATGTCGAGAAATTGTTCTTTTAAAACTTCAGTTACCTACTTATTTTATGGGTTTTTAGAGCTCGCATCACGGAGGCCGGAGTGGCGTACGCGTGTCAGGATAAGTGTAGCCCAGTTTGAAGAGGCCCGTCTAGTTAATCCTGATACCAAAGCCATATAAGGAAAACCCGCCCAAAGCCTTCCTACCACTACACATACAACAGTGCCGGACAACTCTACTGTGATCGCTGTAACAGGGTCTTCAAGAGCAAGTTCGGATTCGCCAGCCACATCCGAGCGCATGCTAGGAACTGAACACTAAAATTACTCTGTAAAAATGTACTTTAAAGTGGACCGTCGGTGGCCTAGTGGCTGGGACACCGGACTCCCATGCGAGGTCATGGAGGTCCGGGTTTGAAACCATGCAGTGCCATGTACCAATGAGTTTTTCGTATTTTTCGAAGACTTATGTACATTTACAGACTGCTCTAACGGTGAAGGAAACCTGCACATTGAGATGACCAGTGTGTAAAATGGGGTAGGCACAAAAGATCCTCAAATGTCTAATGTCTAATGTCAAGGGTCGAAGTGCCACTGAGGTTATTCCCGGCCCCCTATCATAAGATAAGATACTTTAAGGTACTTACTTGCGATTGTAAATACTAGTTCTAGACTTTACATTGCCTCTACCCGCCCACGTAAGTATTGTAACAAACAACTTGCAAATAATACCTGGACTGTACACAGGGAAGGTATAAGGAACCTCGGGGGTGTGGGCGCATTATTTTTACACTAAAATATTGCTACAGGACCACCCCTCTGAATCGGCTCCACATAGGATAAACTGAGTCGGTTTCTGAGGTAGCTGCACTGTGTCCGATTCTAGAATATATAGAAATGGTATCTAAAAACGAACATGGAAGTCCCACAGCGCAGCTACCTTAGAAACAGTATCATATTCTAGAATCGGACATAGAAGCCGCACAGCGCAGTTACCTCTGAAACCGACTCGGAGCTGTAATCCTGTAACAATATTGTAATGTAGCGGTTTCTAGAAACCGACTCAGACTCTGGAATCTAGAAATGAAAGAAGCCGCACAGCGCAGTTACCGACTCAATCTATAGCGGTTAGGACTGCATGCTCCATTAGAAGAACTCAATGGTTCATATGAACATTCCATCCCCATAATATACGGGTCCAGATATCTTATCTTATGACAGGCCAGGGATAACCCCAGCGGCACTTCGACCCTCAGGGATCTTTTGTGCTCACCCCTTACGGGTCCAGTTAGGACAACACTAATAAAACTAAATCTATAGCCACGATAAAGCTACAATGGTTCAAACTCAAAAGCTAGGACACGAGACTGGCGCAAGCGTCGCCGGATCGAATCCACCTTTGGTCCATTGTGGTGGTTAATGAAGAATATTGGTAGAAATAGAAAAACGTTGTCTGCAGCACACATGCAATTCCACGTATATCATCATCAGCAGCCTACTCTAGTCCACTGCTGGACATAGGCCTCTCCCAGGGCGCGCCATTGAGCCCGATCTTCGGCTCTTCTCATCCAGTCGCTGCCAGCCACCTTGCGCAGATCGTCGCTCCATCTAGCAGGGGGGCGTCCCACACTACGTTTGCCCAAACGCGGTCTCCACTCAAGAACTCGTCTACCCACGTATATATTATACAATAATAATATTTAAACTAAATTAATAATAATGGACGGCGTACATGCTGCAGCACCAAGCTAGGCCTCAGCTCAGCATAATGCCATACTCCAGAGTAGTCTAGAGCATGGCGCTGATGATTCTGCTTTAGCCGATGGAGGTCAGAGGCGGAAACCAAGCAACGATAATCAAGAAGTAAAAATATAAAGTTGTGTGCTGAAACGATAATTAAATGAGATTGTATAGACGAACGGTGGTAACGTGTAAGACATTAATTTAAAAAAAAATTTAAGTCGCCCCTGCCTGGACCTCTAATTTAGTCCCCACTAGATCCAATCCTGCAACTATGCCCGCTACAAACTCGAATGCAAATAGCTGCATACCAAACCCGAGACGCAATAAACGACCGATATGGACGCCACTAACATGGCTATCGGGTCGGGCTGCGATTAGCTATTTGCGGACCAAACTTGAAGTGCGCACGCGCCAAGTTTCCGCCGTGACGTCACGGAGACTAGGAGTCGAAGGCACAGGTTCTTCTTAGTTAAGGGACCAGAAGTTCAGCAAAATATGATTTGTATTGTAATACGTTGCTATGAACGTACACGTACAAGGAAACGTACCCAAAATGTGAGAATATAAAATATACTCTATTTCGCAAGCATAAGGTTTAATCGAAGGTCTTTGATAGAAATGAATATATATAATTTGATAGATTGTTTAACGAAATCTCTTCGAACAGCAACAATAAGCCATCGTTAGACTTATTCGATCCTAGGCCATTTAGTTTTTAAAAGAAGGGTTAAGGATGTCTTCAATCCACGCACCTACTTTATAATCTTTGCTTTATTATTTTTATTTTTCAATAGGTGGTTTTTAGTCATTACATTCAATAGTATTTTTTCCCGACTCAATTTTGTATAACAATCAATTTTCTACTTCCTAACCATGCTGTGTTTACACGTTAAGGTTTACGACCTAGCTCATAACTTTATATTGATTTTTCTGTAATATCTATGGTTGTAATCTGTTGTCTTTACCTAATAAATAAAATAAAATGATTACCTTTGACTACATAATTATTTTATTATAATTATAACTGTTTCGGTCATTGCTGTGTGTGAAATAAACATATTACTTACTTACTTAAATGATAGAAGAGATAATTTAAAAAGGAAATGTTTGTCTTTATTAATCAACAACACAGGTTAAACAATAGAAAAAAAACCGAATAAATTGGTTGATTATAACAACTACCAATTCCAATTACCAATTTACGCTTCTGGGGTGAACTATTTTTAAAGAAAAAATCACATGTTTGACTCCCGTGCTCAAAATGAAATATGGCGCTTGGGGTCACATTTTATTGCTGGTTAATCGTTTAATGGGAAAGGAGATAACTATGCAATGATAATTCTGTTTGTTAATTAAAAAGGAAAAGAACGTATCAGAAAGCCCTGCTCAAGTCCACAGATATTTCCGACGGGTTATTTTATACATAACAAACGCACCGATAGCGTGGATTCTATTTAGAACGCACTCAGCGGGGGGGCATATCTACGTCGTAAACATTGCGGAGTTACCTATTACCATATTTGTAAGTCACCATAGGAAAACCATTCCTAAGTACTAACATAACATAACCACAATAGAGTAGAGTAACGTGTATTTTATTAAAGTCAGCCTCTCATCATTTCATACCCAACTCCCCTCAAAGAGCCTCCACACGTTGGGCCAATATAGTGACCCATCGTTTTGTGAATATTGGCCGGTGATTGCCTAGTGTTTACCTCGTTGTCAATTTTCCGGCTCAAATCAAAGGAGTTAATTAGCGTGTATTGGTCGACGAATATCCAAACTTTGGCCCAAAATCTGCGCAATTATTCACCTCATGTTTTCTCAACTGCATATTAACTTATTACACTTAAGTGAATTCAGTCAAGTGTGCGGTGCATTCAGTACGGTTAGTCTGCGATTTATAGCTTGTAAACAGAAGCCTGTCTAATTAGTCCACTAAATCATTGACTAAGTCGACTGAATTCATTCAAGTCTAATAAGCGCTTTATATGAGCGACAGCCTGCGATCGGCTCAACCGGTTTGGCGCGTCTTATCTGTAAGATGCGGTAAGATCGACGCATTACTATGCCTACTGCGCGTCGCATTTACTACTAATTCCTTAAATATTTATTGTCTACCTTTGTAAATAGTACCTAAATAGGTACGTACGACCGATTCTTTACTGGCGCCCAAGGCCCGAGTCTTATTCCAGTATTATGTTTTAATTAGTAATTAGTTTTATTTAAATAAAGGAAAAAAAATCTAAATTAGTTCTGAATACTGACCAACATGTGTGTATTGGCCCAACGTGGGGAGGAGCTATCACCTTTGCAAGCTCAGTGATTCTGAGTCACCGTGTGTTGACCTAACCGAACACAAAATCACGGCACGTTTTGTGTGCTGTACCAATACAAGGCTTCATTGTGTGCGTGCCGAGGCTATAAAGGCAGCATTCTTCGCTAGTTATGCGTGCCTGGTACTTGAGAGGCTGTTGAATGAAGATTAAAGGATTTCGGATTAATAACAGGATATCTTGAAGTTATGAAAGGCTGGCTTGATGAAACTATTATGATCTCGGTTATTTACTGAAAGTTATTACCGAAAATATATATCAAACGGTCTGATATTACCTACTTCTCTAATCTGGAATCTAAAAAATCTGGAATTGAGAATCGGTATTTCATCTCTGAATTTATTATAGTGCCCCTGCGTAGACGTTTCTGAATTTTCACGTAAGAATACGTGTACTTCTTTTTTTATTTTATTTTCTTCTAATATGCTCATATGAAGGAATCCCTTGACTTTCAGACCTTCGATGATCAAAATTATTCTTCAGCCGTTCCTGAAAACAATATTTTGAAGACCATATCTGTAGAAATTTGAAACGTTGATGTCCCAACAATAGACAAATAGCATTCATTTAGAGTTTTAGACAACCCTTTTTGCATTTCCATATTGATTTTTCCAACCCTTCTGCCTAAATCACCCTATGAATGGCACTATATTAGTGCCCTATTGTAGTGACCGGTCAGACTGGGTGTGACGTCACCTTTTAGAAACTATTCCATGCAAGTAACTGCTTATAGTGAGTCATAGTTCATCATAAGAAGGTAAATAAAGCTATTAGTTACAAATTACGTATTTATTGAGAAACTTGTAGAGGCCCACAACGAAGAAATAGGTACCAATTACTAAGAAATTCTAAAAATAACTTGGTCGGAATCAGATATTATCTAGATCTGATCTAGTTCGTCCAGGATACAACCAATGGTAGAAGATGATATAGAGATCGAGTTTTACTTTTTGATTGGAAAAGTCATTTACATGGATACCGGATTTACATGGATACGAGCACTTATTAGTAAGTACTTATGGCGGCTTCCCGCCACAACGTCGGCCAGAAGGCAATTTTCGTGCATGAAGATCTTAAGTCCGCCCAACACGTATTCCTTCGGACGGATGCCTTGCGCGGAGCACTTCAACCTCCGTACACCGGCCCTCATCGCGTCCTGAGCAGGTCCGACAAGACCATCACCCTAGAGCTATCTAGAGGGCCTATAACCATCTCTATCGACAGGGTCAAGCCAGCCTACTCTTTTGCCGATGCCCCGCCGCTTAAGCCAGCCAAGACCGTCCGCTTTGCGCCCCTGCCCTGACTACTGCTCCTTCGACTTCCAGTCTTCGAAGGGGGGTAATATGGCGGCTTCCCGCCACAACGTCGGCGCATGCGTGCTGCGCGCCTGTCTATCGTGAAAACAACTGCCATCGTTTTTTATATACTAGAGATGTCATTAGAGTGTTGTGACACAGACAGAATACATGCTTGCTCTCGATCTTCAAGACTTGCCTTTTTATTTCGTGGGCGCGTTCAGCCCCACATACTTAAGTAGAGCGTCGGTGACACAGTGGTTAGGGCACCGGACTCCCGTGCGGGAGGTCCGGGTTCGAAACCGTGCAGTCATCAGCAGCCTACTCTAGTCCACTGCTGGACATAGGCCTCTCCCAGGGCGCGCCATTGAGCCCGATCTTCGGCTCTTCTCATCCAGTCGCTGCCAGCCACCTTGCGCAGATCGTCGCTCCATCTATCAGGGGGGCGTCCCACACTACGTTTGCCCAAACGCGGTCTCCACTCCAGAACTCGTCTACCCCAACGGTTGTCGGTTCTGCGACAGATGTGACCGGCCCACTGCCACTTCAGCTTGCTAATGAGCTATGTCGATAACATTTGTTCTATGCCGGATCTCCTCATTTCGGATTCGATCCAGCAGAGATACTCCGAGCATAGCTCTTTCCATAGCACGCTGAGAGACTTTCAATTTGTGAACCAGTCGCACCGTCAGTGTCCACGTTTCGGCTCCGTAGGTCATTACTGGTAGGACGCACTGGTTAAAGACTCTTTTCTTTAGACATTGAGGTATGGGCGACGAGAAGATGTGACGTAACTTCCGAAATGCTGCCCAACCCAGCTGACATCTTCTGTCGGCTTCTTTCTCGAAGTTGTTTCTACCTAATTGGCTCGTATTTAGTTTGTATGTTACACAATTGACATAAAGTTCATTATGCCTATGTACAATTACGTTGCGAAGCTTCGCTTCATTCCATTCCGCGGCAATGTAAATTGAGCCTAAAACTCGTCTACCCCAACGGTTGTCGGTTCTGCGACAGACATGGCCAGCCCATTGCCACTTCAACTTGCTAATCATATGAGCTATGTGGGTAACTCGCGTTTTGTGACGGATGACTTCAGTTCTAACTCTATCCATCATTGAGATACCGATTGATTAATTAATTGATCATAAAATCACTTGTACAAGCCTATAACCACATTATTTTAATTCGAATTTGACGCAACAATTGCGTGTGGACAAATCTTATCGGCAATTATTACGATTAATTAAAAAAAAACACTAAAATTTCACTCTCCACAAGTTATAATTAATTGGAAAGTGTTTAATTAATCTCGATCTACAGTGGTGCTCAGTTTTTTTAAGCTAGTGGAGTGGCGTTGGATGCATCAGTCGCCGATATAGATTATTGTCTGTATAAATTTACTGTCTGGAAAAAAAATGGCTTAAAGATGTTATGTTAATAATAAAAATAAACAATCACTTACTTCACTTTCTCGAACTTTGTTTCCTACCTCTTTAAACTTTCGCTTCCCTTAATTCTACCCTGGTTGTTATTCTGCTTTTCCTGTATATTATGTACTCATTATATAATTTAGTTCATGTACTCTATGTATAATTTTATTTATGTTTATCATTATCTATTTAAGTATACATATGGTATTTAAGTATACGAAGGTTGCCTGGAAGAGATCGCTCTTAGCGATAAGGCCGCTTCTTACTTACTTCACTATTTGCTTTTCTATTTCATGTTTGTTGTTTTATATTTGTGCAATAAAGTGTATTTTACTTTACTTTACATTATTTGACAATCTTTAGGATATAATGGGTTTTACTCTCCACATAAGTGGAGTTTTTTATATTCAGGGTATAAACCCTGAATATAAAAACCCTCGCCATACTGCGGCTATTTCAAAAAATAACAAATTCTAACAGTCCCCTAGCCTGTACATTTTGGTTCTACTTACAGATATTATTAAGCGTAGGCACTTGTTTGAAACGGACGAGCAAATGGCACTACGAGTAAATACTAGGAGGAACTACTTGGGAAGCGTAATCACTCCGTTACTTAGGGTCGCTACTTACTGTCCGCGGTATCAGGCAGTCCGACTGTTCAATAGGTTGCCAGTTGAATTAAAAACTATAAATAGTGTAAATATTTTTAAGCGTAAACTAGGAGCTCTACTTGTTGAAAAGTGTTGCTATTCTATAGAGGACTTTTAATTATTATTTAAATTTTTACTTTGACATAATTTATTATTTAACTTTATTAGACACTAGTTTTAGTAGTTTGACATTTGTAATAATTAAATTTTTAATTAGTCTTAAGCTTTAATTCGCACACAATATATATTGTTATTCGAAATAAATTGAATCGAATTAAATAGTACTATATTTTTACAGTGAACTCCATAACAGAAAATATATGCAGATTACATGCATTCTATATAAAAAATACACACAATAGCACTTTTATTATTGTTTGTTAATAATAAAAGTGCTACAGAAGAAATGTTATTACTCGGTCAAAGAATATTTAGATGACAAAAATGTAAAAAAATAATTAGATTTGATTACATATTTGAAATAAGTAAATCATAGATTTTGACATGTAAATTACAGATTTAATATTCTATTCTATTTAATATTTTAACTTGAATCTTATCTATGTATAGCATAGGTACTGAGGTCTAAACTATGTATGTTACCCAACATCTTGTATACTCTTAGTTTAAATAATAAATACATGAATGGAATATAAAACTAGCAAAGGCGCTCTCTTGACAGTTTTTATATTCCTGTTATTAACTCTTTAACTCTTTATTGTACACAATATAATACAAACTTATACCAAAAAAAAATGTGAAACACAAAGGGCGTGACCTGTTCAGGCTTTACCTGTCACATTTTTTCCTAGACAGACTAAAATATCAGTTGATTAGTTTCGGTATTTCACCGCTTTGAAAAGAGTTGGATGGTTTACGATCGCATGATTCATCGTATTAATTTGTTGCTATCGGATCTATCGGCCGATAAACGGTGGTATGTGTGATAAGTCACGAATATGCTTATGGCTTCATTATTCCCACCAATCGAATACATCACATCTTCATCTCACATCAAACAGCCGTTTTAGCAATTACGCTTACTTACTATTGCTTATTGGCATTCAAGAAAGAATTTATTTCCAATACACATACAAACATATATATTATAAAAATAATTAAGTTTGATGAAGGTGGTGTGCAGCACCGGAAAAAGGGGACCGGACCGCCTCAGTCTGTTGCCGCAGTGGATTTAGCACTGCGGCGCTGAATTTCAGACATCACCTGTGTGCCAGGGATCACGGAAATATTAATAAACAGAAGTAAAATATTAGGAAACGAAGGAAGGTACTTAATTTTTAAATTATTCATTAGAATACAGGAAGGTATATATGTAGGTATAGGTATTCACTATTTGCTTTAAAAAAATTCAATTTAATGAATGAAATCAAAAGGACACAGGCGATCTATGTTTTGTTTTCAATTGGTGACGCTAGGCTAAGCTACAATGGATCCCGATAGTATTTACAGCTTATTTCAGTTTTTATTTTATTTTATGAATAGAATGGGAAGAATAACATTTCTTTTCTAGCATCTAGCATAATCGATAGTGCTGCGCGCCACTCGCCTTCTTTGTGAAGTGTTTTGGATTCTATAGGTATGCCCGATCGCGAAGGTTCTTGTGCAAACTTTCTAAGTCTGGTTGAATGTCGTTTTGTGATGTATGCATGACACAGGGAATCCTAGCATGGAGTTATGGTCTGTTGATAAACCGTGTCAATAAACATGATTGATGCATCATCGAAATTATTGAAGTACCTACATAAAATCTCTTTTTCCTTCAATAATGAATAAATAATGGTAATTAATTTGTTTACTATTTAAGGATGGGTCTGACTAATTGTGAACAGGCAAAATGTTAAACAAAAACATATTTGTAAATCCTATTTGTTTGCTTAATGAACAGAGTTCTCACATATTTCTATTAAAAAATCCCTTATTGTTTATGATTTATTATTTGAATTATTGACTATAATGTTTTTAAACCTAATTATTAATACAAATGTTTTATGTGTGTTATTGTTATTGAAATGTAATCAATTTGTTTACTTGACGTGTAATTAATATTATGAATTAAAAAATTGAATTCGAATTTGTGGTCTTAGAATACATATTATAATTTTCCTGCGCTAAGCGCCTTATAGGTGACGAATCGCTGGTGGAAGCTGGACTGCAAAGTCTGGAACATCGGCGCTAGGTTGCCTGTCTATCGGTATTTTATAGGATACATTTCGGAGAGTGCGCATCGGAATTGCACGACCTAATTCCAGCATCTCCATTCTGCCTTCGGACTACCAGGCGCGGGGAGGGATTCCATCCTTATGTTGTTGATATCCCATCTGCTCGTACGAAGCGATTTGCTTCTTCATTCATTATACGAACGGCCAAGGAATGGAACAGCCTGCCGGCGTCTGTATTTCCCGAAACCTACAACCTTGGGATCTTCAAGGCCAGAGTGAATAGGCATTTACTGGACCCGCATGCTCCATCGTCGACCTCATCGTCGCTTACCATCAGGCGAGATCGAGGTCAAATGCGGGTTTAGAAGTAATTAAAAAACAAACTAGGATACCAGTTATCTAGTATTTACGTATCATTAAAAGTCAGTGGTCATAAAAATATCAACGATGGAACAGTCGTAAGCAATTAAACATTGTACTGACACCTCACGAATCATTAATTTTTATCATCTGTTCGTTTCCAAGAAATAACTAGGTATACAATAGAATAATTTTATATTTCTACCATCTTCTAGAAAAAGTACATGAATACAATAAACGAATTGAATTGAATACTTTATGGAATCAGGCGTTCCTTTGCGGAAATCCATTATTAAATATTAAAATAATGAATGGACGAAGGATTCGCCCTCTCAAACGATCACCAAACACAGAAGGATTTACTGTCGCACATGATGACAAATCTGACCTCATAAGAATGTGATAAGTATAGAAAGGAATAAGAAAATAAATAGAAAGCATAATTAACTTATGTCACAACTTCTCCGATTCCATCACGGACTCCGGTTGATTTATGGCTTTGTAAACGCAACAAAATAACTCAAGTTACGTAAAGTTTAACTGTAGATTAGGGGGCTTAAACCATGATTCATTACTTTTACCAACCGCAAACTTGGCAAACGATAATTTACTTTCAAAGTAAACTGTATAGCTGTGGAAGCATAGTTGGGATCCGCCATCGAATCCTGAAGTCGTGAGTCGTTGATTCAACCCTGGGTCTAAATCCAAATAGTAAGTAAATTTATGCAATATAATTCAGTGGTCCCTACTGATGTGGGATCCGTAGAATATATGCTTTATTTTGCACACTTAAATCACAAAAGAAACAACAACAAGAAATTTGACGTACACAGGTAGAGCTTATCTCTAAAATAGATTTCTTCCAGCTAGACCTTTAACATAGAGATATTTAGAATGATAAGTAGACATACATACGTGTACAAATTATGTAAAACAAGAACAAAATTGTACATAAGCTAAACAAAATTACTTGAATACATTCATAATATATCCGGATCGTATTTTGCGTAAATACTAAGTTACTTATTATAACACAAAATGCATACCTAGTTGCTGACTTATAACTACGCTGTATAATGGCATAGTTGCTTCTCTATTGTCTGTGTACGACATAGTTAAGAATAATCTCGCAACTTTTCACCGCAAGCTGAGCATCATGCATACTTATCACCTAATTAGCAACATTGCTGCATTCCAGCGACAAATTGTCAGTAATTATGGTGCTCAAGGCGAATGAGCGATGGTAACTCCATGGGAGGGGCTCGTCATGCATTTTTGTGGTACCGGTTCGATTTTTATCAAGTCTTTTTGCTTTATTAACCCAGGTTTGGGAAAGTTTCGTCAGAGTGCGATTTCAATTTGACCCGTCTTTTATTTGCACTATCAACTACTATAAAAAGAAAAGACACATGAAAAGCAATAAATGGTATTAGTATGAGTATATTATTTACCCCTGACTTGTATGCGCTGTGTATAAGTGAAACTTTGGTCGTAGAGTTAGGCGATTATTACACTACACAGAATTCAAGATTCTAATCAGGATCACAATGAATAAGTGCCTTTGTAAAATTAATCCTGAATCTATTACACCTCCCTAAATTGAAAGATTATGTTGCAATAAATGTCCTTAACAGGTTGAAATTGAAATCGTTTATTTACCAGAAGATAGCAAGTACACAATACAGAAGTATACAAAGATATAATACATGCAGCACAAAACATCCGGTGCGGTACAGTGCCAAAAAGGGTACACCAGCTCAGCATAATGCTGAGGCAAGCCACAGCGCTGATTTTCAGCTGGCCCCTCAGTGACTGCACGGACGAAGAAAGCAACAGTGTGTGCGTGTTGTGTTGTATGAATGTGTTTGTTTTTATGAATGAGAATATGAGGTTTCCTAAGTCTCGTGGTCATCTCTACTCTATCTAAAGCTATGACGTAGAAAGGGAAAGCATGTATTTTAATGAAGACTTAACTTTAAGGACTTTTCGTGAAAATAATGGTAAGTTAGGAAGGCTTAATTTAGTGTAGTAAACGTGCTTATTTAGTAGTTGTAAGGGTGGAATTTGGAAGGTGTGGTTGAACCGTTGAACTGATCCGCGCTGCAGATCTTGGAAAACTGAAATTTGAAATAATCAATGGAATCTGCATGAACCCAAGGCATCAATAGATAGATTAACATTTCATAGATACGATAGAGAAGTGTGCTTCAAGTACAGAAGAGCAGTTTCCGATGGAGAAATCCAGCTGAATCATCAATTAATATAATCTGTGGCCGACACGTCACGCCGAGAGAAACGTCACGTCAGCCTGACATTTCTGACAATCATAACCCGAATGTAACATGCGGTAACGTTATTTTAACCGCGGTTGCGGTCATTGCCATTCAGAAACTAAACCGACCAGCCTGCCGAGACCGGCGTGGGGTCAAACTGCTAGTCTCCTTTCATCGGTTCAGTGAATAGTCGTGAACGTGAGAGGTCTTGCCACGCTGGTGAGTAATTTGCTTTCTTCTGGCGAATTTTTTGCGAATTTTTTTGCAGGAGCTGTCAAGTCGAGAGTTGACAGTATTGTAGGTCGAAGATATTATTACAATCTCTACTACACTATCGTAAAATGCAGTTAATACCCTCTGCATAATTTTAGATTCTTATTCGTATCCGATCAATCAAATGGCGAAGGAAAACATCATGAGGAAACCTGCACAGAAATTAACTTAAATCTGCCAAGAAAATAGTTATGTGTGGTTAATTCCATAGTGATCACGACCCTCATCATTGAAAAAACGACTATGATGAGAATTTCAGCCTTCCTAGAGGGTTTTTTAAACAATTTTACACCTGAAACAGTTTGCCTTGATGCTGGTATTTCTCGAATACGGTTCAATTCTGCTTATACTACCTACAGCACATGAAATACTAAGGAGTTCTTTGTTTACATGTCCTATATTATATCACTCACTATACTGTAGGATATGACATCACCATCATCCTTACTCCGTTGTCCTTGTCCATACATTACAAATGCCCTTTTAAAAACCAGTCGAGTATACTATACGTGTGAAGGTAGAGACCTAACTTATGACGTCACAAAGGTTGCACGGAACATTGTTTCAACGACATTCTTGATGCAAGGCCGATGTACCTACATCGATTAAGTTGAGTTAAGATGCACTATGATAGAAAGTTTATATTCTTGAGTTACTTAAGTCTGGCTTCTTTTAATATTTCGACCAGAAATTACTGAAAGTAAAGGTATAAAGTAATAATTAAATGTTAAAGCAAATTATAGTAATCACTAATTATATTTACTTACATCTTTTTTGTCTATGAAAGAACAGATTACCTACTGTATACTGAACTGTTACTATTTGAATACATATTTAGCTTAATTATTCTTTTTTATTATTTTTGCACTATTTTAGCGCAATAAAGTATATTCGTTCATTCATTTATTTAAACATCCATTGCGTGAAATAGCGCTTTACATACTATTTTAAACATTTTACAAAATATCAATTCTTATAATAAGCATTAGCTAATGAATGATACAAAGAGTGGAAACTTTATTTTTACCCAGAATAAAGGAAAAATTACTAGGTACAGTTTAAACTCGAGTCTCTATTTTTCTAGAAATGACTCGAGTAGCCGCTAGCAAATGAGTGATAATTAAAAAGTTCTTTGTGTTTTCTACCTAAGGTCATGCCTAACGATTCTACTTGCAGCCTCACTGTTAATTGTCTACTTAGTTGTTTCCTCTAGACTAAAGGCGAAGATGTCTATAGACCAAGATATTTTTAGAACTAAGAAATAGCTATAAATGTAAATTCTCATATTCTTTGTACTCTTTTCAAAATTTTAAGGAATCCCACCTCTCACGCCTATTTGCGTGAACGCTTTAATTTCTTGCGGGCGGGTGATAAGCTCTCTAGGTCCCACATTAGTGCCCTTCTACAGTTTCCTCGCACCCCCCACAAAACCGACTTCTTTAACTACTCCTTCTCTATGCATGCGGTCAGGTTGTGGAATACTCTCCCTCCCGGCATTCGTGAAAGTCAATCCTTTCCTATCTTTAAGAAACTTGTCAAGGAACATTATTCTTCTCTCCTTTAGTTTTATTTTGTCATTATCTTTATTATACTATAATTATATTTTTATGTTAGTATATAGTATTTATTTATTTATTTGTATATTTATGTATTATATTATATTTATGTACGTATTTTCTATTTTGTATTATTAAATAGGTATATTTATTTAGCATATAGGTGTACAGTTGCCTGCCTTGATATGGATCAAATTGTTATTTTACGGGGTTTGCTGGAAGATATCTCTCTTAGAGATAAGTCACGCCATTTGTGTTTCACATATTTTTTTGTATAAGTTTGTATTATAATGTTTGTGTACAATAAAGAGTTAATAAAGAGGTAATAAATGCAAATGTTGTCAATATATTTGATGGTTTTCGTTCTGGGGTTAACAGATTGTTAAAATTAACGCTAAAATGCAAAATGTTTATTTTTTAAGTGATTATCGAATATAGAAAAAAGAAAAATCTTCGCTCACGTAAGTCTCCTTGAATGGAGGACTAATTTATTTCCGTTTAGTAGGAAGTAACTAAATTAGTAAGATAAAAAAAACTGGTTTTTGTCTGTGAATTTTTGGATAATGATGATGATTAATGATAATGATGGTAAGTTGTTAGATGCCTTGACTGTTCATCAACATCAATGGGGAACTGTTTTAGTTAACTACGTGTTATCATAAACTTCCGTTAAGTTATTTACTTTTGTTAGTTACTACTGTAGTCAGTAGCTAAATACGAGTATGTAGGTATTTTGTAGTGTATTGGCCACCTTAAATAATGGTTTCGATTCCGGATGGCCGCCATATATAAACCTACATGAAACTATCACACTCACTCATATCATATACTAGATGTTTATGAAAGAGAGCGTGATGTTTCGTTTAGCAATCATCGGTAAAGGTGGCCAGCCCCGGAACGATGCCACTTTTCGGGACCATTTCTAATTTCAATCAGAACCATTCTTAAACTCGTACTATTTATTTTTATTTTTTATGGCAACTGTAATTCCTCTTATGGGTCGTGAGGAACAATACTGCCAGAGTCAAGTGATTGATTCATGCATGTAGTAGAAGAAAATACTTGAACCTGATTGAAACCTCGTACCTGAAAACTAGAACTAGTATCATGTGATAAACATTCAAAGCCAGCAAAAAGTATTTTTATAGCAAGGTTTTGGATATCACGTACTGAATCTGACATTGGCTGACAATCTACTTGTAGGTACGGACATAAATACTAAGATTTCAGTGATGTGACTTTGTTGTTGTATTGCATGATCAGAAACTAATTTACCTACACCAATATTTAAAACCGGATACCTACGGAAAGTTAAATGTTGCCACATAAGTAAAATAAACAGCCCAAAAACTTTCGAGGCCCTGAGTCACCCGACCGATTCGACCCACTAAGGCCACCAGGATGGACCCTGTTTAAAAACATTTAGAGTTGTCAACAAGGTGAAAATGACCTTTAAAAATGCACTTTAGTTTAATTACCTACATATCATTAAATTAAAGTGTTTTGTTCAAGGATTTTATGAATGTGGAGCAGTAGGTAATTATATTTAAAGACAAACACATTTAAATATTACAGGTTGACGTGAATATTTAAAATAATTTGAATGGAATTCGAGTCATACGTCGCACCTTAAGGATAACAAAACTATCCTGGATTTAGTTAATACATCAATGAAAACCGAAATAAAAATATGTTCAGTCGTTTCCGAGATAAACCTTCACAAACGGACAGACGGACGCCCAAGTGTCTTTCTACGAGTATGTTCCTAGTGACTGAAAGCTATTCAACTCGCCATCTTTTTGAGTACATAAGTGCATACCACTTTTAAAGAAACCGCTGTATAAAAGTGTTAATGTTATTCATAACAGTTATTTTAATACTCATTGAGTTGAAACACTCAAGTAACATCAAAAGTGTATATTGTAAACAAGCAACCCAGCACCGACAGTTATATGGGTTCAGAGCTAATTGTTTATGTTACATTGTAACGATGTCGACTTCATCGTCCGTATCAACCTCCTTGCCATCAATTTCAACCTCATTGTTAGCGTTTATCTCACCTCATTTCGTGTTGGCATCTTCATTTCTTCATCTATATTTTCAAAATTCAAATCATATTCCCATTCCATTTCTAAATTCCTTTATTCCATTAATTTCATTGTTTTCACTTTCTCTCTGTATTTTGTCCTGAACGGACGTTTCTCAGTTTTATAAAATTGTCTCTTACCACTACCTATTTTCTACTTTTACTATTTTCTGTGTTGTTCTGTTCCTGAAAAATATATTATCCACTATTACTTCATCTGCACACTGTCCTAGAACTCTGCTAGCCGGCACCTAGAGGACAGACTGTAGCAACCTGGTTGCATGTCATCCATCACGTCTGTACCGTTAACGACTGTCAGATAGATACCTTGACGATATCCTTACCAGTTTCTTATTGGAATTCCAAACGGAATTTCGTCTCCAAATGGTACTAATCATCCATTGCATGAAGCGTCCATTGCTCAAATTCTATCAAAAACAAACATTTGAAGAGTTGAGGGATAGAATTGTCTGGTAATGGAGTTTAAAACAATATAGGACAATGTTTGCCCTTGTGGACAAATCTTTATAAAAAAATATCAGAGAAAAAGATTGGAGTCCCGCTAATTTCAGACAGATTGTAGATTTGGAGTCATACAGCACTGCTGGGCAAAACAAATCAAAATGTTTTTATTGTAAGTAAGTACCTTATAGTACATTTTTACGTCATTTTTTTACTCTACCACCGCTTCGTAAGGTGCTATATAAACTTTTTTGATAAATAAGAAAATAAGCCAGTAGGTGTCTTTTTTACTTATAAGTACAAATCGACATAGAAACCATTTTATTATTCACAATACGCTGCTAAAGTACTTAGTTTTAGCTCTAGACAAAACATGTCAAGGCAAAAATCATGGACGAGTGTTGAATACTAAAACATGTGTTACCACAAAATGACTCTTTGGTAATATTGAAATGACGCATCCGCTAGGTATTTTACTTAGTTTACTTTGCTTTAGGAGTCATACATACCATGTATGACTCCTTATTTTATAGAAAATATAAAACATAATTATGTTGTTCTAGAAGTGGGAATTACCATATGATGTGCTCTAGTTTTATGCAAAAACAAATCTGTACCACAAAAATAATAAATAAAAAAAGGCACAAGGAATTCCCGATCCAAGATTTGGTCACTATAACTTATCCAGACCTAGAAAATCTAGCCTTAATAGTTTAGTACCTATTTACTTACAGCCCTACCCAAGATGTAGGCAGGGAGGGGTGGACCCGAAAAACCCAAACAATTGCTATGGCCCTGACTTTAATGTCGTGGAAAATAAAGATTATATTATTTAAAGGTAAATGATTTAAAAATATTTTTACCAAGTTTATAAGTCATATTATTTCTTGATTACTTTCGTGCAATTGCAAATAAAAGCTTAAATGGGGCATTTGAGAATGTCGACGTGACTTAATATACAATTTCGTCATCTTGCACAAAAATGCATTTTAATGTGCTTTAATGCAAGTCTTTATGGATTACAAATGCGCCGACAATTCAAATTAGATGCATGCCTGACCTATTATGAAATTGCATGTAGTTTCCAGCTAAAGAATGAACTTAATGAGTGCAGATAGGTATTATGTGTGGTATGGTATGATCATGATATGTCTACAGTTGCCAGTTGCCTGTTTTCTGGTGTGTTTTTTCCCCGTTAACTGGGGGTTATAGCCATTCTTTAAGGGCAGTTGTACAGATAGCAAGTTAAAAAATACATAAATTAAAAACATAAGAATTTGAATGGTAAGTTACCTACTAAACTGTAAAAAATGAACAGACAAGTGTATGTGGTACCAATAAGCTTTCAATGTTAAAAATGAACTGACAAGTGTCTGTTGTACCAATAAACTATCAATGTTAAAAATGAACTGACAAGTGTCTGTTGTACCAATAAGCTATCAATGTTAAAAATGAACTGACAAGTGTCTGTTGTACCAATAAGCTATCAATGTTAAAAATGAACTGACAAGTGTCTGTTGTACCAATAAGCTATCAATGTTAAAAATGAACTGACAAGTGTATGTGGTACCAATAAGCTATCAATGTTAAAAATGAACTGACAAGTGTCTGTTGTACCAATAAGCTATCAATGTTAAAAATGAACTGACAAGTGTCTGTTGTACCAATAAGCTATCAATGTTAAAAATGAACTGACAAGTGTCTGTTGTACCAATAAGCTATCAATGTTAAAAATGAACTGACAAGTGTATGTGGTACCAATAAGCTATCAATGTTCAAAAATGAACTGACAAGTGTCTGTGGTACCAATAAGCTATCAATGTTCAACAATGAACTGACAAGTGTCTGTGGTACCAATAAGCTATCAATGTTCAAAAATCATACAAAACTGATAATATTATAACATAATTGAATTGAAACTGATAAAGTACATTTCTATGAATTGCCATATCATCTATTTATTATATTGTTATCTATAGTTAAGCAAGAACTGTGGATATGCACTGAACAGTGATAAACAGCTGGTTATTATCAATAAGATTCTTATCTTGCCTTGTCAATGTATGAGTGGCATTAATATAAGGTTGGGGAAAAAGTCTTGTCGCATATTGTATGTATAAACTTGTAATAAAATTTCTTTGGCTGTACCATTTGTATCTGGATGGTTTCGATGATATTAAAAAGGTTACATTATATAAAAAAAACAAATTAGTAAAATGTTGTTTCCAGCTATTTTTCATTTGTTTTTCTTTCTGTCTAAATGAGTGAATCTAATGAAGAAATTCGATACATTTTGAAATTTTATTACAAAAAGGACAAAATGCAACGCAAGCCGCGAAAAAAATGTGTGCCGTTTATGGACCTAATGCAGTGTCAGTAAGAGTAGCACAAAGTTGGTTTAAGCTTTTCCAATCCCGGAATTTTGATGTCAAAGATGCAACTCGCTCTGGTCGCCCTGTTACGGATAAAATGGACGCCTTTTTTGAAAAAGTGAAGCAAGATCGGCATATTAGTAGTTACGACGTAGCCGAAGAACTGGAAATTAACCACAAAACAGTTTTGACCCATTTGAAAAAAGCTGGGTACACAAAAAAACTCGATATTTGGGTGCCACACGAGCTCACTGAAAGTAACCTAATGAACCGTGTACTCATTTGCGATTCTTTATTGAGACGTAATGAAAACGAACCGTTTTTGAAGAGATTGATAACTGGTGATGAAAAGTGGATCACGTACGACAAGAACGTGAAAAAAATCGTGGTCAAAGGTCGGTCAGGCTTTACAAACTGTGGCAAAGCCCGGGTTAACTCGCAATAAGGTGATGCTGTGTATATGGTGGGATTGGAAGGGCATTGTTCATTATGAGCTTTTACTGCCGGGCAGAACCATCGATTCGGATCTCTACTGCCAACAACTGATGAGATTAAAGCAAGAAGTTGAGAGAAAGCGACCGGGATTGATCAATAGAAAGGGTGTGGTCTTTCATCACGATAACGCTAGACCACACACATCTTTAGCCACTCAGCAAAAATTAAGAGAGTTTGGCTGGGAGGTTTTAATGCATCCGCCATATAGCCCTGACCTTGCACCTTCAGATTTCCACCTGTTTCGGTCTCTTCAGAATTATTTAGGCAGTGTCAGGTTAACATCAAGAGAGGACTGCCAAAACTACTTGTTGCGTTTTTTTTATCAGAGGTCCCAAAATTTCTACAGCAACGGGATCATGTCACTATCTACAAGATGACAAAAAGTCATCGAACATAATGGCACATATATACTATAATTAAATGTAAATAAACTCAGAAAAAAAATGTCTTGAGTTTTCATATAAAATGCGAAGAAACTTTTTCCCCGACCTTATACATATTTGAAAAGGTATATTTAAAGTTATATTTTTGTAGTGACTTTGTTTATGGAAACAAAGTCGCTGATCTACAAAAATATAACTTTATATGTTTAATACAAAATCGCATTCCTTGCTATAAAATAGAATACAGTAAAAGTTTTGCCTTCAAGATCAAAAGTAATTGATATTAATGAATGCATTCATTTTATATTATGTATAATCACTCTGAAATATCTGTGCACCTGGGATAGCGATTATGGCATGTATCAACATGCAAAAATCGAAAATTTTAATCCATCTCGTTCACACACATACACACAGACCTATGTGTGAATGTAACAACACACAACATAGCCGCTCGACCTTGCATGTCGAACATGCCGGAAAGTCTCACTGAGGTCCACAGATACTTTCCAATGGGTTATAAATATTTTGTAAAGATCTTCACATATGGTTGTCAAACTTGGGCGCTCACGAAATCACATAGCAAGAAACTGGAAACTAGTCAGCGAGCCATGGAAAGGAGCATGATAAATAAGAGAAGAACAGACAGAATTAGGAACGAGGAATTGAGAGATAGGACAGGGGTAGCAGACGTAACCTACAAAATAAAACATCTCAAGGGGAAATGGGCTGGACATACCATGAGAGGTCCAGACAAGTGGAGCAAAAATGATCATAACATGGTATCCAAGAGGCAATAAAAGAAAGAGAGGTAGACCAATTAGACGCTGGGATGATGAAATAGCGGAATTGGTCGGTAGGACGTGGACTAGGGTGGCGTTGGAAAGGGAAGAATTCAGAAGACTGGGGGAGGCCTTTGCCCGGAGGCACACAGATTCTAGTTACCGTAAAAAATGTAATAGTATGTAAGTAAACAAATTCTGTAAGAGGCTGTAATAAATAAATAAATATAAATATGTTACAATAATTTATTACTCTAGGATGTAATGTAATAACGGGCTGATTTCCGCAACTCGACGTCTTAAGCGCCTATTTTGCGTGGCACTCTAAGATACCTAAAGGTATTAGTGTTGTGAGAGTCAGTCTCTTCCCATTTCTTTACAATAAACGGCTCGGAGATATACTTAGATATGTGAGTCAATCTAATACAGCTAGATACCTAACTATATTTCTATTACAATTTTCTTAGATAAATTGGCGTCAATGACATCCACCATTAGCATACCTATTTATATTGATTAGTGTGTAGGTGTGTGTATAAAAGCAAAACATTCAATTATTTCACTCTGGGTATGATGTCAGTTAAGTCAATATCAAGACAATGGTATTGCTGAAATGTGTTTTGAATTCATAATAATATGAATGGGACTCTTGTAGGTTTTTGTCAAATATTGCTTCATCCAATTCAAAACTTTTCACTTAATACTGTAGTAAAAGGATTGTATTTTACGTATACAATCATATATTTTTTGGAATCCAGGCTTGGGCTTGAGCTCATGGGCGCCGCTAGAGGGTGCAAGGATGTGCACTTATTCCTGTGACCATTGATGATCTAAAATGTGAATTTTAAAGGCAAATTGGGTGCGAGGAAAATTAATTGGCCCATCAGTAGTGTGGGTGCACCCCATTGTCAATAATTCTACGGACACCTGGTTATATTTATATCTGCTTTGCTGAGATGTTTAATAGTAAAATAAATAAATTAATTAAATTATTTATTTCATAGTTGACAAGCCTTCCTATGTGAAAAAGACTATAGCAAAATATATATATGTCAGGTATTGTTTAGGGTGTCCTTAAGAGGGCACAAAAAAACTTAGAATTTTTTACCGATGTTTATGTCATCGTATTTCTGGAACTTGGTCCAAAATCCAAATATCTTTGGTCCATATGATAGAGTTAATACATGAGACAGAATAGTTATCTTTAGTTCGTGATCAGGTTTTTATACTTAGGAATTTCGAGCCGTAAGTCGGCGTAAGTAAATAAACGTACCTATTATAGGTATCTTACTTGTACCATAGGTTGCTCCCCAAGGCAGACCACATGCGGCCTCACGACAGGGTATGCTAAAAACGCACTCTACGCCATATACGGCAAACGACACTCGAATTATTGCAAAATACGATGACTACGTAAGCCGATGCCCTAAATTCAGGCAAAGATACACAAATGCGATTGTCAGCAAGTCGATTGGTAAGTACCTACTTGATAGCTACCGGTCGAAGTATCGAAGTTATAACAAAGAAATAGATAAAGTTATACCTGTGAAAACTGCTCCCGGATCTCCGCCCGCTCTTCATCGGTCAATTTCGAATTATCAGCCATTGTCACACAAAGAAATTCACAAAAACAACGATCACAACATGAACAATAACGCCGCAACTGTGAAAATTGTTTCAAATCGAAAAACTCGTATTTTCACACTTTCCACTTATACACTAGTAAAGTACGTATAAAAATAAAAATTATTATAAAAACACAGCACACTCAGCGACTTTTGTTTACTGCGAAACGCAGATGTAATATTATTCACAATCGCGTACAAACCACGGAATGAAATGAAAATACCACAAACATCGAGCAAGTCCAACCGACCAATGACAGATCACGGTGCGACCCCAACTGCCTGCAGCGCCCAAGCAAAATGTTGCCATATAAAACCAATAATCTTCCTGTCCTGTTAACAGTTATTTATTAACGCCTATTTTGTTTAACCTAGATAAGTTTTCTATCATAAGCTAGATCCTATGTAATCTAGTGTGCGTGCGTATGTTTGTGTCCCGTTTTTTAAAATGAGAGCGTATTTCAAATAGTTTCTCTAAATATGAGGAAAATTTATTTTCTGGTAACATTTATATAAGTTCTAAAACTATACAATAGATGGTGCTTTCACAAAAAACAGCGCCATCTAGTACAATAAGTATGTTAAGATTTAGTCTGCCAGTTCACTCATTTATTTATAGTATAAATAAAGTCTTACTAATATTTCTATTCGTCGCTAGATGGCAGTAATACAAATACCAAGCAAAATGTTGCCATATTAAACCAATAATAGTCCTGTGATATCCAACGGGGCAACGCAGCCAGTCTCTTGGGTACACTGCCGGATGTGGGGGACTTAACCCAAATTTTTTATCTTTAGTTTTCTTAGCCTTAGTTTAGTTTTAGTATTATTTTAGTATTATATTATATTTTCTGTTTAATTTATAATTAAATTAAATTATAACTGTTTCGGTCATTGCTGTGTGTGAAATAAACATATTACTTATTATAGTCCTGTTAACAGTAATAAAAGCCTATTTTGTTAAAGCTAGATAAGTTTTCTATCATAAGCTAGATCCTATGTAATCCAATGTGCGTGCGTATTGTACTTACGTCAATGTTAATTTTTTTTCAAATGAGAGCGTTCTCAAGTGGTTTCTCTAAATATGAGGAAAATTTATTTTCTGGTAACATTTATACTAGTTCAAAAACTATTCAATAGATGGTGCTTTCACAAAAAACAGCGCCATCTAGTATAATACGAATGTTAAGACTTAGTTTGCTAGTTCACTCATTTATTTATTGTATAAATAAAGTCTTACTAATATTTCTACTCGACGCTAGATGGCGGTAATACAATTACTAGAATGTTCTTCATTAAACAGATGACGGTTTGGCTCTTGAAAGTTCGAAAGCAGAGGTGTCGAATTTTAGGTCCGCTGGCAACAAACCGCCATACGATAATATTATTATAAATAAGCAGATGCAATCGTTTAGCATTTATCAATTGCCTAGGTTCATTATTTTATTAGTAACTACCCTTTTTTAACGAGGGGAAACTCTCATGAGCATCTCTTCGGTATTCCAACGCACCACATGGCGAAGACATGGGATCGCAAGAGTGCACACCGCGATGTCTGCATCAACAGACCGTCCCCGGGACATACGCCAACCAACTCGAGGACCTATAGTCAGGCGACGGACATCCCCGTTTCCGTCACCCAGGTAGGGTGGGCAGTGGTCAGAGCCTCCCCCAGAGACTCTACCCCGTGTTTGCTCGTGCTCATCATTGTACAGCTCATATCAGAGGATCACAGAGAGTCGGGTTATTAAACGACGCCAGCAAGATCCCCAGCACATAGAGAAGTTACTGACCGTCGTCGCCCAGGGTGCACCGATCCGACTCACTGCCATTCCCAGCGGACGTATCCAGTGGGAACTGCAGCAGGCGGACGCACTAGGAGGTTCCCCGACATAGCACCCCTTAGTACCTAACCTACCTATATGGTATATTACCACTTGGCTATCAGAATATAAAACAGTTTTTTTTTTTAAAAAGCAAGTATTTTCATTATACTGTAGATGAAGTGTGATTTTTCTGAACCATCTTTATTCTACATCGTTTTTCTATTCTTATCTAGACGTTGATAATAATAAATTCATTATTTTCAATCAACAAATTATACAAACTATAGCTAACTGTACAAAAGGCCGAAAGATAAGCCAAAAGTGGTTCCTTATTCCATTTATATAATTATACAAAAACGACTTGTAATACAAGAACCAATTGTTTTAAATGATTACTTTTTTTTAGAATAACAACTTAAAGAAATATTTAAATAGCCTTTTATTTGTAAGAAATTGTTTTTTTTTTATTAGAGTGCCGCTAGATAGGTTGTTTGATAGGTTGTGTTGTTTCCTGCTACGTTTTCGTACGCAGCCTTCATTCAGGAGAAATTATTTTAATTCCTATATACTAATTAGATAGTTATTTCCATACGATTTCAGTATATTATTATGTTACTATTATTTAATTTCTACTATGTTAAAACACAACGGTTTAACCATAGTAGAAATTAAATATTTGCTCTGCCGTTAGAGTCGCATTATGTTGTTGTAAATTATAATGTAAGCAATACATTCTGTGTTAATCATGATGATTTTTTTCTATATTGTTTCAAAAATATTATGCAGTTTGTTATTGCAACAATATTTAACAATATAATAGATATACCCTGACCAGGAACTAAGAGTCAAGAGCGCTGTTGGTAGTTTTATAATCGGTGTTATAGAGTTCGCTATGAAAAAATAGTACCGTTTAATTCCGCAATATTAATAATTAGGAAGGAGGCTCGAGAAAACATTAGTTTTACACCCACCATAATAATAATAATCCTGCCTGCTAATCCAATAACAATAATAATAATAAGCCCGCGATTGTGGTAGAATACCCCAGAAATGGGAGATAAACAATTGTTTAAAAAATATATAATAATTATATTGGCGAGGGTTTTTTAGTTCCTAGTTAGGGTTATATTATATACAGAAATCCAACTACTATCTTCGGATGAACGAATCAGCTTATCCCGTGCGGCCCGTGGTCTTAGCAGCCCTGCCATCGCGAATATTCCACCTCTTTCGAGATAGTACGCGATAGTACCGCGCCGCGGCGCCACTGTATAAAAACGCTTTGCTCGCGCAGATCGTCATTCAGTTTAATCTGTGATTCGGTTCGAATAAAACAATCGAGTGCGACACTTCAACAAGAGATTTCGCTCGCTGCAATTTGCTTCAACAGTTATTTCAAGTTAATCCAAGATTTATTTGAAGAAACCGTTGGCGAAAAGAAGAAAAATCATGTCATTGATTCCGCTACTGTTCGATTACGAACTCGAGCGTCCCCGTCGGCTTTTCGACCAGCACTTCGGCCTGGGATTGACTCCTGATGACCTGCTCTCGGTCGTCACGGGACCGATGGTGAACCGAGAATACTACCGGCCGTGGCGTCATCTCGCTGCGACTGCAAGGGACCTTGGCTCCAGCATCAAGTCTGACAAAGATAAGTTTCAAGTGAATTTGGATGTTCAGCACTTTGCTCCTGAAGAGATATCTGTGAAAACTACTGATGGGTACATAGTTGTGGAAGGTAAACACGAGGAGAAGAAGGACCAGCATGGTTACATATCTCGTCAGTTCACTCGTCGTTACGCGATGCCGGAAGGTTGTACCCCTGAGGCTGTCGAGTCGAGGTTGTCTTCGGATGGTGTGCTGACGGTTCTGGCTCCTAGGAAGGTGCCTCTGGCGGTGCAGGGCGAGAGGAAGGTGCCTGTGGCCCACACGGGGCCAGTACGGAAGGAGGTCAAAGACCAGGCTAACGGCGACCAGGCTGATGTGTAATTTTTTCCAGTTCTACCTACCGGGTAGTGTTTGTCATTCCGTTAATTTTAATTAAATTAATTTCTTGTAAGTGTCATAATGGGATAGTGAGACAACCGTGGCTAGGGGAAAGAAGTGTCTAAATTGTTAGACTTTTGTAATAAAAGTGTAAAAGAATATTTTAGATTTTTCTTTATTTTTTGCTATGAAACCTCCACCAACTCAGTTTAGTCAGACCATCATTCGGTACATTAGGATAGGCTATGAACTATAAAAATAGGTACACAGCGCATAACTCACTTCCTTCCTTCTAAGTCGTGTTCCTCATGGCTGAGGGTCGTGCTCATTCTAAGGAATTAATCACATAGAACGATTCTCGTGGCAGATTTAATGGGGTGGTTTGCCATGGCCTTCCCCAATATGTGTGCAGGTTTCCTCACGATGCTTTCCTTCACCGTCAGAGCAGTCGTAAATGTACGTAAGTCTTTCGAAAAAACCGAAGAACTCATTGGTACATGGCATTGCCTGGTTTCGAACTCGGACCTTCAGCATGGGAGTCCGACGTCCTAGCCACGACGCCACCGACGCTCTCATAACTCACTACACAGTTCCAAAACCACCTTTGCTTTATGTCATGATGATTATTGATGCCAGTGGATGGATTATAATGTGTGTACACTAGACACTAACTCCTGTATTAGGCCTGGACTACATGCGCCAGTTCCATTTCAGCGTCGGTTCGGTTCGCTGCAGCCAATCACGAGGCGCTGCCTTCAAGTAGAGGGTGGGCGGAACGCTTGTGATTGGCTGCAGCGGATCGAACCGACGCTGGAACCGGACGCGTATAGCCCAGCACTTTCAGATACACTACCCAACCTGTATACCTATACACTAGGTACATGTGTTGTTGTGTACTACTATCTCTATACAGTACATACTATCTGTACTACACACTAATATCCATACACTAGGTACATAATGTGTGTACTACACACTTATCCATATACTAGGTATATACTGTGTACTACACACTACCATCCATACACTAGCTACATACTGTGTGTACTAGACACTACTATCCACACCCTAGGTACTGTATACTATCCATACACTAGGTACATATTGTGTACTACACACTACTATTCATACTCTAGCTACATAATGTGTGTACTACACACTACTATCCATACTCTAGCAACATACTGTGTACTGCACACTACTATCCATACACTAGGCACATAAATTGTCTAGTAAGTAAAAAAAAACAGGGTCCAAATCGGACCATCCGTTCTCAAGTTATGAGGTCACAGACAAACAGACATACAAACGTGTCAACGTGATAGTTGCATCATAATCTGGGGTTCAGGTAACCCATTTCCGGTTTCACAAGTTGTTTGGAATTTTCACCATATTGCTGAATTAAACTCTGCGGAATTATTGCGTTGCGGAACTTCACAGATCATAAAACTACCAATGGCGGGCTCTTGACAAGGTTTATTTCCTGGTCAGGATATACACTTGACTAAACTAAATGCAGTCGACTGTAGGAAGTAGTGAGACCCTCAATTCTGGAGGTTCGGATAAATCTGAAAGCCAAGAAATAAAACTGCACAAATAAATACTTTGTACTCTCGTGGAACCTCGCTCATATTAATAATATTTAAAGAAATCACGACAAAATAAAAATTACTTCTTTATTATTACGGCTCTCATGTAGATATGTAAAGGAGGGTACTTACTGACCAGGAGCATTGACGTGTAATGTAACAGCTCGAAATTGAGCATTACATTACTGAATACGTCGCGTGTAATGTAAAGCTGTGTCGGTGTGTAGGACGTCGGACTCCCGTGCGGGAGGTCCGAATTCGAAACCAGGCAATGCCATGTACCAATAAGTTTTTCGGTTTTTTCGAAAGACTTACGTCCATGCTCTGACGGTGAAGGAAAACATCGCGAAGAAACTGAGATAACCAGTGTGTGAAATGGGGAAGGCAATGGCAAACCACCCCATTAAATCTGCCACGAGATTCGTTCTATGTGATTAATTCCTTAGACTGATCACGACCCTCAGCAATGAGGAACACACCTTAGAAGAAGAATGTAAAGCTCCTACGGTCAGTGCCGCTAACGCGCCATGCTCGCCATCGAGCGCCTATTTGTTACATTACACGAACATGCTCCCGGTCAGCAGGTTTCCTTAAGATTTCGAATAAATATTTGAGCTGAATATTATTGAAGAATCAAACCAATTTTTCTCGGCGCCATACTAGGACATCGCCAATTGTATAAATAGTACTGCAGACTTCCTTCGCCAATACCAAATTTTAGTGGTTCTAGAAACTCTCTGTTGTCCATTAATTCTAGTGCATTAAAGACGTCAACTCCTCCACTCTGCGCCATGATCAGGACATCACGCATCAGCTCCTTCCAGGGAGTTCTCTTAGATGCGTTATAAAAGGCATAAGCAGTGGTTAAGGTTTTGTGTACTGGATGAGACAGAGTTGATGGAACTGTGTAGTAACTCACGAAATCGGTAATAACCCCAGCTGGTCCCTCTACAACAAAACTATCAATAATTCCAGCCCGAGGGATGAACCAATGGTTGAAGTCATCTTCAGAAAAGATTGGTGCCAAATGGAATTTCTGCAAATAATCATTCAGCAATTTGCGAGCTTCTTCGCAATCTTGAGGTTTCATTTTACGAAATCCTGGAGTTCTAGGTTCATTAGGAAGTTGGTGCAACCTGAGGGTTTTCAGCATGGTTTTATCACAGAATTTGATGTCAATTAATTTCTTGGTGTTTAAAGATCTGTGCCAGTAAGGGCAAGTGGCTATAGGTTGATGCAACTTGACACCAGCAGTGTAAACAGCCTGGTAAACACCAGTCAAACCAACTCGACGAGCAATTTCGTTCATTAGTACTGGAGCAACTCGCTTGCCCCGCAGTTTCTTGTGTACACACAGGTAGTTTATCTCCGCTATGATCTGCATATGATCATAGATTCTGATTTCAGCTGGAACAGCGGATATGAAACCGACTAATCGACCAGACTTTGCTACGCGAACCCCGCAATGCCACTCCTTTTTCCAACCAGCAGGCTGAAGCACCCATTTCAGGAAATCAGTTTGGTAATTTAATTTAACCCCAAAGTCCTCTTGTTCAACATAGTTGTCTTTCAATAACACGTACAGTTCCTCCAACACCGAAGGGTCATTCAGGTTTAAGGTGTCCCAAAGAAACCCATCAGGTATAGAATAAGGAGTTGACCTGATTTCATCTGTAGACTTAGGAATTCGGATAGGCTCGTTAGAGTAGACTTTTTCGTTCATTTTCGGAACTGGTTGTGTAGTCCAAAACTGACCGGAATCGTTCAACGAGTTTTCATCAGTTTGTTCCGATTTCTGTTTCAGACTTAATGCTTTCATTGCTATTTTAAGGTAGGTTGACATGGATTCATCAGCTGAACCCGTTTCGCGATGATCGCCGTCAGCACCGACTCGGTTTTTCTTCATTTCGTGTTATTTTGGTCACCTGTCTTTATTTTCGTGGCTTTTTCTTTGTAATAAATAATATTACAACCAGCGATGCTCAGCAAATCATTAATGACATCTATCCATATGTCAAAATTATACCACCCCAATCATAGAGCTCTTTCCTTTTTCTATCTGATAAGACCAATGAAATTTTAAATACTTACTAGTACTTAATGGATAAGACCTATTTCTTGTCGCTGATAAATCAGCAAAGAGATAAAGTAAACTTTATCTCTTCATATCTCATTCTTCCAAAGTTTTTCATGCGTATAGACAAATAATGCAAACTAGACCAATTTTTGATGACAATGTCAACAAAATGGTGACGGTTGATGTCAGTAGGACATAAAACGCAAAGCGTTGCGTAGATAGAGCCACGAGCACTCTCCGTAAACAGAAAAGCAAAACGAAACGTCATTCTTGAAGATATCACAAATTTCTCGTTATTTGAGTTAATTTAATTTTTCAATGCTAATACTAAAATTGTGTTGATATCATGTCATCATATGGCCATTTCAAAATAGCAGACCTAAAATATCTGTTAAGTCAGCATGGCGCGAGTCTGAAGGGTAAAAAAAAAGATTTGGTGGAAGGGAACGTATCTACATGTTGATTGGCTAAGTACCATTGTGCTAGTGGCGTCTCTAGTGTTAAAACAAACATTATATCTTTGATATGTGGTAGCGCGGTGGCATGGTCATCTCGATCTGCCGTATAAACTGATTTTCCCACAAAATGTAATAAAAATTTTCAATGTCTACAAAGAGATAAACAAACCACAGCGTCACAAGAAGCCCAAACTGTCACAGTGAATTGGAAAATGATTTTACGCCCAATACTGAGCCCCCAACTTCGGCCAATACTTTGCTTATTGCTTCCAAACAGAAACCTGAAGCCAACTATTAAAATCAACAAGCATAAGTTCCAAATTTCTTTGGACGTCCATCAGTTTGAGAAAGACGAAATTCGTGTAAAAGCGCGTTCCGAACACGTAATAATACAAGGGAAACAGGAGAGGAAAACTGTGGATGGTTATGTCATACGGAGGTTTATGAAGAAGATTAAACTACCGCCTGGTTGCGACCCTGAGAATATGACATCGAAGCTTTCTGAAGAAGGTATTTTAACTATAACAGCTGAAAGGGAATACTGTGAGGAGAATTTGCCTTGTGAGACTATCATTCATGTTAAATACGGAGGGCCGAAAGACGAAGATGATTCTGAGAGTTTCATAAAGATAGAAGGGCCGTTTACTGTGCAAGATCAGTGTCGTAAATACAAGGATCCGCCTAAGGATAAACGGTTTACGATTAAGGCTGAAGAGAGCATAGACAGTAAAGACGATAAGAAATCGTAAAAAATGTTTGTTTCGTGAAATCGTGTGGTTTTAGTAAAATGTCCCGTTAGAGGTGTTTTTATGGTCTTTTTTCTAAATAAGTATTTTTAAGTTTTTATTTTATTTCTTTACCATTAGTCATAACATGCGCCATAGCCTATTTTATGTTAGGCTATACCATAAGCCATAGGTCTCCTTGCATCATTTCAACTGGTGCTGGATGGAACGTACGTCGAAAACGTAGGCTTGAAAAAATCTGCAAATGGTTTTAGCATCGAATTGAACCTGATCGTCCCCTAATTCTAGATTCTTAATGTGCACTGACGATACTAAGATTTTTATGCCTGTTCGTAGCGAGCTCGATTGTATCAAATTTCAGGAAGATTTAGGCAGACTGAGTGGGTATTGCTATCGTAATAGACTGGATTTATTACATTTACAAGAAATAATAATATTGTGAGGTTCCCGTATAGATTTCATAACAGTATTGTTCAAAGAGTCACACAAATCAAAGATTTAGGAATAATTTTGGATACCAAATTACTTTACGTGACTCATTATGATTATATAATACAGAAGGCTAGGAAAATGTTGGGCTTCATATTTAGAGTAACAAAAGCATTTAAAATTTAAATTTAATTTATTTTGGCATATATTTTTTTTAAATATTTTTTTTTGCATTTTTTTTTTGAGGGCCTTGAGGAGCACGGGATGCTATCATTGCGGGATAGGAGATTGTTGGCTGATTTGGGGTTGTTACATTCGCTGGTCAACAACAATCTCTTATTTAATATTGCGGTGCCCTATTCAGGGTTTCATGTATGACCAGATAATATACATTTTTAAGACCAACTGTAACACATGAAAAGCAATAAATGGTATGAGTATGAGTATGAGTAAGCTTGATTGTCCGGAGTTAATTCTCGTGCTCGTATACTGCACCGCCCAATATGTACCTTTTTTTTCGTACTGACAATTGCTGTTGGTCCTAATGATTTACAGCTTCACCGGGGTTTTTGGGGCGAGCGCTTAGTGCGCTCCAGCCTGGAGGAGGACTTACAAACTACTATAAGAAGCGACTGCCTAAGGGTACCCAGGTGGGTACGGACCTCGGCTTAGGACGACCCTGGGGAGGAAGGGATCGGGGAGAAGCGGCCTGGAATATGCCGATAGCGCGTGTAACCGCCAGGAGTGGGTCGGCGCTCGCGCCGGCGGCGGTATGTAGGTGCTGTGTGTGAACTACTATCGGGTGGGGGAACCAATATGTACCATTGGGCGGTGCAGTATACTAACTTTGCAGCGAATTCGGTTCTCCACCGCTGCGTGGACACTCACGAAAACCTTATTCCAGACTCCGACGTATTCTTTATGACTCAAGGGAAATATATTTAGAGAGCTGGAAGGGCTCTTTCCGAGCGTTTAGGCAAGGGTTGAAATACACACAACACAAACAAACACACCCTCTTACACACCCTCTCATACACAAACACACCCTATCACTCGCCTTTGACCACATATTGCAATTCTATTTCTATTTCTGCTATATATACAGTGCTATTTTATTAAAATTCATTTTGAGTTATTGTGTAATTGGCGTTATAACTTTTTGAAATTTAAAATTCAGTATGACAGTCTGGCGTCTCTTAACGTAATATTATTCCGCCGACACCTCTACGAGTATGTGAAGCTCAGTGCTTGTAATATATCGTTTCATAAATAATTGCAAACGCCCACTCAATCGTACTTCGAATTAGCGACTTTATTTGCACAGGTAGAGGTTATCCTAAACAGGCGACCTCTGTGTCCTCTCTCATCCTCTTCGGGAGACCGCTGACGTCACTGCCGTCTCCAGCATTTGAAGATGCCAACCCGGGACGACTAGATAGATTCCAGCGTCTAGAGCAGCACATACAACACTTTTGGAGGCTGGCAGAATGAATTCGTCTCTGAATTGCAGCAAAGATTAAAATAGAGACCTCTATTTAGATATCTAAAGCCTGGAGATAAGGTGGTCATCAAGGACGACAGCACCGCCCCTCTTCACTGGAGGATGGGGCGAGTATGGAGGACCTTCCCCGGAGCTGATGGAGTACCTCGAGCCAGGCGAGCTCTCAACAAGATGTCAATGCTTATCGAAAACGAAGATGCATGCTTGGAAGCTGGAGCTTCCAAGGTGGGCGAGGATGTCGGCGCCTAGCAGCACCTCAGCATGAGCGGCAAGGGGGCAGTGCGCCCCCGCCCTTTCCTATAAATACCCCGGTCAACGGTGAAAACTTTCTCTTTCCGTTCATTACTTCTACTTGTCACATCAATTACCGTAATATTTTCAATCATTACAAATCTTACAAGCATTTCTTTGAACAATGGCTTCCGCTGCATCTAGAAAGTTGCCAGTCTTCGCTTCGCCAAAAAGTTTTCACTCTCCAAACTACTCTCCTCTCATCTGCTCGCACCTCTCTCTCTCGCTCGCTCGCAGCGCTTGTTATAAAATAAAACAATATTGTTTGTATGAACCCTCTTTATTAGCTACAACAAAACGACAGAGCCACGACGCGGCACGATCGTGAACGAGTAGGTAAATAATACAATTTGTATGTATTTATGTATGTAATAGTGTATAAAACAATGTTACTCTGGTCAGAAGCTCAGTTTACGCATATCACTACGTGCTGTGTATTCACATTTTATATACTTTTTAATTAAGTAATTGCATTCAATATCGGTTTGGATATTTTTGGGTTTATAGGCAAATAACAATTTACAAGACTGCTGTATGCTATATACGATGCCTTTTCTAGTACAGTATGTAGGAGCAGTACCTCCCACATGAATCAATAATCAATAATATTCAAATTATTGTGAGCATCCTGTACGTCAATATCACCTAAACACTAAAAGGTCAAATTTTTGTAGTCAAGCCAAACTTCAGAGTTGTCTTTATGTCTCTTTTCTCGTGTAAAGTACGTATACTGTCATATATATTTGGTTGGACACCTGAACTGATCATCTACTTCTGATTCTGATTGTACTACCACCACCCAGTGTAGGCATCACCATAAGCCTCCCCTGCACAAGGGGGCACGACGGGCCATGATCCACCGAGCGGGCCCAGTGCTAATTGTTGGATTTCACATGCCTTCGGAAACTTTTAATTTCCTCAGACATGCAGGTTTCCTCACGATGTTTTCCTTCACCGTTAGAGCAGTCGGTAAATGTACACAAGTCTTCGAAAAAATCCTAAAAACTCATTGGTACATTGGTGTAGGCATAGCGCACATTATTCTACAAGTCTACAAGTTTTACAATTAAGACTGTAGTAAGACAATTTACAATTGTTTAATTTTACTTTTATTTTTTTACTCACTGACCAAATCGGAAATCGTTCAAAATAAGCCGAAACCAGTCGGAGGCCTTCCGACTTCTTCATTGAATAAAGTAGGTATTCATTTACGATGATTGTGCTTGTAATTTCTGATCGTCGATTACGTCTATAAAATTGCATCGAATTTTTTTTCTAACGTTAAATTAATTGTCAAATTGACAGTAAGTATTAGGAGGCACACAGACAGCCAGTAAATAAATACTTTCTATATATTTTTATAATATCCAATCCGATATTAAATAATTATACAATAAACATATTGCTATACATTGATTCTAATACGTTGTTTGCCGCTGTAATGAACTAGCATGCAACGAATTGTTCAAAACTGACAAAATAATTAACAAAATATTTAATTAATAATTTAGAACATTGAAAAATTAAATTAAAAAGAAGTAAAAATAAAAATTAATTTTATTAATTTTTATTTATTTATTATTAAAATTAGTTGTACCTGTAGGTACAACTAATTTCGTATAAATTTCGCAATGTACAAAAAATTATGTCTACAGAAATAAAAACATAGGTATAATGTACATACATTATTCCAAATGTGTAACTGTGACTTAAATACTAGGTGATATGAAATAAACTGTAAGAAACATAATTTATTAAGTTATTGTTAGAACTTAGGTAGCGTTCACATAAGATTACAAGACAACAGCTCATAATTGTCATAATAAAACTTAGCATTAAAAAAAAACAATAAAGATAATATAAATAGCAAATGTGTAAATATTAATTTTTACCATAATATTTTCTTTTGTTTTTGGTGTTGCTACTATGAAATTCTTTATGAGTTATTCTAACAGAGCAGATGAATTGAATATGGGATAAATATTTATTTTGCAGATGGTGCCTCTGTGAAGAATCATATAATAATTTAAAATTAATAAAATAGTATACTGTTCTGGAAATACATAATAAAGTAGATAGACAAATCCTCGACGTTTTATCAAGTGTCCATAAAGTATTAATTTATTTTCTATATTAGTTTTATTTATGTACATACATGGAAGGCGTGAGGCGTGTGCAAGAAGTTTCTCTATATTACATTTAGGTAACACCTGTTCAAAAAGTGGCCATTTCCTTAACTGATATGTTAATGTACGCTAATTTTGAAGATTGATTTTATTTTAATTTTATTATCTCTCACAGGTGTTACCTAAAGTGTCGTGTGTATCACGTGCGCGGAGACCATGTGATATATGTATAGGCCTTAGCGCACCTGTTACACAATGTACTTTTATTAATTATTTTTGCAATAAAAGGGACGTTATTTTCAATGAATTCAGTTTACTAATTCTAATCAAAATTTAACAATCTCAAAATTGAAGAACCAAGTACTGATAATATATTTTTTATATAAAATCTTTGCAAAAACACACGACAAAATAATATCCCAATTACAATTAGGTTAGGTACTACAACAGAAGTATAACATTTAATTTTAGAAACGTTTCTCTTATATTCTTTAAAATTTAATACAGGGTGTAATTCAAAATGGGCTAGTGATTTTATTAGAAAGTCACACGAAGCATCTTTACAGTAAAATTATAATGTTACTGTTTGACCATCGGAAATTATATGATCTTTGTTTTACGGGAAAAGTAAAAAAGTGTAATTAATTACTTATCATATCATACCTACTTATATTTCAAACAATAATTATATAATCTGTGGAAACTGCCATAGTGATATTATTTAACGCTCGTTACCTACGTTAAAAAAATCCACAAATTTTACAATTCTAATATTCCATTGTCTTCTTCTTCTAAGTCGTTGTCCTCATTGGTGAGGGCCGTGATCATTCTAAGGAATTAATCACATAGAACGACTCTAGTGGCAGATTTAATGGGGTGGTTTGCCATTGCTATCTCCATTTCACACTGGTTATCCCAGTCATGGCACAAGAAGAAAGGAATATCAACTACGGATTGAACGTTGTTCACGCCACCGCACAATGATACGTCATCGAACGAGTGTTATCGTCAGTGATCGGATTAGGTAGTGCAATTTTGCGAGATTCCATGACGAAATATGAACATGGACATGTCCAACAAGTAACGATATTTTTTAGTGTAAGTACCGTAGGTATAGTACATTTTTACAAGGTGTTTCGTATTCGTCTTTGCACCAATTTAGAAAGTTTTTCAAATTTAAACTTTCGCGATTCAAAATAGATAGCTCTGGACATTTCTCAGCGCGCCAACTAGCAGCGCACCTAGCGTAAAAAATCCGCAACTTTCCGATAAAATTATTCATGAAAAACCCAAAACCAAAAAACATTCCAGCGCCAATCTGGATAAGATTCACAAAGAAACCAGCCCTTGGAAGACCACCAGAGGGCCGTCAAGGATTCTAGGCTGCGGCTGCGCTGGTGAGTCTAAAAGTTCTCCGCTATCTGATCTATCGACCCTATTTCATAACACAAGGTCTTTTTTAATCACCATAGCATTGTATTACTCTCTTACTTCTAAAAGGACTAGACCATCTTCAGTTACATCATGTAGGTATACCTACTTCATCTAATATCTAAGCTATATAATAATGATGTACTTACGCCATTTCTTGCTTTGCAACATCTAAACGCTAGAAATACAATAGGTACAAAATTGAGCTTTATTGATATGTATCGTTAGAATAATTTTCGCGAACGTGTTATCTAGTGATATGTCTTCGTAATGTTACTTGACCATTTCAATTAGATGTTTAACATTTGTCCTACTTAATTTTATTTTTAGTATTGCTTAGATACAATTACGTAGATTTAGAATTATGTAGAGAAAGGAAAGTATCCGGAAAGAGAAAATGGCCACGAATACTGAAACAAGTCTTACTGAATCAGTTTAAAGTAACCAGAATTTATCGGTTATTTTTTAACAAAATTATTATGATGACACTTACAATAAATTTTAAAGAATATCTAATTAATAATGGTCCAGTAATATTTTTCCAAATATAATATTAAGTATAATTTAATTTTTATAATTTATTCCATTCCCTGACAATAAAATAAAATATAGTAAAAATGGGTGCCACAAAATATACCAAGAAAACAAGAAAATAAGTTACAGGATATGTTACTGTAAATTGTTTTGTCATATCACATGTACTTACCACAAGAAATTACAAGTACTTATTTTAATTACTATACTTGTAATTTCTCATAAAATTTACAACACTTGTATAAAAAGTTTTCATTTTTAAATATGTATAATAATTAATACAGGTACTTACTTTTTTACGGTAGGTACAATTCGAATGTGACATACAATTGCAATGTACAATAAAATCAAGCAAAAAATACAAAAACCGTTTAAAAATGACATGGAAGAAGTATGGAACAAACGTTACACATTACCTATATTTTAAATAAAATATCCTACTTATAAAAAAAACTTAGAATAATATACAAATTTTACCTAAAAATAAAATTGTTATTAAGCATACCTACCACATTCCAGACTTAAAATTGGAGAGTAAGTCTGGAATGTGGTATAAAAGCTTAAAAGATATTCAATACAATAGATATTTTTATTAGGCGTGTCCGTGCACAGTAGTATTTATAATTTGGGATTTACTGGACAGAGTTATTCGCTGATTTATGTACTAAGGCAGCAGTAGGTAGGGAGGTTAACTAGCAAATGTCTATGAAACAGTTATTACATTTTTGTGAAAGCATTAACTAACATTAAGTACTTACATTATGGAAAACCTCCCAAAGTAACAATAAAACTGAAGAAATAGCTTTAGTTACATTTACTAAGTATGGCTTTAAGTTTACTGTACTTTTTTACTTCAATCTAGAGTTATAGCAATCATCAATATTATTCTGATGACTATGATCAGATAGACAATGTACCTGGCTTGTATTCCGCTGATTTTATATGGAACATGAGGTTTCGGTTGGTTAAAATTTTAATTATATCGAAGATACCTCATGATTCCTCCTGGTCATATTTTTTTAAATTTATTTTTTCATGGACTTCTAAACCCGCATTTGACCTCGATCTTGCCTGATGGTAAGTGGTAAGTTAGTCGCCTTGAAGGGAAGCCAGTTGCCAAGCTGGTCTGAGTTGGTAATTCATTCTGATGTTCCCCTGATGGCTGTCAATGTGGCATGTCTCAGGGGTTAATTCTCACCGAATAATGTCAAGTCAAACCGATGGTAAGAGACGATGAGGTCGACGATGGAGCATGCGGGTCCAGTAAATGCCTATTCACTCTGGCCTTGAAGATCTCAAGGTTGTAGGTTTAGGGAAATACAGACGCCGGCAGGCTGTTCCATGTTCCAAATCCAAATTTTAGCCTGTGTAAATGAAGCCACTTGTTCCATACAAAATCACTTCGTTAGTTGCTTCCCTCCAAGGTGCGTTGGGGTAAGATCTTTTAAATCAAATTACTGCCGAATTTAAATGGATGAAAGACAAATTAGTAGGGGCGGGAGTTCCTACCTTCATGGGTATTCAACATAGTGCTGACAAAACAGCTCGCGACGCGAACGAGGAAATGGCTGCAATTTGATTTAAACTAGGAATATTACGGAGGTGGTTTTACCGGAACCGGAGTCGAAACCGAAGGTTTTAAATTTGATTTATCGGAGTCGGAACCGGAGTTGGAACTGGAGTCGGAACCGGAGTCGGAGGCGAAGGTAGAAGAGAGATGTTAAGAAGAAGTTCAAATTTTAAACCGTTTTTTAATTTTTATAGCTGAACTGGCCAATATTTTTTATGATGACGTTTGCGGCAATAAAACATATTCCTTTATGTAGTCCCACACTATTTAATAAAATATTGATATTTGAATGTGTTTGCTCATAAATTTTCGGTATAACCTCGGATTCAAAATTATCGGAGCCGAAGTCGGAGTCGGAGGTGTAAAATCAATCGGAAATTCCGACCTTTCGGAGTCGGATTCGAAGCTCCGTAACATCCCTAATTTGAACGATCTTACCCTTACGCATTATATCTATTGGAAATACTCCTTTATCTGATTTGCCAATATTAAAGTCAGACAGAACATATAACAAGTACAAGTAGCTTTACCAGTGAGTCATCTAAACAGTTACACAGCTGTTCTATCCACATAGCTACAATTCGTTAAAACTCTTCAGAACACAAGATCTATTTACTACTCCAAATTAAAGCTTCATTTTTTACCAATTTAATTCACCACATACCCTAATGGTGTAATGTCCCAGAAATACGTCTAAGTGTCGCCTAACTTATTTACGAGTACCTACAACCAGAGGGAAAAATATAGCAACTTTTATGGCGCAATAAATTATATCTTATTTCTTTTAGACCTACTTCAGTTAGACTACTTCACACATTCCATAACCACTTGAAATAATTCACTGTCCATTTCCCATTACCAATTTATCAATTTTTTATTTGACACAAGCAATGGAACGTGTACAGCTGTCAACGTGAATAATTTCAACTGGTTTTGGAACGTACTCTAAATAAATAAAAGGCTGATGATATGAATGAAGGACTCCTTAGTTCGCCTTGCAGTCCACGGAATTCTAAGCTCAGTAACGCCAACGAGTTTCAAATCCACAACCTTTCACAGCCCAAGTTTCAGAACCAAAGAAGAAAATTGAGAAGACCAGGGTACGTATTAGGTGTGTTTTAGTTTTCAGTCTGATGTTCCGGTCCATCCAAATCTTTATCAGTAGTGTCTTTGTCATGGCAGTTTTCGCCATTGCGATCTTACTCCGGATCTTTGTCACAGGTTCTCGTGGTGAGGTAACAGGTAACTAAACTCCTGAACAAATTCGAGATTCACTAGAGCACCGGTCTGATCCAATTTACCCGATCTCTCCACAATAATGACTTGTCTCATTTCGGTAATCCAACTTCTTCACTAATGGTTTCAGCCATTTCTACGGCGTACCGAAGATTAGTGACTGTAACTCCGCCCACTGTAATGTAAGAGGGACTGCAGTACTATCTTCGGAGTCTACTGTCTGCAATACTCTGGCACAAAAATGTGAGCCCGGCCCGGGAGCTGTTCTACCGCCTACCATCCTACTGTAAACGTGAGCTTGAGTCCTTGCAGCAGAACTGCTGGCTGGTGGTACACCGGTACGGTAGGGTTTATGCTAAAATTGCCAAAAATTGCTATACTTTGTCCACTGGATACTCCTAATCGTGCATTCACATATATCAACTGCTACACGGTAATCTAACAGAAAGGCATATGTACCACTACAACAGATACTACTTACCAGTTAAATGAAATGAAAGATACACAAGGGCTTGTTGCAGACATAGGTAATTTATACTGTTCATTCAAGGATTAAACAAAATTTGGAAAGATAGATGATACGCGTGTTGCTGATACAACAAAAGAAATAACAGATATTGCACATAAAAGTAACGACGTTATTTAAACAGATAAAGAAGTGAATTAAGTAATAGAACTGAATAATACACTTTTACAGCAGTTATAATTTATTATTATTATTTGTACGACAATGCCCCTTTACAGCAGATATATTAATTTGATTATTTATTAATTTAGATAAATGACAAAACCCCTTTACAGCTGCTACAATCTAAATTTTGAAATGTAAATCGGCTGGTCTGTTCGCTGCTGTCCAGTTATGTTTATAGTTAACATGAATTGTGTTTGAATTTTAAATTTATTGTAAAAGCATGACTTAACCAAGAGTCCTGGTGTCCCGAATGTTTTTAATAAATAAGTATGAGTATAATAAGAAACCTGTGCCTGCAACAACATCTAAGCTACCGAAAAATTTCAACTAAACACTAACAGTGTAAAGGCATAATACACTTATTTACAAAACCCAGCCTTTAAGATCGACCTACAAGCACCAGTACTAGTCGAAAATAAAACGAAATACATTTAACTATGATATGTATAGTTTCATCTCAGTCTTCATACTACTACTAGAGTCAGTCCTAACCTAACGGATTTTACAATCCCATAAGAAGAGGACGCGATTTTTCCAAAAAACAAATCACCAAAAAGCTTCATTGAATCATAATAAGTACATCCAATTTCGTAATACACATCTCTAGAAAAATATTTAGATATAATTGCATCAGCAACGAGTTCATTTAAATTAGTAAATATTGTAATACTCACAGCTTGTATGATATGTTTTATTTTCTTATAATTATTTACATCTAACTCTTTTAAGTCTATATCGTCTGTGGTATGTATCTTTTGTGCGTTATCTAAAGCGAGTGCACTGTGCAGAGTATCATTTACAACAACTACTTTACTATCGATAAATTCATCGCAACTTTTCAAAATAGATAAAAAATTGATTATTAAAAAATATCTCTCCCTACAGAACGGAACGATTTCAAACGAAGTTTTAGAAGTTGAACACCCTTCTTTTTTCCTAATGTTACTATCGAATAAATTCGACAAGAAATTGACGACATTGATGTAATATAGAATGATGACGGCGAGGATAGAGGAGAATTGATTGAGGTTATAGATAAGTGTGATGAGGGCGATGATAATGTACACGGTTGTGTTAGGTTTAATGGAGAAGGCGGCGCTGGCTGGGGTGGGATATACGACATCAACCTCAGCGATCTTGAAGATGGAGAGCAGGAGATGGGAAGAGATGTCTTCGTGCTGAGAATTGATGCGTGACTTCACCACTTTGAGGACGTCGATGCACTCCTCCTAGAAAAAGTAAATGGACATTGGACGTACGAAATAAATCATACATAACTGATCCATAAGTGAATTTATGATTCACCGACAAAATACTTATTGACTTTTATAAACTCATAAAAAGTGGGTCAAAGAATATCTGATTGTATAGATAAGTTACGTCTTATTTGTAAGTCGGAGGTCCTATTATTGTGCCTTGTAATAAGTGAATAAACTATTTACATATTTTTTTCATTTTTATTTTTCTAACTTTTTCATTTTCATTTCATTTTTCATGTCTAAAGGAGAGTTGCAATATTGGTGTTAAGAGCAAGGTCCTGCCAGAAATGGAATGACTACAATCATGTCCCTACATAATATGGAATTTGGAGCGTTCTTTCTAATTGAAAGTGGTCAGATTTGTAATTGAAACTACAATGATTGTATTTTCGTGAAACAGGACCCTGATCTCGTCAAAGTATCGCCAATGTTGTTATTTTAGACTTGTCATTACAAGGATTGTTGCTTCGTGAAATAGGGCCCTGATGGTGAGTAACCACTTCATCATCATCATCATCATCATCATCAGCTTATTAATGTCCCCATTGTTGGGGTACAGGCCTCCCCTTGCACAAGGAGGTACGGGCCATGATCCACCGAGGCCCAATGCTGATTGGTGGATTTCACATACTTTCGGAAACTTTCCATTTCCTCAGACATGCAGGTTTCCTCACGATGGTTTCCTTCACCGTTAGAGCAGTCGGTAAATGTACGTAAGTCTTCGAAAAATTCCGAAAAACTCATTGGTACATGGCACTCAGCATTGCATGGTTTCGAACCCGGATCTCCCGCATGGGAGCCCGGCGTCCCAGCCACCAGGCCACCGACGCTTCACCAACAGCATTTGTCAAAGGATTGAAGTCAGTAACTGATTCAATATAAATCTGCCATTAATGCGATTATAGGCTGTACATTCTTCGATGTTACGGCTTGCAGCTGTCAACGTTAGAAGAGATCGGAAACTGAACATCACGTTTTTACGGGACCTAGTCCGTCCCGTGCCTTCCCGCGTTAAGTACACATTTGTAACGACACGTTCAGGTTACATCCTATCGACAGCGTCGGTGGTCTAGTGGCTAGAACACCGGACTCCCATGGGGAAGTCCGGGTTCGAAACCGTGCAGTGCCTGCCAGTGCCAAAACTTACGTATAATTACCGACTGCTCTAACGGTGAAGGAAAACATCGTTAGGAAACCTGCACACTGAGATGACCAGTGTGTAAAATGGGGTAGGCACATTGATCCTCAAGGGTCGAAGTGCCGCTGGGGTTATCATAAGATAAGATACAAATACATATATATCGAATGTGCCAGCCGTAACATCGTAGAATGTACAGCCTATAGACGTGAGTGGAGGGAAAAACCGAGGTCGTCCAAGACTGACCCTTAAAGATCAGATTGACAGAGTGCTCATAGATTTTAATATACAGAGCACATGAATGAATGAGGGGTCTTCCACGAAGGGAGAGAGGGTGCGGGCCTGGAGGTGGGACCTCTTGCCCGGACGGGTCTCGGTGAGATACTGCTCACCGGTGATGGGTGCCGCTGATGCGACAGCGGACTTAGTGGTGTGATGAACTATACTTAAAAGTATAGTTCATAGGTTACTGGGGGAGGGGGTGTGGGGTATGAGGCTTGTACGTCGCATTCACCGTGCGTCGGCACGTCGCTCCTCTCCGGCGCCCTCAGGTGACGGAGACAACAACAGCTCGCGCGGGAGCGGGTACCGCGCGTCCGGGTCGGGCGGGCGCGCGTGCTACAGAGCACATGACCTTGGGGTCGAGCATGCGTGAAACGACGAATGACTGTGGAGAAAGCAAGTGAGGAGTGCCAAGACAGAGATTCGTGGCGCTCCATTCTGTCTGCCTACCCCGCAAGGGATATAGTGTGAAGTTATGTATGTTGTAATTTGAAGTCATCTTACCTTTTCCCTGTCAAGCAGAGATTCCTTGGCCTCTTTCAGCATCTCCTGCTCGTTCGGAGGCACGCTGGCCGAGATGATCACATTCTCATTGCTGATGTTGAACAGGGTCAGTGTGCAGTTTGTCTGCAAAGGAAATTGGGCAAGCTGGTATCCACTTTTTTTTTCGCCTCTTAATATGAAGACGGTTTTTGGTCTCTAGCTAGGACTACATATTTCAATATGTGATGAACATCCTAAGTAGTGTGCGTAAGGACCCACACTACTTAGGATGTTCATCACATATTGAAATATGTAGTCCTAGGTGACATCTACCATGTCTGGTTGGAGGCGAAACAAACATAAACAAAATCGGAGCAAGCTAATATGAAGACGGTTTTTGGTCTCTATCTCCTGATCCACACGACTTAGGATGTTCGTCCCACAATAAAAGATGTAGTCTTAGATGAGATCTATCAAACGTACTATGTTTGGTTGAAAAGCTTCCTCAACTTCCAATCCCAATCTCCTTTGAATTTCAATAGTTTATCGATAGACCAAAGCGATAAACCTTTATTTGTACAAACGGTAGCTTGTAACTACAGACAAGGAAAATAAAAACTCTGTCGATAGAGTACCATTGGTCTCTTAGCCATTGGTACTTTTATAGTCTGCGCAGGAGTTTGCTATGAAAAAAATAGTTTCAGTTAATTCCAAGGCGAGGGTTTTTATTTTTCTGTATAATATCTATCATCTCTAATCTTCCTTCTCTCTCTTTTGTTTGTCTGTGGCTAGATTCATATCTGATCATTTCATCAACTGATGGTTTGTACGGTTTATTATTTGAAATGTCAAGAAAGATCTTAGCTGTCTGATCAAATTTGGTTCAGTGTTTTCCAAGCTTTTGTATTACCTTTGATGATGGCAATGGCCACCTCATTCAATCTGCCAAGCAAGACGTTCTATGTGGTTCCATAGTATGTATGATCACCGGTGGTGGAGCATCGGTAGTATAGTGGCTAGAACACCGGACTCCAATGCGGGAGGTCCGGGTTCGAAACCGTGCAGTGCCATGCACCAATGAGTTTTTCGTACTTTTCGAAGATTAACGTACATTTACCGACTGCTCTAACAGTAAGGAAAATATCGTGAGGAAACCTGCACACTGAGATGACCAGTGTGTAAAATGGGGTAGACACAAAAGATCCTCAAGGGTCGAAGTGCCGCTGGGATTATTCCCGGCCCCCTATCATAAGATAAGATGTAAGTGATAAGTAAGTAAGTAAGTAATATGTTTATTTCACACACAGCAATGACCGAAACAGTTATAATTATAGTAAAATAATTATGTAGTCAAAACATATGAAATCATGTCTGATGGTCCGCTGTTATTGTGAAAAGGGCCTCAACTCAGCTTATTGTTGCAGACAAAAATACCTACAGCGCTGGTATTCTGTTGGACTGGATGTATGCAATACGACTAAGAAGCAGTTCTCCATACCTTAGCATTATGCACGTTGTACAAATACTGCTGCAGCAGCCTCACGGCGTCTTCGGCCCCCAGGCCGGTGTGCGGCCGCAGTAGGGCCTCGTCCACCGCGCTGAATCCGAGCAGGAGGTACACTCCTTCTGGAAGCTTGTATTCTCCTGAAATGACCATTGAGGTTTCGACTTTAACCAGGAATAATAACGGCCTTTGTCGGGGCACAGACCTGCACGAGGGAGTGCGGCCTATGATGAAATGAAATGAAATTTATTTGCCAAGTGTCGTTGAGATACTCCTAAAGGAGTAATAACATTTGTCTAGAAGCCACATGGAAATATTAGTTTTAAATTGGCTAGCAGGACCATTTTTAAGGCGACTAGGCAGATTATTATACACTAAAATTGCCATACAGAAGGAATTCTTTTTATACATGTCTACTCTGGAACTTGGCAACTTGATTCATATAATAAGGACAATTTAAAAAACCATTGTTAGTTGAGTCGATGAGTTGTATTTAAGATAGCATGGTGATGAAAAACATCGCGAGGAAACCATATGCGTGTGTAAGAAAAGACATTGTGAAATTCACAGTCAGAACTGGGTTTGCACAATGGATCCTGGTGATGATACCTAATGGTTATTTAACATGGATATGAAAATACGAGTAGGTATAGTGATTGATGATGGATCTCTTTCAAAAACGAGGTGCAACAATTACCTACTAACAGACAGGGTGAGCGAGGACATTCTACCAGGCTTCAACTTGATTTAAAAAATATAAAAAAATCTTTATTGAAAACAATACCCTGACTCCCAAACTAGGCGAACCTGTATCTTGGGAGACAGTGCTTTCCCAAAAAGAAGGTATTCAATAAAGGTCAGCATTCATACCATAGATAACTAGGCAGTTATATATGGGATAAATACCGCCCCCTACTGAATACTTTGGACTCATACTCACCCGGGTTAGGCCTCATGCATATAAAAGACCCGGAGTAGCAGTAGCAGCGGCCTCTATAGGCCTGGTACGCAGGCGCGGCGTGGGAGTAATGGGCCAGGCGCGACGAGCATGGAGCCCGAGGGACGCAAGCGACCTTGCAGGACACCTGCAGGGTCGCCTCGCAGACACACAGGTCTGTGCATTCGGCCAGCTCGGCTGAACGGTACAGCTGTGAAGTCAGAAGTAGCAGTTTAAATAAAACCGGCTACCATTTTGTTTGGTGGATTAAGGTTGATCACGATGCAAAACGACCTGGTATAATTGAGTTTAAGATAATGATTGATAACAAGAATTCTCATCTATGGCTTGTCACGATGAGCATGGTATGGAACTTCAGTGGTTGTAAAGATGCTTCTGAAGATGATGGAACCTGTGGGAACAGCAATGGCCACGATCATTTAAATGTGCCAAAAGAATCCTTATTATGCTGTTATTGTCGCAACAGCAAAATACATTACCAATTTTGTATTTACGAGTATATCAAATATACGAGTAATATAAGTAAATATTATAATAAGTCTCCCAGCTACATTAATGCTAACTAGGAGGGAAGAAACGACATTACGAGGTATTTCCTAGTGTAAACGACCACGGGCGTACCAAAAAGACTTACTATTCAAAGATTGTAAAATTGTCTAAAATTCTGTGACATAAAAATGCTCTCTCTAAGGGAAGCTAAACAGAAAATTACCAAATGGTTATTAACACTGGATTACAATGCTACGGAGGCGACTTTGTGCATTCCACAATAACATAGAATGCACACAATAGGCAATAGGTGGCTGTCCTGTTGCGTTTGAATCTATGCCAAAAATATCCTTACATAAGAGAGCAAATCATTGATTTATCGCTTATAAGATCACACACACACACACACACCACACACACACACACACACACACACACACACACACACACACACACACACACACACACACACACACACACACACACACACACACCGCACCCTTTCCCATCTTAACACACCTCACAGACACGTATAATATACACATTATATACTATATATATTTGTAAAATACAACTGAGTCCAAATTAGTTAATTTAATACTTATTGTTAATGTGATTAAGGATCGCCGTGACACAGGGTCGCCCTAGTGCGGGGTCCAACAGCAAACTTGAAAAGGTGTAAATTTTTTTGTGGTAAATAAATTATTTTGTATTTGTATTGTTGTCTGGAAGAGATCGCTTTTAGCGATAAGACCGCCTTGATTGTATCAATTGTTTTGTACGCACTGTATCACCCTAAGTTTTGTGCAATACTGTGTTCATTCATTTCCCTTTTATGAAGATTTAAATGATGATGATGATTTATAAAGATACTCACTCGTCTAGTCTCGCCCATCTTAATATACTGCGCCTCATCATCACTCTCAGGCTTCTTCACGATGCAATACTTCGTCGGTTCCAGCGTGGTCGTCGGTTTCGGCGTCGTGGTCGTCGTCGTGGTGGTCACAGTCGTGGTCGTGCTCAGCGCTGTGGTTGTAGTAGCGACGGTGGTAGTCTCCGTGGTCGTTTCCACGACGATCGGGTTGGACATTTGCGCGACTTCGTTGGGCAGGACAGTTTGCTCCGACATGGTGGTGATTGGGTTCAGCTCGTCTAGATTTTCCTGGAATTTATTGTGGGAATGTTAGGATGGTTAAAAATACGCTAATATTAAAGAACCATAATATCGAATGATTGATTCTTCTATCAGACAGCAGGCTTTAATTAAGAAGACAGAGTCAAGCTTCGTCTTTTAATTTGTGGTTGAAGGCTCGGGAGGAATGTGGCGTTCAGGTTATAGAGAAGTAGGAAGTTGAAAACAAAGGTAATAAAAATCATAATAGAAAACTAGGTAATGCAAGGCATACTTAAGTTAATTTTAATAGACAAAATTTTCTGATATTTTTAAAATTTTCTCAGCGTCTTTCAATTATCACAAACTCATGAAACACCATACCCGTTCTGGCTCAAGCACGGTAGTCCCAAGATTAATGATGTGCTTGTTATTATGGGTGGTGGTGCGATGGTTCACCGGATGCTCTGGCGGTGAAGTGATGACCCTGATACCGTTGTCCGAAGGCGTGGTGGTGAGCAAAGACCCGTAGGTCTTCACGTGGTAGTCACTTTGGGATTCCACTAAAATGAAAAAAAAAACAAGTGTTACAAAAAGGTGAAGGAAATGTTCGAGAACCTTCGCGAGATAACCATTGTGTGAAAAGGGGAAGGCTATGGAAAACCACCCCATTTAACTCTTTCTATATAGAACTGCTTGCCATGACGATAGTTCTGCAGTTGGCTGGAGAGCCACTTACCAACGCAAGGATTCAGCCACAGCAGACGCTGCCAGCCCAAACAGTCATACAGCTGCGCTAAGTCTATCCCACGGCAGGCACAAGCAGCCCTCAGTTGCGTTCCTAGCACGGCCACAACAGCTGTTCTGCAGGCGGCTGGAGAGCCACTTACCAACGCAAGGATTCAGCCACAGCAGACGCTGCCAGCCCAAACAGTCGTAGAGCTGCTTGAAATCTGTCCCACGACACACACAATCAGCCATCAGCTGGGTCCCTTGCACTGCCACATTTTCTGCTCTACAGGCGACCGGAGAGTCACTTACCAACGCAAGGGTTCAGCCACAGCAGACGTTGCCAGCCCAAACAGTCGTAGAGCTGCGCGAAATCTGTTCCACGGCAGGCACAAGCAGCCCTCAGCTGGGTCCCTAGCACTGCCACGACGGCGGCTCGGCAAGCTGCTGGGGAACCAGCGCAGCCCTGAGTCACGGCGTCCACTGCACACCATTGCTCGTAGTTCTCGAGACGAAGTCTGTGGATGTACAATAGTGTCGTGAGTGGATATCATGCCCGCGAAACACATAAAGCCGATTATCATATCAGCGATTGTTTATTGTGCTGGTTGCACGTTTGCGCGAAAGTATGAACGTTTGAGCTTAACGAACTACAGGGAAATATTTGTTCTGTGGGCAGAAGCGGCAGAACTAACGAGAAAAATATTTCCACTTGTTTGGTAAACAAAACTATGCAAGTTGTTTTATCGAATCACGAAACAGCAAATTGGCCATCTTCGAGTATTTCAACCACTGTCATTACCGCTCCCCCGAATTGTTGTTGTTTATTGTACAAAAGGACATAAAATTATATTAAACACGAAAACCGACCACGAGGACAGTTGTACAACAATAAAAAACAAACAAACAAACAACAATACGGGTCCTTTTATACTACATATAAACAAGTGGAAGCGCCAGCCCAGAATTGAGCGGAGGCGAAATGAAACCGTGAAGCTCTTTTAAACCGGCTGCGACCAGACTAATCCTATTTTCCTTTACCAGTAAAATTATAGCTAGGTCAGTTAAAAACGCGAGGGGCAAGCGAAACGAGTTCAAAATTTGGCGCGATTCGACACAGATGTCGACTGAAAGCCCCCCATGCGCGAGGCTGTAGGCGGTCGCCTACATCGCTTACACCTAGCGCCACCAAACAACAAAACAACAGTACTGTAATGACAGCGGATGAAATGCTCGAAGAATGCCCCAAATATGTTTTGCCGAAAAACACACTTACTGAGAAATTGCCTGCAAATGACACAAAAAAATCGGGAATTTGGGTAGTCTAAGAAAAGTTTGGCTTCAGACACGTGGCTCAAAATGTTCCCCCTTGGATAGCTGGACCATGATGTAAATATTTTTCATTATCATCAAAGATGATATTAACAGAACTGTCAGTAAGACATGACTTCGTTCACTTCCACTTTGTCCAGTAAGGGTGGCAGTGTAGGGCAGGAAAAGGATACCGGGCCCTAACCTCCACCATTGAAAACCCATCATCTCAACTTAGTTCACAATTTTCCGCTATCAACAGCGTCCTCAGCGATAGGCCCCGCTCTCTAGGCTTTCTATAAGGATTGGTCTTTGTCAAAGCCCTCAGTTCCTATATTCTGAATTTAACCAAAGAACACCTATACATTATAGGTGTGTCCTCTTACGAAGGAGTCATATTTATCAAAGAATTTCTGCTTCTAATTTTAATAGCAATCCCTCTCTCGCTCGCTGCAAATTAATTCAATCAACTGCCCGATATTTTTTCAAACCCAAAAATAAACGTAAGATTGGAGCACTTTAGTCGGTAGAAAACCTGTCGAAGCACGAAAAATATTATTTTCAGACTTTTCATGATGCTTTCAGTTATCTGACAAAAATTAGTTTCGAAATAGCTAGACAGGTCTTCGCTTGGTTTAATCGAAAATGTTAAATCTGGAAGAGAAATTATTCAACATCCATTTACGGATGCTAAAATTACGTAACATTAGGTATCTGATTCTAGGGTTGGCGGTTGATAATATTTCAAAAGTATCTACTTCTTTAATGGCTTTCTCACTAGGTTATTTGCCCATTCTTAAGATGTGAAATACGCTTTTTAAACAAAATACCGTGAAACCCGAAATTTTAGCTTTTTGTTTGTATATTACGCAAACTTTTGTATAAAATGATGCTTTTGCAACAGTACGCGGCGCAGATTTATAGCCTTTACTCGAATTTGTCGCGATCTGTATGTACCTGCATCATTCATTATTAAAACCTTAAAATCGGTCCCCATTTGAGGATTATCAACCCTAACGGTTTCAGGAATATCTCTGTAAATCCACAGTCGAACCGAAGCACAAAAGTAGGTCGAACTAGGGAGGCGTGTTTGCCTCCGCGACAAATGATCTAATATTTATAGTGACATTTTTCTGTTCCATCATCTTCTCAGTCAAGTCAATAGTCGAGTGCAGAATTAGATACAAATACATGGAAACAAATAGTAATCGTTCATTTTCTTCTTATAGTGTGGTTAGTGGCCATCTATTGTTAGAGTTGTTCAGGCTTGTAGGCCTTTGACATGGCCTAACGACTGGCTGTCGAACGGCAGCGGCTAAGACCGACAGTTTCACGTGATCTTCGAGGTAAGGAGAAATAGAATAGTCTGTTGAAGTTGAAGATTGATTCAACGGCATTATTTAAAAAATCTGTTAAATTTCATTTACGTCACTTTGTGTAGAGTCATGGTGCTCTTTTGTAGGATTGTGTTTCATAAAACCGGGCCTTGGTGTTCAATGTGTAGTATTATTATGTTACATTCTTACTAGCTAGCAACTAAAATGATCAGGTTACGACTCGTGGTCCCACTAATTTGACCCACTAGTGATTCAGTATCTCGATATAATAGGCTTGTGGTCCCACTGTCTGGTGGGATCATCAGTCAGCTGTAACACGTTAGTCACACGAGTCTACAATTTTTTTTAACTATTTAGCTGAATGTGAACTTGAGCTGTATTTGAGCCTAAGGATTTGCTCTGCAGTTGAAGAAATTTTGTTGAGTTTGAAGGCAGTTATAGAGGACCACAGAAAAATTAAAATTATAAGTAATATTATAAGTATATCGACTAGACAGACGATCTCAATGGACTATCTACTTGGAGGCCCGAGCTAGAAAACTGGCCCCGTTATTAGGGATATTATTGATAATTTAATAGGGATATTAGAGGAGCCCAGTCCTGCAGCTTAGGAGAGGTTTCCAAGTGTATTAGGACCCCTATTTATAGATAGACTACCCCTTAAACGACATTCCGTTCATGAAACATTTTCGTGAAATCCCGAAAAAAGTCGCTACAAACTGGATTACGCGATCTTATTCTGACATACGGGTGGACCAAAAGTCCGTTAACATTTAAAATGGTTATAAAAAATACAAATGCTACTTTAGTGAAAAACTGTTTATTTAATAATAAAGTAGACAAATTAGGATTTCACTTTTTAAAAATAACATCATTCAAATGTGACCCTTGTTCATCCTGGCACACCTGTAACCGGGAACGGAAATTTTGCATGACCGCCCGACAAGTGGTTGGTGAAATGTTCTGCATTTCCTCGCGTATATTTTCTTTTAATTCCTCAATAGACACTGGGTTGCTGATGTAAACTTTACTTTTGAGATATCCCCAAAGGTAAAAGTCCATTGGAGTTAAATCCGGGCTGCGGGGTGGCCAGTGAATGTCACCTCTTTTGGATATGACTTTTTGGCCAAAAATTTCACGAAGTGCTGCTATAGAGTCATTGGAGGTGTGACATGTTGCCCCATCTTGTTGGAACCAAGAGCTTCGATTAAAGCCTGAGAAGTCCTGTAATGCTGGAGCAAAAAAATTCTGTAGCATCACAATGTATCGCTCTGTATTAACGGTGACGGCGCGGTTTCTCTGATCTTCATAAAAATATGGACCAATGATTCCGCTGGCTGACAATGCGGCCCATACAGTAACCTTGGGCGAGTGTAAAGGTTTTTGGTGCTTCAAGTCCGGGTTAGTGTCACTCCAGTATCTGCAATTTTGTCGATTGACATGTCCATTTAGGTGGAAGTGTGCCTCGTCTGAGAAAAAGATGTTATTGAAGCTCGTAAACCTCTCAAGCACTTCGTTAGCAAACTGCAGTCTCTGAGCAGGGTCATTTGGCTTTAAAGCCTGTACAATTTGAATTTTGTAAGGATGTAAATGTAAATCTTTGTGTAGAATGCGATTTAGAGATGTTCTGGGCACATCTAAAGCACTAGACCGCTTTCGAGTAGAGAGACCAGGTTGTTCTCGAACAGACGCTCGTACACGCTCTATGTTTACTGGATCGCGCGATGTCCTAGGTCGGCCGGATCGTGGTTGACTTAAAGTTGAACCTGTTGTTTCGAACTTCTGTACCCATTTTTTAATCGTTTGAATTGTTGGTGCTTGATTTCTGTTCCGTATATTGTAATGATTACAAAATTTCCGTTTAGCTTCGGTCGTAGAATCGTTGTTTCGATAGTACTCGCGTACGCAAAATGCGCGTTGCGCTCCGCTGAATGACGCCATGGTACTAAATCCCTATTAGTAGCTCTCGCTTGTAGTAATACCCCCCGCGCCAATACCCCGCCCGCGCCGACGCAGCGACCTATTCAAATGTTAACGGACTTTTGGTCCACCCTATTATACAAGAAGAGGGAAGATACCCATCCTAGGATTCTGGTGCTTGTATGTTTGTTTGCGCCACCTACAATTTATAGTCAGCTTCTAAACAAAGACCAATTTTGCCTTTGAAATTAGGGCCTGTTCTGTGTTAGCATAATGAAGGTATAAGCGGGAAATTAGTGTTTCCCCGGACCTGTCCCGCTTGCGGTCAGGTAAACTGATTAGGACGTGCAGTCCCGTTGTCCCGCACCTGTCCCGCATGTCCTATGTCCCTATGTCCCGCGTGTCCTGCAATTGGTTTTGTGACGGGCTAGAATAACAGCGGTAGAGTACATACCTATTTTTGGTCGAGTATTTCTGGACTTTTATTTCAGGAATAATAGATCTCTTTTAGGTTAGATTAGTTTGAGTAGGTGGGCGTCATAATGGGATGTGGCGGACAAAGCCTTCTAATGTAAGTGTATTAAAGCTCTTTATTGCTTTTGTTCCTGTTTGTTCGTGTTTATCTACAAAATTAAGTCTAGGCTCTAGGTTTTTAGGGATCTGCACCCCGAAGGGGAAAATGGAACCCCATTTATGTCGCTCCGTCAGTTTGTCAATCCTTCTGTCACGTGCTCCCAGCTCGTAAACGGGACAAGATACAAACTTAAACGGACTCCTATACAGATAGAGCGAGGTCCAACTTTTTATTTGTAAATCTTAGATTTATAATAGAACTTAAAATTTCCTTCGGAGAGGAAGGGAGAGGCCCAAAGCAAAGTGCTAGGGGTCACCGATGCGTTCTACATTTACTGGACATCCCGAAACACTCCTTTCTACATACATGAGGTCGCTATAGTCACGCCGGTCTCTCCTCCAGTTTAGGTTATGTTAAAATTTAAATCTGTAAAAATAATCATAATAACCATAATAATAATTAATAGTTTAACCATCGAACCAATAGGCAGTTAAACCAACTACAAGAACTTATAATGCAGTACTTACAAAATATTAACCAAAATCAACCTACCCTACCTAATGAACGGAAACGGATATTGCCCTCGGCTATGTATTAATTGATCTTGTCGAAACATGTCCAAACAACAGATTTAGATTCAAATAATAGTTTGTGAACAACAGGTATTGATTGTTCCTGCCATGAATAAATCATCTAAGTATACCTATAAATAAATTAATGGTTATCTCTATATCGATTGGTAGTGTACTTAGTAAATCTGTATTTGTATAATGATATGTGGATGGGTGTAGCAAGACCGGGGATGAAAAACTATCCCTTCAGAGGATCTAGTCCTAAAACTACTAACCCAACAATGTTCCAATCAATACCTACCTCTAATTATTTTATTATTGATTGTTAGCATAGCATGGCATAACTCTCACGTCCATAATCCCGGAGGTAGACAGAGGAACCACCTTCATAATTGTTAAGGTAGTTCCCACTTTTCACCGTATGATTTGGTGGACAAACGTGATAGATGGCGAACCTATCGCCCTTTACTATGAGTAGAATAGTATCCACTAAGACCCTATTATTGATTGTTCTGTTTGTATTAAGCTTAATACAATATTAAAACACCATACTAAATTAGTTCGCAAAGAATGACCCCAAGTGGAACTAAAAGCGATGATGTTTTGAAAGCAGAATTGCGTACCTTGATTTGAAGGAAAACGTAGTCTAAATCAAATTCTATATCGTATCGAAAGATTCTTTGTCAAAACAAGATGAAAACTCCGTTTGTTAGTATATTTTAAATAGACTTAAATATATGTTTATTTCGGAATAATACAAACTTATAAAGAGAGATATGATTATTATATTTAAGCTACTGTTAAGATACTATACGATACTTTATGTATTGTATTGTGTCAAGCACATTAATTCACAATGTCTTAGTTTTAACTGTATTGCTGTGCAATTTTTGTAATAGTAAATAAATAAATAAACTAAGGTAAAAAGGGGAAAGAAATTCACGTTTGTAGAGGCTTGTACCGTCAATTCTTTCCGCGATGGTGGACAAAAAAATGTTTATATTAATATTTCTTTGAAATTTTCTTTATTATATTTCATAATTTCCTTCTATTTGTACCTTACTTTACTTACATATGAATATTAATTTAATTTCTTGGAATATCGACAATTTCGTTTCGTTTATATCGTAAATAAAAGAGCATGGATTAATTGAGACACGGATACAGAGAAATGATGAAATTGAAAAACCTTTAAATAAATAACAGTGGCTTTAAATAATAATATAGTGTTATTTTTAAATTCAAGTTTAATCTTTCTAGATATGAGTGAAATGTGTTATGGTGCATCTACTAATACTCACATGGTGTTATCCGCAGTTACTGTTTGTTGAGCAACATTTTGCAATATGATAATTTTAAGTAACTTTCTTATAACTTAGCATGTTGCAAAAAAAATAACAACAAGTAACTGCGGTATGGTGTGGAAGCACCATTACAGTCACTGTCTATTGGTGGTGCTTTTTTATATGGAACTACAGACGCCTCACTATTAATAACACTCAAGTTTGGATACGATGAAATTGTCTAGATTTATTGTAACTGAAATGACACTAATAAACAAAATAATAATTAATGTTCCTATCCACATTGTCACTGTCTTCTTTTTAATATTGTCTTTTTGCCGGACCTCTAAGGAGGCCTGCTATAGAATTTTGGCATTCGAACCCCGTTGTCAAAATTTTCTATTTCGTAACCTAAATTTTGCATGTTTTGCCCTAGATCTAAATTCACCATGTTTTTTAAATTGCAATTATCATTAGGCTACATTATAACCTAAGTTCCACTAACATATACCAGGACGTGGATTGTTTATCGTTTTCGAAATCTGTTGAACACACTGCATTCGTATCTAGTATTTCTAATTGCAGTTTCGATGCAATTTTAGTTCACCGTTGTATTTCGCTCGATTGTGTTCATAGTTCGACGGTCCGCGACTAATTCGACAGCCTTTGTGTGCAACCGGCTAACGCAATGCAAATGGATTTGCTGTACATTTTGATAATCATTTTGGTGAATTACTGCAAATTAATGCTTGTATCATATTCGAACAGCCTTTGCGTACAAACCCTTGTCTTTAACCTAACCTAATGTAATCAACTCAAGCGCAATGAACAAAAATAGTTAACCTTAACTAACTTTATAACTGTGTTGGGGTAATTTCGAATGTGGGGTAAGATCAATTACCTACATTAAATTACTGCCGAATCTGACGATATTAATAGTGCTAGCAACACAGCTCGCGACGCCAATTTCTCGTTCGCGTAATTTGATTCAATCGATCTTACCTGCAGGAACGCGCTATGTGGATGTCAGGACATGGAATGACGTAATGTCAGTTGTATGAAAGGGAAAAGGGAAGATCTTCCACCAGGCGGGGTGTTGTGCCTGGTGACCAGATATCCTGGTCCAACTATGGATGTTTGGAACTTGTATATATGCGAAGTCCCTGGAAAATTTCGATAGCGCGTTCTACACCGATATAAGTAGGTGTTAATCGTAGTGACGCGTCGTGCATCGCCACATAACTCAATGAGGAATAAAAATCTTAACCCAACTGAACCTAAAGTAAAGTAAAATAAGTAATTCACTTTGAACATCTTTGTGTCATGTGGTTAGTAGCCAACCTATTATCAGAGTAGTTCAGGTATGGCCTATGACATGGCCTGACGACAAAAGCTATGACCGACAGTCTAAATTGCCAGACAGCCAGTGACAGAGGGGCTCAGGTGAAAATATGCAGGTGAAAATATCATCAATTCTGGCTCTGACCGCCGCCCAAAGTTGCTTTTACGATCCTTTCTGACTATGCGCGCTCAATATAATTGAATAGCACGCCGGATTCCCATGCGGGAGGTCATATTTCGAAAACATGCGATGGTACCAATGAGTTTTCGGATTTTTCGAAAGTCTTACGTACATTTATCGACTGCTCTAACGGTGAAGGAAAACATCGCGAGGAAACCAGCACACTGAGATAATAAGTGTGTGAAATGGGGAGGAAATGAGGACGGAATGAGGAAGGCAATGGCAAACTACCCCATTAAATCGGCTAAGAAAGTCGTTCTAGTTATATTTTAATATTATGTATGTATGTATATATGTATGTGTGTGTATATGTAGATATTTTATGTATAAGTATATATAAATATATTTCTTTGTATGTGTATATTATATATACATGATTGTAAACGGTGCACAACCTACCTTTTTCCACCAAAATTACTCCACCAAAAGGTTGCCTGGAAGAGATCGCTTTTAGCGATAAGACCGCCTAGATTGTATTAATCGTTTTGTACGCATTGTATCACACTAATTTTGTGCAATAAAGAGTATTCATTCATTCATTCATTCATTCATTTTTTCATTCATTCTATTTGGTTTTCTCTATAGAATGATCACGACACTCATTATTTTATTTTTAAGACATTAGACAAAGAAGAAGAGAAAGCATACCTGCACTCTGGCTCTTCCCTACAGGCGTGGGCAAGGATGTGGCAGGCCGGGAGTGGTGAGCCTGCCGGTGGTCGCTGCGCGCACGCAGGGTGCAGGCGCTCTTGCGCATTCATGCACGAGTCCTCGCGGTTGTCGGTTTTCCTGTAAGTTAACATTGCTGTCTAAAACCACATACTGTCCGTGAGCACGTAGAAAGGGAATCGGGTCTTAGAGGAGACTTCGGTTATTGATGGCGATATACGAATGTTAGACAGATACAGAGATCGACTTTAGCCCATACCTGAATCCCATTCTAAGGGCTGGTTTACACCTTTTCAAGTGGCAAGGACAGTTCAAACAAAATCCTCTTGCCCACTGTCCATTCTGCTGTCCACTATCTTTGCCACTTGAAAAGGTGTAAACCAGGCCTAAGAGCTCACAGACTGTACGTACATACACTACTAAAGAGTTGCACCAAATCGATCCTGACAAACTATTCTCGCTTTTTCCACACTCATTGCTTCATACACGTTCTTTGGTTATGCGACGCGACGGTTTACCGCACCGTCTTGACCTTTCTTCAGAACATCCGCAATTTGGTATTTCTACAGAACTACTGGAAACAACTGGGTCTTTCTAGATATCCCCCTCCCGACCCTTCCATTCTCTTTCTCTTTATACACCGCTTTATCGTTTCATTCATTATTTCTATGTGCTGGTAATTACACTGGGTCTCTTACCCTTTAAACCACAACACATCAAAGAGGTAAAAGGGTGGTACTATCTCAGACTGACTTTGCACAGTCATACCACCTTCAAATATATTCATTCAAATCACCATCCATCTGATTGGCAAACTTACTTGCAAAGACAAAAAGCGATCTCCGTGTTCCAGTGCACTCCAGGCTTCCTGTAGAACCCTCGAAGCGCCTCCATGCACCCTTCTCTATCGCAGTCGCTCACATGGCACTTCTGCAGGACTGGAGTGAGAGAGGTGACGCATTCCCCGTCTTTGATGCAGGAGTCCAGGGCGACGTGGCAGGTGGACTGCAGGGCCACCTTGTCATCACCTGCTTTACCGTTCTCTTTGCCAATCCTCTCTGTTGGTTGTTGTGTTAGTTTGTTAGTAGTGTTAAGGATAAGTGGTGGTGCAGCTTGATTCAATTGAGCTGGCGTCTGGGGATTGTAAACTAATTAATTTTCGGCAACATCATTGTGTGTTGCCACATCACAGCGAATCAGCGATGGTAGACTATTATTATCATCTATTAATTGCAATGTGTTAATTCGCTTTGTTGTTTACGCGACAAATGTGAGCTCGACTAAGTTTACATAACTACCTAATTGTAAACCTTACAGTTAATGTGCAGTGTAGTTTACTTAAGTTTAGTTAGTTAATAATTATCCTGCTCTAAAGATTATAATAGGGAGATGTATCAACTGTAATGATGTTTACTATCGTGTGGAATTAGTTATTCTGTATTAAGAGAATTTAAAAAAACATTTTACGATTTTGAATAATTATTTTTGTATATTTTATGGACCCAGTGATTAATAGGACATTATTAATAATGTCCTGACAGTTTGAATATTGCCCAAAATGAGGCATCAATATGATAATAACTATGGCTGGTCAATGTGTCGTTAAAGAGGACACAAAGACAAGTTGTTGCGTGGTTTTCATAATACAACCTAACATAACCGAATCGGTTTCGCATCCACTAGGTTTCTGTGACATTATTGCCCAATTCGACTTGTCATTATTCATATTGCCCGGGCATTATAAATAGTACCACCATTAATCACTTGGTCTATGACATATACACTGATTTACTATTTATTGTGTATGTGTTTGTAAAATGGTTGGAAACCTTTTAGTTCCGTCTCTTTTCATAGGTATAAGAGTAGGTACTACTTTTACTTACTGTCGATTTTTATTTTCCTTTACAGAAATGGAGTGCCATAACTTACTCATTTAATAGACTCTAAAGTTAGCGTGTTCCATTTTTTTATTATTATGTATACTTTAATGAATTTTAATTTAAATACTTACTGTCAGACGCCAACTCTATTAAAATCAAGCAACATTTATTCCTGTGTAGTATTTATGATTTGTTTAAACAAAACAGTCATTTAAAATTCTAGAATACTTAAACTTGTAAAATAATTAGTATTAGTAGAATGCTATTTGGTATTTTGCGCCTGGAAATTTAGATCCATAAATCCGTATTTAGCTTAGAAAATTTGTAATGGGTAAAATTACATAATTTTCTAGTAGGTAAATTATGCATAAATAAATTTGACTTTTAATATTCCTAATTATTTATTATATTGTAGATAAACATTATTTTCCTGTGTCGAAATACAAAAATACCTATTCATGTAAATATACACGTAAAGCGATGGAATCAAATGATAAATAAATATTTTATACACCAAGATAATAGATACACGCAATTTTTATAACATAAACAGTCAAATAAAATAAATAGTTTAAAATCGTTTAAAAAAATTAACAAACGAAAATAATTTAATAAAATATAAATTGTGATTTTAGAAATACAATCTGCTCATGCCAAGACAATAATAATTTACAAATCGTGGTAGGTAAGTATTAATATTGACCATAACGTGTAGAAAATTATGATGATAAAAATCCAAAAGATTTTGTCCAAAATATGGTGATTTACCAATGGTAGTAATGATATATTATGAAAAAATATATGAACAATTTTGAAATACAAGCGAAACCTCAACAATTTCATGCTTATATTTATAAAACCTTTGGTTTATTTTAAACTGTAAACCACAATACAATGAAGTGCCTATTATAATAGACAATATGAAATAACTTCATGGAATTAAAAGATTGAATTTAGTAAAAAAGAAAAAAGTTAGCACACGCGAAACAAACGAAATTCCATGAAATTATTTCCCGGATGAAATGTCGTTTTGAAAGTCTTCGAGATCGAAACAAAATCCTCAGACGATGAATTTTGAATCCTAAGCGCAAATTGCAAAGCTCCGCGGAGATTACCGTGTCAAAAGCTTCTTCACTTCCTTTCCATTAAAACTAAAGTCTATTTAACTGTGTACTGGAGCAAGGAAAGCAGATTTTACAAGGGTTCTACGGCTGCTAAGAAAATGTATGTCGTCAAACTCTACGCAAAGCTTTACTTTGTTTCCTCATTAAATGTGAAGCTCTTCTCTTCAGATATAAGTCTATCGAAGTGTATCTAGGTAACTAGATAGTGCTCTCGAGGTTCAAAATCAAACAAAGAAGGGGGACGGACAACATGAGCACTCGTAAATACAACTCACAGTGCTGGTAATAAAGATGAACAACAAAACCTCATGTCTATGGTCTCAATACGACCTGTCTAAAACTGTACAGATTCAAAACTGAAAATAAGTGAGTGTAACTTACGATATCTATGGTTAATCTTACTGTCTGTCTTTATGTGTATTAAATTTAATTGTTACAACAATTTCTCTGGAGACGTCAACTAATCTCTCGAAGTCTAAAACTCTGTGTTCACTCACATCTTTAACATTTTTGTGCATACTATTTTTCTCTTTGCCTAATTCGTTGTGATACTCATTGTCTATACTAATGTTTTTATCTATCATGCATGGGTTTCTAAGAAGATTTAGTACAAAAAGTGGTTTGAGAGATTCGTTAACGTCCTAATAATACCAATCATACGTACGGTTCTCATCAATGTATCCAGGTCCGTAGACGGTCTTGGTGGCATACAGGGGGTCTTCGCTGCCCCCCGGTTCGTGGTTCCAGCGATGGTAATGGTGTCCGTGCGGGTTGTAGTGGGGACTCGCGTACCGGTGGACGTGAGTCATTATTTTGTCCGGAGCGATCAGGTTCCCGTCCTGCGTTATGGACATACCGCCGATCCACGACGTCACACCGGTCGTATTCCGATTCGCGATCCTTCCGTCCGACATCAGCTTTACTGGAATGGCATCCATCGAATCGCTTAGCTGTGGCACGCTCGGCGACCGAGCCTTAGCGCGACGGGACTTCGAGGTCAGACGATCGCGCCGGTCGATCGGTAAACACATCGAATAAAAAATTTGTGACCCTACTAACGGCAATAAAACGACAATCCAAACAATTAACAACGATATCGGCAAACGTTACGACATTTATCTTGCAAAAAGTAAAATTGTCGATGTTGACTATAAAATTTACGAAAATATAGCCCCGTTTAGAAAATGAGAATAGCAAAGCTTTCGTCGATTGGCAGTCCCGCTCGAACTATCGTCAAAGCCAAGTCTATGCCGCGCAGTAACCATAGAGATCGTAGAAAATAGAAAATGCAGTAAGAAAACATGCAACCGTGCATAACAGGAGCCCATTCTAGACTTTCAAAGTTTACGGACGCAAATGAAAGTCTAGAATGGTAAAAAATGTAAGGAAAAGGGAAAACAGCAGTATTCTAAAAGCATGCAGGCATAAAGTAGGAGCGAATTTTAAATATCTAACAATTTATCAGATTAAGCAGCATCTGCTAATGTAACTAAAGTTAAATTTCAAAATTAAGTCAGATTGCAATTATAAAACTAACTTGAGAAATTGCTGATACTCTAAGAAAACTTTCATCATTGGTAGGAAAGTCAAAGCAGTGTTCATTAGAAAAGTTTAAATTACCGAAAATTATTGCTTCGTGAAAGAAATATAAAACTGATGACGAGTTTGAAAAGAGGAATCAAATGATTCCTACAAGGCGTACACCTCGGAAATCATCAGGATCCGATGACGCGTGTACGAATGCCACGCTCCTACCTTACGAAGCGTAGTGCGAAGCGTGCAGTGCGAGAGGCGACGGAATCCGGCAGAGACACATAGAGTAGTAGAGAGAGAGTAGAGAGAAGTTGAAGAGAGGGTGCGGCGGCGGCTCACCGTGGCGGGGCTGAGGGGGGCGCGGGGAGAGGAGGGCGGCGCGCAGCAGGCTGGCGGCGGCGGCGCGAGTCATCAGCCGCGTGCCGTTCTCCGTGAGCAGCAGGAGCGTACCGTCCGGCGCGGCGTACCGCGTGAGGGACGGCGCGCGCGCAGCCGGGCGCCGCGGGGCCTCGAATAGCGCGCGCACCGCCGGGGGGCATTCGCCCCACGCAGCCGCTGCCCCACAACCACGTTACCAACACACTACTGCCACCACCGCCCGTGATCGCGAGCCGCACAGAAACACCCTTAACGGATCCAGGAAAGTCCAACAAGAAGGAGCGGGAGAGGAGATCCTTTAAGAGTGTTCCATTGTCAAGAGGTATGAGGTAGACGAGAACTAGGGTGAGTGTTCGCCGCCCCGACTATCTATCAGCAGTCCGAGGACCATCCAGGCCGAAGGTGTTGGAAGCCAAGAGTTGAGGTAACTGCGGGCATTTGTACGGTGTGTGAGGTCAGGAGTACACTAAAAAGAAGCTCAGTGTCTGGTGAAACATAAAGGTAAACAGCCTTGTGTGGTAAAGTAGTGATCTAAGTCAATCCTAAGGCCTAGGCATCTAATTAGTGTTGGAAATAAAATAGGCACGTATATGAAAGGAACAGAAAAATAAAAATACAAAACAAAAACTAAGTTAACACGTTGACGGCTATTGGAAGTGAGTCTAGTACTCCTTACAAGCGTTTTATAGTGTAGTGTTACTGTTTCGTTGATTATTCTGTCTCGTATTAGGCTGTATGCTTTGCATATTCATGTTGTTTAGGTACGTGCCCTAGTTCATAGTAATTAGTTGATTAAATAATATAAAATTACAATTAAATGCATTTTTACGGACTGGTGTCCTACAAGGCTCCTTATTGGGGCCAGATGTATTCGTATAATACTTTATAATGAATTGTTTTTAACCAGAGTAACATTAAGATACGCGTGTATACGTATGCGTTTTGCCATTTTAAAACACTTAAAGCTATGGCTATTATAATGTTATATAACATTAGTTAACGGGGTGTGAGTGAGGAAACCCAACGGAAAACATGTTTCAGCTATTTTTAATTGTTGCCGAGATAGCGTAATTAAATGAAGGCATGTCGAGAGCCAGGCTAAAACGTAATAGTAATAAAGTTAAATAAATTTCAGAGCTAGAAATATCCAAGCCCATATGAACACATCGTTTTACATTTGTTGGTAGATAGTACTGTTTAAATATTTTGATGACAGTCTAGACTTTTGTTTGACGGAATCATGTCAGTAGGCTTCTAAAGCAGACCTAAAACGGTCCCTATAAATTTTCAGGACGGATCCTTTTAAGTCTGAGTTATTCTTTCATCCGCGACAAACAAAACGGTTTGAAAAGGTATTTTTCGTCGGCCGTGTATTTTCCCCGCCAACTAGGAGAAAGTAATTTGAACAGTTGCATTTGTTCCCACGCGGTGAGAGGTTAAAAGTGCCAGTCCCGTTGATCCTAGTCCATTTTTTGCAATTTCCATTGCTTTGTTCAGAACTGTGGTTCTGACCGTATTTTCGTAATCTAAATTAGAATCTTACAGAACTTGAAATCCCTTTCAATATTTTCCTATTTTGATAAAAATTGGTTGATGTTCAAATATTTTTCTCGTTGTTTCTAAATTTCTATCGTCACAAAGCAAATATTCCAGCTATCAATAACAATAAATGGTTCTGCAAAGGTTATTTCAATGGTTATTTATTCCTTTGGTTATTTCACTGGTTATTTCTTTTGCTATATTCTATATTTCCTCGTTGATATCATTAGCCTATTTATTTTCGTCATCGATTACTGGTGTACAGGTTTCCACTTATAGAGATTTTGACTTCTTGACCTAAATTCCAGCAGTCTGATTTAATTCTTACTGACGAAGTGCCCTCAAGATTGGCTCTGAAAGTCGTACGCCTCTTCCCGTGAACTGTTTGTCCAAAGTAAACGAATCGAAGCGGAGATTGATGAGCAATAAAAACTTTCACCGAAGATCCATTGTATCTAACGAGTTAGGGTTAGATTGAAGAGGTGCTTAACTTACAGATCTGAAGGGATTTATTTAGTAACACCTGTCTTTAACTAAAGGTATATACCTGTGACTACCCGAAGTTTAGTTACATTTCTTTCTAAAGCTATGACGTAGAAAGGGACAGAGCATGTTTTAATGGAGGTTGAACTCTCAGGGCGCTTTGTTGAATTAATGGTTAGTGAAAGAGAAATTAATTGACGACCCAGCGAATTAATAAGCCTGGCTCAACATAAGATAAAGCCGGAATTGTATTAGAAAGGCCTGAAACGCGTACAGGGGAAATAGTGGAATACACATCTAGCATACATCATACTGTGAAACCCTTTCGCAATAAGTTTTTTTTAATGATTCCTTCCCGTTCATATGAATGTTCCAAATAATTAAAGAAAGTGCTAGAGGGTACTAGAGGCTTATGTGTTTGTCCACGTGTAGAAATTCCCAGTCGGCTCTAGCTAAAGTATACCATCTGTCAAATTTCTGCAATGATCCTTAATGCTGTCGCCATAGACTTCAAATTTTAATTGTCATTGACAGCTGGTATACTTTAGGTAGAGGCCGATTGTACAGTACAATATAAAATCGACATAGAGTGTAAGCTACTATCCACCGTTCCTTTCTGTGTGTCCTTGGGTTTAAATAAAAAACTCGCCTAAAACTTAGTGACCCTAACGAGGCTGACATAGTCACCTTGTCGTGTACCAAAGCCTTTAAACTGAGATTTAAAAAAAAAACTCGCCCGAAACCAATTTTATTCATAAACTGAAATGAACAGGTTCCGATTCTGTTTCCGTTTGTTGTCATTTGCTTAAATTAAATAAATAGTAGCACGAAACGAATGGGTTTGTTTGCTTAGTACTACAAGTCCTTACCCAAATCCGTTGTTTCAACATTTGCACGCAACAAATTTCATTTTCATCTCTTTTCGGTAAAATGATTTCCTTTGTCTACCATACGGTCTGGCGGTGAAACGTTGTAACCAAAGAACTACTGGTTTTGCGGAAAAAAATCGTTTTCACTATGTAACTGACAGATTATTTTGTCAGCCAGGAACTTATGTAGTTGTTATAAATATAAGTACCTACTCATTTTATAACTATGAAAACGGGGCTTAATCGCGTCGGTATTAAAATATCACAATATAAGTAATAAAGTGTTACCAACGTCGAGATTATGGGAGAGTCGTATGCATCAGGAATGCTTAGTGCCTTGCCAATTGCAATTTGAGGTTAAGTTGCCGAATTCACACCATCTGTAGTTTTTCACTCCCATTTTACTGTATGTTCCGTTCACTTATCACGGACGATTTTTAGGTAAAATACACTAGTTTCACGAAAAAATGACCACTGTTTTACCGTTTTTAAACAATAAAATAGGCCGAACACGCCATGACAGCATGAACGTTCAACATAACCTGGGAAAAAATATCAGTCGCAATATTTCTATTGTGTCAGTTACAACGTGTTACTGACATGACAAGCCACTGTAGGGGTCTTATCCTGTACTCCAATTTGTTGAGTACCAAATATTTGGCGACGGGTGACGGAACGGAAACGAAACAAACTGGCTGCGCGGGCCAAGAATTACTTCTTGCACATTCGACATTCCGGCTTGTAAAACACGTCGATCGGCAATTGATCAACCATGTGCTCAATATTGCGAACAATCAATGTATTCGCAATGTATCAGACCGTAATCGCAACTAGGCTAAGAGCTCCGCAAAAATTATTATATACAGGGTGTAACATTAAGAACGGTCAGTATGGGAAAGTCTGAAACTATAAGACATACGAAGATCTGTTCTTAGGAACCATGTCATCAATTTTAGTAACAAGAAACACTGTATTCATACATTTTTAAAAAAACCTGTACTCAGCCTGGGAATCGAACCCGGTTGTTTTGAAAAAAAAAACCAACACTATTTCTATTTAGATATCGATTGTGTAGGTCTTAAGGAACAAATGTTAGTATGAAACGTGATGTTTAAAATTAATAAAACGCATTGTTTCCATATCTTTTAATTTATTTTAGTAGGTGTTCGAAATGACTACCATTTTGTAAAATACAACATTCAACTCGTTTAGGTAACGATATTACTATTGAATGTTGTATCTTCAGGTGGTGAATTTGCATTAAAATTGTCTCTATGGCTGCTGGTCTCTAGGTCTTCAATTGTGTCGTAGCTTGTTTTGTGCACTTCATCCTTAACGTAATCGATATCTAAATAGAAATAGTGTTGGATTTTTTTTCAAAACAACCGGGTTCGATTCTCAGGCTGAGTACAGTTTTAAAAAAAATGTATGAATACAGTTTTTCTTGTTACTAAAATTGATGACATGGTTCCTAAGAACAGATCTTCGTATGTCTTATAGTTTCAGACTTTCCCATACTGACCGTTCTTAATGTTACAGCCTGTATATATATATATATATATATATATATATATATATATATATATATATATATATATATATATATATATATATATATATATATATATATAATCAATCACAACAATAATAATAGAAATTTAAAAATCAAAATAACAATATGTAAAGGTAGTTATTTATAAAAAAAAAACTACCCTTTATGTATCACACTAAGTTTTGTGCAATAAAGAGTATTCATTCATTCATTCATTCTTTTTGGGAAAGCACTGGCTCTCAAGATACAGGTTCGCCTAGTTTGGGAGTCAGCGTATTGTTTGATTTATTTTATTTTTTATTTATTAATCAACTAAAGCCAAATATTTTCAGCGATCAATCGACAATCGCACGATGAACGTCGGATCCATGCTCAATCGATGGCAGATCGGTTTGGTTTAATAGCAGACACTGATCGACGTTAAACGGTCTATAATCAATGTTGATGACCACCGATCTATGTCGATCGCACTGGTCTTATAACACCCTAAATGCGAGAGACATTTAGTCCCTTTGTTCTCTGTATACCTAAAACGCAACTGGTCTATGTCCATACAAAGTCTAAGCAGCAAAACAGACAGAGCGGTGTGCTGACGGTACGCCTGTATATGTTTTGCGCCGCTTCACTTTCTATGTATGAAAATAGTTTGAAGAGGACGGATGCGAGCACACCGGCCGGCACGCCGCCTCTTAATCTACTTGCATACAAAATGTATGAAAGCGACGCAAAACAGACAGGCGGCGCGCTGACGTTGCGCTGGCAGCGCGCTGCCGGCGCGATACCAGCACGCTTCTTGTATATATTTTGCGCCTAATACGCATAAACTCTAAATAGCAAACTGCCTTATTTTTAGTATGCCTACACCGCTATCGGCCTAAAACGCAATAGGAATAAAACGCATTAAGCCTAAATCGCGTATTACCTAATCATTAGAAAAAGTTACCATACATTCGCGCGCCGCCTGGAGCCGCCGCGCCGATTCGCTTACTCTTGTCATTCCATTTTAAACCGTATTGCAATGCTGTTAAGGTTTAATTCAATTGTTATCGAAGAACCTCATTGAACTATGAAGTTTAGGCATATCGCGACTTAGTAATATGGCGAATTAGGTACATTGCGAAATTTGATTGATAAATAGATAATAAACGACTTAGACAAGTAAGTACTTAATCTAAACGCTATTAAAAAAAGAGGTTAGGTATAACGCGACTTAGATTTATTGCGTTTTAGGTATACAGAGAACAAAGGGTTGAAACGTCATGGCGGATATCGAGTGATACAGCTTTTTGGTATTAAATATTGCAATGTGTCGCTTGTTTCCCAATTCCACATTTGTTCCACATTATATTCCCTAACGCATTTGAAATTATTGATGGATTTTCTACCTTAATTTGAAACGAACTTTTCACTAAATGTTTTCCAACAGGTCCTGTGGCGAACTCTACAGTAGGGATGTTACGGAGGTGGTTTTACCGGAACCGAAGGTTTTAAATTTGATTTATCGGAGTCGGAATCGGTCGAGTCGGAGGCGGAGGAGATGTTCAGAAGAAGTTCAAATTTTAAACCGTTTTAATTTTTATAGCTGAACTAAAATATTGGCCAATATTTTTTATGATGACGTTTGCGGCAATAAACATTACTTTATGTAGACCTACACTACTTAATTAAATATTGATATTTGAATATGTTTGCTCACAAATCTTCCGTATAACCTCCGATTCAAAATTATCGGAGCCGGAGTCCGAGTCAGAGGTGTTGATTTTACATCTCCGACTCCGACTTCGTCTCGGAAGTTCCGACCTTTCGGAGTCGGACTCGAAGCTCCGTAACATTCCTACTCTACAATAACTACGCAACGGAAACTTCAGAACAAACTCAAAATCAGTGGTTTGGTCAGACAAAACTAAAAGCTACGGTGTTTGGTTAGAGTTACACACACAGGTATTAGCAATTCATTGTTTACGCTTGACCGGTTATTTGTAAACTAATATAATTGCCTGTATGTCTCGCTGGAGAGACCAATATGAGGAATTGGCTAAAGTGAAGGGGCTTTGGTACAATACACTTAATTACATGCCAGCCTGGGCTCCATGGTTTGACTGTGTCAGTCTTGGTAGGGAGCTACTTGTCTTGGCTTTTAGATTACGCTCGGGTCACGTTCCGTTAAATAAGTTTTTGCATTTGATGGGAAGAGCTGCATCACCGTTTTGTACCAACTGCAACACAAAAGAAGACCTCACTCACCTCCTAATGGAGTGTGACCTGGGGAAAATTGAGAGGAAAAAATGGCTGCTTGAAAATCCTTTCTATAGTGTGTTGGAGTATAATGAACATTCACATTAGCATTAAAATAGACTTTATTTTAATTTATATTCTATGTAGGTACCTGACATTTTGTACGCCTTTTAACAGGCTGAATACTTTGACTTTAATATATTTTTAAGATCTTTTACATTATTAAATACAGTATTCTGACAAATAAAGTATTTTGATTTGATTTGCCTCAATAGGCTCCAAAATGGGAGGCTCAATATTATTTTGAGTCAGCCCTTATCTTATAATATTAAACACTTACTGTTGTTTGCTAAGTTGGCTCTCAAAGTGAGGGCTGACTCTAATAATACTTGAGCTTCCCTTTCCCTTTTCTTAGTGACCCTAACGAGGCTGACATGGTCACTTTGTCGTGTACCAAAGCCTCTAAACTGAGATTTAAAAAAAATAAAAAAATAAAAATTCAATTGTAGTACATTCATTTGTTTGGAGTACCTTTTTTTAATGGCATATAATTCCTCTTGTGGGTGTCGTGAGGAGCAATACTGCCAGCGCGGCGTCTAGTAATTAATTCATGCACGAAGTGGGAGAAAATATAATTTGGAACCCTATTGAAACCTCTGATACCTGAAAAGACATAGAATACACACCCACACACACACACACACACACGCACACATATACACGCATATGTTATTGTTGTAAATAAAATTCTCTTATATAACGTTTTCCATAAACCTTGCACACCTACTACCTCTTTCTCGAAATCATTTCCTCTGCCCGAAGGTTGCCTCTTAGCGATAAGGCCGTCTAAAATGTACTACACTATTTCCGTTTCTATCTCATGTTTGTTGTTTTATATTTGTGCAATAAAGTGTATTTTACTTTTACTTTACTTTACACACATACACACTAATATCCACATTCTTAAAAACAAACCCATTCATACAAAACAACGCACACACTGTTGCTTTCTTCGTCCGTGCAGTCACTGAGGGGCCAGCTGAAAATCAGCGCTGTGGCTTGCCTCAGCATTATGTTGAGCTGGTGTACCCTTTTTGGCACTGTATCGCGTCGGATCTTTGTGCTGAATGTTTTATATCCTTGTATACTTTTGTATTGTGTACTTGCTGTATTATGGTGTTTACAGAGCTAAATAAACGTTTTCAATTTCAGTAGGGTTACGGAAATTACGCTGGCTCTTTTACTTTGATTTACTACGGAATGTTTTCATACTCATACTCATACCATTTATTGCTTTTCATGTATTACAATTGGTCTTAAAAATGTATATTATCTGGTCATACATGAAACCCTGAATAGGGCACCGCAATATTAAATAAGAGATTATAATATTTTAAAATAGTAATAAATACTAACGAGATAAATTGAATTAAATGTCATTATAAGTTATACATAATTGATTTTATAGTTAAGTATTGGTTTTATCATTAAAAAACTCCTGCAGTGAATAGAAACATTTGTAAGAAGATATAACTTTAATCTTTTATTGAATATCGAGTCTTTTAATTCGATGTCGATATATTTTGAAATTTTGTTATATATTTTTATTGACATAACGAACGGTCCAGAACTGTGTATATTTAATTTTGATTTTGGCAGAGCAAGCCTTTTCTGGTATCGAGTGTTAAATGTAAGTTTTGTTGTAAGGTTACGTCAAATAACCTGATGGTAGCCCATAGACATCACTCAATTATAGTGAGTGATGTCTATGGGCTACCATCAGGTGTCCCGTTGGATCATCAGCTCTGTTACAATAAAAAAACACGAATGTAGCATCACCATAAGTTACGTATACCTCGGATTATTTATTTTTTGTTTTTGCAACAAATTGTTTTCGAAACTTATTTTTATTACCACCCAACCTCTATTAACATAATCACGACTGAACGGGTGAAAGCCTTTCAAAGGGAAAAGAAAGAAATCTTCAAAAGGTTTACTTGAGGTTGAGGCCACAAAGTGCGTTCACAAAGGAACCTGAATGGCTTTCCTGGCTTTTGGTTCGCCTAGTATCGACGCCTGACTTTTAAATTAATATTCCATTGATGTTATTGGTTTTTGGGGTCGGTAGGTTAGGTAGGTTTGTGTTCCAGCCTAGCGTTCAACTTTCCTATAAGGATTTTTAATTGGAGTACTCCATTTTTTTAATGGGACAATTGTAAAGAGTGAAGAATTCAAATAGCCAACATGACAGAGAAAAAATTTAAGACCCATATAAGACGGACCTTATGTAAAAAGGGTTATTATAAAATAAATGACTTCTTAAATGATAAAGAGGCTTGGTCCTACATTCAGCTTCAGCTCTGCACATTGTGTACATATATGATTGTATTAATAATTATTGTAAGATATATTTATTTCAAAAGATGTGCTGCTGACAGTTTCTTGCGCTTTTCCTTTCAGCTATAGCACCTGATGAAACGGAGGTAGAGTAAAAGTAATTCGTTGTAAAAATATACTATAAGATAGTTACAATAAAAACATTTTGATTTGATTTGATAGTTGATTTTACCGTAGTCGGGTAAAAAGATATGTTCGTATCATTTTCTCTTGCGACCAATTCATTAGATAGGTACAAGACTATGATTGTCCGCTGACAGCAATTGCTCACGCGAAAATAACTGGCTCTCACATTAGTATTTGTTTCATTGCTGTGTTTCGGTTTGAAGGATAAGACAGCCAGCGTAATTACCGGCACATGAGGCACTCCATGCAATTCCTCAACGCTATCAGCGCATTGAAAACACTTTAATAACTGCATCGTGAGGTGAGATGTCTATGGGCGATGGTGACAACTTACCATCAAACTCATTTGCTCAAAAGAAAAAAAACTTGTTCAATCCCTTGTTTGTACGTTTTTGTAGGGGATACCGGGGGCAATTGTAACACGGGGCAATAGTAACATTGGTGATATTTCGGTAACTAAGGAATGCAAGAATCTATAAGTGCGTTTAGTCTAGTGAGTACCACTACTTTTGCATCATACAGCCGATGGGTCACTGTAATGTGGACGCAAATATTGATTTGGAAAGAATTTTCACCAGAAAGGTATTTTTTTTTGTCCTGGAATATTACTTTGTCAAGACAAAAATAAAGCATTTTTTTAAAACCTATTTTTGCGTAAGAACTAGGCTAGCCGATGACGTAGGTATAATGTGTATGGTTTCTCCGTGAAGTATGTGTAATGTATAATATGTTAGTTTTCACTAAAATGTCTATTTGGGGGCAATAGTCACAATTTTGATAGAGTCAGTTGTAACGTTACAATTGACCCCTTAAGCTAGTGGTTTGCTAATCTTTGTTACAATTGACTAGTTGATTTGTTAGGCATAGGGTACAATAGTAACACTCGTCAGTGTTTGTTTCAATCGAAAAATATACAGTGATGTCGAACATATAGAAAATATTAAATTTAAAAAATAACAAGGTAAGGTTTCATTTAATACATGTAAATTTATGAAATTCTGAGCCACTTTTTTTACAATCGACCCTTGAGTCAAAACTGTTACAATTGCCTCCAGTCTCCCCTACTCCTTAATATTTTACTGCAGAAATGGCGAGGGTTTTCGGATTCCACTAGAAAAGTTGGCGTATTTGAATTACGCTAGTATTTACGTCGTTTGTTAAATCTCGCTAATTCTTAAGCCGTCGCTTCCCGTTTCAATTCAAACTCCTTATTGGTTGGTGAAAGTTATAAGAGGTTATGATGAGGAATTATGTTTAAGCCAAGAATAGGTTACAGGTGCGTATCAATGCGTGAGTATTTCGAAAGGGTTAGGTTTAGGGTCTTGAGACTTCGGTTATTGATAGTGTTACAGAATGAATTAAAATTTATTTGCACACATATATATAATTTCACAATTTCACATGTATATGTGGCAAAAGGGTCCCTGACTCAGCATTATGCTGTGACGATATGGCTAGACGCTAGCCACCGCCGCGCCGCAGCGCTGGTTTTCAGTCAGGGCCCGGTGACACGACCCCACGGTACGTAACGGTGAGACAGCTGTCAGCATTGCGCAACAATACGAGTATAAACATATCTCAATACATAAATCAACTACTTCCATTCTAATATTACATTTCGTATATTGTTTAATTACTTTTTACTGGCTGTGCCAACTTTTTTTTTGTTCTCATTATGTCTTTCTTAAGTTTTCTCTCTTTTTCTTGGGACTGTTACTGGCTATGCCAAATTTGTTTTATGTCCCGTTCTGTTTAAAACTTCATTGTCTGTCTTTTCATATTTAGCTTTTGTCTTTTTTTCTCATTCCTTTTGTCACAGTCTTCTTGTAAGCACCTATCATTTAAAAATATTACTATTTCCACTAAGTCTACCAACCTTTTAATCAGTTCATTCTCTCCCTCGTCTATAGATAGCGATACGAATACCCGATTTCCCTTCTAAGAGCTCACGGAATGTATCTTTGTTTTTAAGGTCCGTAATAGACGTCATGACTTTGGTTGTTTGACTAACTCTACATCCCATATTTTTTCCTATCACACTACTCGTATAAAATTTTCCGGTATTTTTTTAGTTTACCGATAGTATACGAGATTGTTTTCTAATTATGTCCATAAGTTAGCGACTCACATAACGACTTAATAACAGACATACATGTAAAAAGATAAATTAGTTTTAATAAAGAATAAAAGGAAAAGGACAGATCGCGTCAGGAACACGACCCTACGCTCCAAAACACGCATCGCTGATGCAATCACTAAAGCATCTCTATTGAACTGGGACTGGGCAGGCCACGTATGCCGCATGCATCTGGAAAGGTGGGCAAAGATCGCCATGCAATGGGTGCCACAAGACGGACAGCGGCGCCGAGGCAGGCCCAGGCGTAGGTGGAAGGACGATATCGACCACTTCCAAAAAGGATGGTATAAGCACGCCGAGGATAGGGAAAAATGGAAAGGAGGAGGGGAGGCCTTTGCCCAGCAGTGGGACAGCCTATAGGCTATTAAAAAAAATAAGAATAAAAACCGCCTTTAAATTACTAAATAGTTAGAAATATTTCTACCCTGGAGGTACCCTTCTCACTAAAAAATATCATCAAAATCAGTTCAATAGGCTCCAAAATGGGAGGCTCAATATTATTTTGAGTCAGCCCTTATCTGATAATATGAGACACTTACTGTTATTTGCTAAGTTTGCTCTCAAAGCGAGGGTTGACTCTAATAATACTTGAGCTTCCCTTCCCTTTTCTTAGTGACCCTAACGAGGCTGACATGGTCACCGTGTCGTGTAACAAAGCGTCTAAAATTTAAAAAAAAATCACAAAAAAGTTAGAGGTACCTACCCTTCTCACTAAAATTATCATCAAAATCAGTTCACAAATACCGAATATATGCTATAACATACGTAAAAAAAAACATACAGTCGAATTGAGACACTCCTTTTTTTAAGTCTGTTAATAAACGTTTATTGATTGGTTGATAAATATAAAGGCTAACGAAGATTTATAAAAGTATTGTAGGACTAGGACTTGTACTCGCTAAAATCTAAAACTTGGGCCATACCATGGAACCGGTGAAATCCGAACATTCAGTTTTTCTTGCAAATCAGTGTCGCGTTATCTGATTCCGTCCCGTCTCCTGATGGGATTACATTATACTTATTCCGTTCCACCTTGGTTCCACCAGTTATACTTATACTTATTTATAACAGGGTTGAATCTTTTTTTTCCTTTATTTAAATAAAAAATAATTTAATCGTAAAACATAATACTGGCATAAGCCACAGACAGGGCTTGTGCGCCAGTAACGAATCGGTTGTATTATTACCTGTTAAATTTTCCAAAAGTTGTCAATAAAATATAAATGCTTAAATCAGAGATCTTGTACCCTTTTTTGCTATGGGGGAGGGAGGGGAGGGGGAAATCTTCATAAAGGAGGATACTGACCGGGAGCATGTTCGTGTAATGTAACTAATAGGCGCTCGATGGCGAGCATGGCTCTGTAGAGTATTACATTACACGCGAATGCTACCGGCCAGTACCCTCCTTAAAGATACGCCTGCAATACTGGGGGACAAACCAGGTTTTGTGGGATTTTTACCAACTAAAACCCACATGATGGCCGACCACATGCATGCCGGAGGGCCCGGCGTCTCCTATGGAACGCACCGGTGCCCCCTAGCACTTTGCTTCGGACCCCTGGGATTTCAAAGCTCCACCTCCTAGTTCCTTCCGTCACAGCAGCGTGCGGCCATGGCACACTGCTGCCTTCCCCAGGGACACTACATACCATGCATACATACATGCTCTATTCTTCGCCCGAGACTACAGGGCGGAGAGCTATTGTACCCTGATGCCATAAACAATCTACCATCTGTTTACGCCATCGACAAAGAGAAGGCGGCGTAGGGTAAAGGTACATACTAAGCTGTTTGGAAATCATAGAAATAGGATTCCAAACTGCCTTAAGACAAGAACAAAGCGATTCGAATTACGCTATTCTGTTTAATCCCAAAGCTTGGAGGAAATTGCCCTTTCGCCGCGGATGGAGGGAATATCATACGTTTTTCACAAGGAATCCTGTGTTATATTATATTGTAGCTCACGAGGGGCATACAATGGTTTAATTAATACCTTGGAATTCCGGTATTCAGCCTAACCTGTAAAACACCTGGAATTCTTAATAACGAAATACTAATTAAGTTAATTTTGTAATATATAAAAGGTTTATTCAAAATAAGGTAATACTAAAATAACATTAAAATACATACATAAGCTAAAATTACAAAATACCTAACTATTTTACAAGTAAAAGACCTAGCCCAGGTCGCTCCCTGCAGGGAGTGTCCCGAGGAGCTGGTGGCGTTGCCCCGCTGTATAGCGAGGCTTATACGCTGAGCAAAGTAGATGCCAGCCTTCCGGTCCCGGGATGTCTCTACGAGGCGCTTGGCTATTTCCCCGTAGAGGCTGTGGGTTCCAGGCCCCCACGGCCCCAAGGTCTGCACCCCGAACGGCGCAAATATGCAATCACCACCAAGGCCCGCATATTTGCGCCGCTTGCAGTTCTCCGTAGTAAAATAAGTTAAGATAAGTAATACACTGTCCTGCAGTGTGCGGGACAATAACTGTATACAAAATACGAAATAAGTAATATTTTTCTTAGTAATTCACTCAAAAAAATAAGTGACTTATAATTTGACTATTATTTACAAAATCACTAAATTATTGGTGTTATTATTTACACCCGTTCATACGTTACTGGCACACCTTATAACTTTTGCTGGCTTATTACTTTGTACCGAACGCTGATACTGACGTTCATAGTGCTATTGGTATTATCTTTTTACCCACGACGGAACGGAGAAGGTATATGCGTTTGACCTAAGAGGATGTTTGTTTATTTGTGCATATGTCTGTTCCCATTTAGCTCCGAAACGGCTGAACTAATTTCGATGCGTTTTTTTTTCTATAGCTTTGGAATTTAACAGAGCAGGTTCTTAGCTGGATTTTATGCTTCATACTGTCTCCAGGCTGGCGGCGGCGGAGGCGTTTTTTACGAGTACCAAAGACTCCTTGAACTCTTGTAAGATGCTTGTAAGACTTTAACAGGTTAACGCTTGGTTAAGTAATAAGTAAGTAATAACTTTTGCTGACTTACTTTTTAACCCCCGACCGATCGAGGAAGGGCGAGTTATAAGTTTGACACGTTTGTCTGTGGCATCATAACTTGACAACGGATGGTCCGATTTCGACCCGGTTTATTTAATTTAATAAACAAATTTGCTGAGATTGTTCTTTTCTTGGTCTGATAAAAATTGGATCAGTGGTTTCCAAGATCTTGGAATATCTTTGATGTCAGATGGTAGGTATCTCTGGAACTCTGGATCTCTGGCGTTTCCGACATCTGAAACCAACCTTGAGGATCTGATAATGAAAAGAAAGGATGGGTGACCGTTTATGGCATATTTGGCATAGATCATATCATATGTTATCACTTGTCAGAATGTAAAATATGGTCAATTAATAATCTTACTCATTTTGTGATATGTTTTACAGGTATTTTTATATATGGTCTATTAATAAAGGTTTTTCTATTTCTATTTCATCTGAGCTCCTCCGTGCCTCGGAGAGTCGGTCCCGGTTGTTGTCGTTCGAGAGCAGTCGTTAAGTCATGTCAGCTGCCTAAAGGGGGGTGTTCAGTATCCATAACTGAACAACTTTCACTATGGGGCCATTTGTGAAATCGTAAAAAAATCTACTGTTTTTTTATTCTTTTTTTACGACTCTTTGCCCCTGATTACCTCCGATTTAAATTTTTCGGAGTCCTTGTGTTCTCTTCTTTTTATTTTTTATTATATAATATATATTATTTCTTTCTAATTCTTCTAATTTTGCCATTATTTAAAAAATCTGCTGTTTCATACATTTCGGTCGTGAGCGTGAACTTTTGTATGGAACAACTGGTTTTTTCGCAAGTTTTATCTTTATGAACAGGATAATACCTAAATTATCCCAAAACAATCTAACTCTGACGATATTACAAAACTAATACATGATTCTAAATTCTAATCTTCTTCGAGCAATATCTCACCTTCCATCAAAACAAACTGTATCAGAAGAACAAACAGAACTCAAGATCAATTTATAGAATTAAACAGCTTACAAAGATTGAAAGTTGACGCGGGCCGGGATGAGCCGGGGATTACCACGGGATTACCAGGATCCCTGAGGATCCAGACACAAAATAGATACGTGCCTACCAGAAGAGAAGCTCCAGTACTAGCATTTTCAGCGCCAGTCACTCGCGGGCATGTTCAACGTGCGGCATATAAGCTAGGCCGGATTAAATCAATCTGCTTGATCAATTTTCCGCCTAATTTTGGTATTGAATTAGGATAACTTCTATTGTCATCCAAATCTTCCGAGTAGGTAACGTTTTAAATCTTTGTCAAATCTTTTTAGACCAATTAATCAATCAATATCAGGGATATCTTACTTATCGATACATTGCAACTACATTGTTACTTGATTGTAATTTGATTGTTGTTTGGTTCAATAAATATTTTTGTATTTTTTTTATCTTGTTCAAGTAACGAGTTATGCTACACCATTTATACATATTTCATTTTTTCGTTTATTAAGTATTTTGTTTGTATTTTGTCTATGTGTGTAATAAAGATTATAATAATAATAAAAAATCCAAAAGATGAGATATGTAGTATTTCTGTATTTGGCACTGATATTACCCCTTGGAGCCTGGTATTGTGGGATCCGGGTGTTAACCTTTAAGATAAGTAAGTTTTTTTTAAAGTTTATAAAGTATCCGTAGGTAATTGTAAACTGTTATGTATAGTTACTGAATGTCTGGTGCTTTGGATCATTCTGTAAACCAGACATCATTAATGTTATAAAGAAATCCGCCAACAAACTGCTTGTGTTACAGTTTGGCGAAACAATTGTTACAATATCAAAAATTATTTTTTGATATTGTAACAATTGTTTCGCCAAAGCTTAAGCTTTAGCTTTATTTTCAAATACATATGTTGCCCCTGTGGGCTTTTGTCGCGCCACAACGCTAGTTCTGTGTTTGCCTTCTGATACTTACTTATCTATTTTGTTATCCCGGGATCGGCAGCCCGCGCTCGCAATAAGAACTCTTGAGAGATTATAAGAAATGAATCAAACGGGAGCGTTATATTGAATTCCCTGAGTTACGTATTATATTGGATACGGTATTGGGTACTTATACTTTAGCGGCGTGTTCTCGTCTTGACCAAAAGTTTGTAATCTAATTAATCTTTTAGTAAGTAGGATTATTAATATTAAGTTATTTTAGTGTGATAGATATGATAAGATGATGTGAATGAAATGATAAGAGTAAAATAATAATGTAATTTAATGATATACTTATATAATAATGTAATGAACGACATAAAGTATAATTTTGACATTTACAACTATAATAAATTAGTAATAAGATAGAATATTAATTTTTAAGGATTACTTAAATATTTGTACACTAGAAATAGCTGATTTTTGCACGGCCCTAAAATGTCATACGTAACACCTAATTTATAACTGTAAAAAAAATTATAATTTATAAAATTTGCACATATTTTCATAATTTACCTAAAAAAAGATTTTTTTAACCAAAAATCGGACAAATAAATGTATTTCATTTCATTGTGTGTGAACGCCTGTAACCTGTATGTTCTATTTTAGACAGGGGCAGCACAAATACTGGGAACTGCACTTTTATAACGAAAACGGGTAGAACGTGGTCCAAAATTTGGTACCAAATTGGGTACTTACTACATTTTACGCTCTTTTTCTGTGGTAAAAATCTGTATTTTCCTTGGCTATCATTACCAAGCTGGTAACAGGTGTTCCTGCCAGGTGATCGGTAGATGTACCATTAGTTGCGCGAGCGGTTGTCGAAAGATAAGTAATCGATAGAATGAAATGTATTGATTCCGTAGTTATCATAAAACTTTGATTCCCAACGTTGGGCAGTACAAATCGACGTCCCCACCGAATAATCCGGTAATCGCAAAAATAAAATCTTACAGGAAAAATTAAACACATGTTTTTTTTTCAATAACTCAGTCTAAAATTATACAGAGTAATTTGTATGTCTATTTTATTTAAGCAAAAAAAAAAACGATACAAGATAAGTCATATAAAATAATTAAATAATAAATCAAAATTAAATTATTTGTACCTATATCCTTTACTTATGTAACACATTGCACAGCTTAGATAATTAAATTATATTTAACATAACTAAACAGAAAAATGAAACTGTTAATCTATGTAAAAAAATATATAACATAGCTACTTAATTAAAATATTTGTATAAGTATATCTGGAAATATCAGCAGGAAAAACCCAGGTTGGCTGTTGCGGAGATAATCTACACAAATGGGGGTTTTCCAACAGTCAAGTAAAGTGTGAGTGTGGTGTCTCCTATCAAACCATGGATCACTTGCTCAGCTGTCTTGCGTGTCCGACCACCTGCACGCGGGACGACCTTTTCGAGGCCAACCAGAGGGCTATCGACGTGGCTACCTTCTGGTCGGGAAACATTTAGTTCGGATCATCAACTCGAAAGAAGAATTAACAGGAAATATATAAAAAAAATTACAAGATGTAAAAAACCCGTAATAGCACATTACAGGATTATTCAGTGGGGACGTCGAAATAGGAAAAAGCCGCCACTACCTAGGCTGCACTATAGTGTGCCTAAACGCGAATACTCTATTCGATGCTCGTTATAGATGCATCGATTCCGTAACTAACTACACTCGTAACTTAGATTCCTAATATTGGGTAGTATACATAGGAAAGTGCCGCAACTATCCGGGCTCCATTATATTACTTGAGTGAACGGTTGTCGAACGATACTCGATTGAATGGGATGTATTGATTCCGTCTAATGAAACTAGCCTCGGCCACAAAATATACATATACAGAAGGTCCACTCAATACAAACGTGCGATAATGGCCCACGCACACGCGGGCTCTGCGTACAAGCGATCTCAAATCGAATTAGACGAATTCAGTCACGAAATGCTATTATACTTGGGTGTTTTATTTTTTGGGTGTTTATTTAGTTATCATCTATTTACTTATTCGTCTATACAATCTCATTTCATTACCATTTCAGCACACAACTTTACATTTTTACTTCTAGATTATCGTTGCTTGGTTTCCGCGTCCGACCTCCATCGGCTAAAGCAGAATATCAGCGCCATGCTCTAGACTACTCTGGAGTATGGCATTATGCTGAGCTGAGGCCTATTTGGTGCTGCAGCATGTACGCCGTCCATTATTATTTTAGTTGTTTAAGAATATATTGTATAATATATCCTATATTACCATAAGTGGAATTGCATGTGTGTTACAGACAACAAATAAACGTTTTTCTATTCTATTCTATTTGACAAAAAAATATTTATTCCTTCAATCAACTTACAAGGATATGCTGAAGAAGGATCTAAAATTAGTTTTTCGATATCTCAACTAACATCAGAGATATTAATGATTTAAGTTAGTACTGGAGAGATGCTCTGTCCCTTTTTAGCAAAACAGTCCTTTATACGTAGCCTGGATCTGCTTGTATGGCGCTACAGCACAGTGACGTCATAATTATCTATTGCCGTTTCTTTCTATCGTCTGATTTTTGAGTGCATGTAGCTATTTTATTTTTCAACGAATTTTAATTCTGATTTCACATTTGACCATCAATCAATTTATATTCTTAAACTACCGAATTATTTATAAGTTATTAATAATTACAATTTTACCAGTAGGTATACGAGTAGTACCTATACACGTAAATAAAACAATTTCACTGATTATTTTTCGCCAGTTTCTTCACTAAGAACGCGCATGTTCCCTCAAACGTTTCCTCACTCAACCCCAGCACAGTGAGCGGTCTAACATTAAGGTGCGTACTCACCGACACAAGGGTTGTGGTTCACCACGGTGAATATTCGGTCGCAGCGCTTCTTCATGTGCGTGTTCGGGCAGATGCAGCCGAACAGAGGCGAGAGTCGCAGGCCGGCCCAGGCTTCGCGGCAGGCCTCCCTGTTCGTAGAAAAAAAAATTAACCTCCTGACTGACGGCTAAGAGCTTTTGCAGCTTACATAGGAGTAATCGCCGCAAGGTATGATAAGAATTGGAATTACTAATTATGTATATGTAAATAGAATTAAGAGCGTCGGTGGCGTCGTGGCTAGGACGTCGGACTCCCATGCGCCGAGTTCGAAACCAGGCAATGTCATGTACTAATGAGTTTTTCGGTTTTTTCGAAGGACTTACGCACATTTACCGACTGCTATGACGGTGAAGGAAAACATCGTGAGCAAACCTGCACACTGAGATAACCAGTGTGTGAAATAGGGAAGGCAATGGCAAACCACCCCATTAAATCTGCCACGTGAGTAGTTCCTTACAATGATCACGACCCACAGCAATGGGGAATACGACTAAGAAGAGAAGATTTTTTTTTCTTTTTTTTTTTCTTTTATTTCATTTCATTTCATCAGCTAGTCCACTTTTATTATCATTTCATAGTTCATTTCTAGTCCACTTTCTTTTATGTCAATTCTATTGAATTGAATGATAAATTAATATAATTTGACAAATCATAATTTGACATTCTTGATTTTGGTTGTTCCTTAATATTTGTCATTTTTTATAAACGTTAACTTTTGGTGAATTTAAATTATTTTAGCTATTTTACACACATGATTATTATTTTTCAATTATTTTTAAATTTTATTTTTTCTTACATGGGGGAGGGAGAGCGTCTAGATAGGTATATCTTACGTAAGATTATGTGACATACGTATTCGCGATTTTCAAAAAAACCGCCAAGTGCGAGTCGGACTCGCGCACAGAGAGTTCCGTTCTCAAAAGAATTTTTTTTCGCATATTAGAATATTTTTTTTTATTCAGTGTTCCTGTTTCTTACGTAAGAATGCTGGGAGGGAGGGGGTTCGACTAAATCTTATTATTTCTTACAAGGGAGGGGGTCAAATATAGGTCAAAATTGTCTTACGTAATAAAAGCCCCTAAGTTATCTCCGTCGCCCATAGCCATCTCACCTTACTACAATGTCATTAGGTTTTCAATGCGCTGCTAAGCTTGAGGACTTAGATGTATAGTGCCTCATATGTAAGTAATTACGTTGATTGTCTTCCCTTGAAACTGACACTGCATTGCTGCTTTGCAACATAAATAGATAAAAGGGTGGTGCAACCCCAAACTGACTCTACATATACTGAAAACAGTCATATCACCTTTCAAAACTTTTCTTTAAAGTTACACAAAGCATTACCGCGAACGGTTACTATAACTAAATTAAGCCAGCCACTACCAAACTTCTCAATTAATTTCAAATTTCCCGAATTCCAGTTCCAATTCAGCAATTTTACCGGAATTTATTTTAGGCCGGCTGTAAAATCCCAAATAGATTCTGGACTACGACCGCGCGGTTCACGGTTAAAATAAACCTCTCTCGATAAATATGACCGGCTGATTAAATTGAAAGTACATAAAATAAGGTATTTTTAGCTGGTATTACTGAATATTAAAACAGAGCTGAGGGTATTTCATTATTCCTCCTCGTCGTCGTTGGCTTTGTACATCTTGACAGATGATTTACACAGCGTTGTGTCGGCATCTACGCTCGTGGCTGAATAAGCCGATGCGAGAGCGGCAAGTTCTAACGGAAAGTTAACGGCAAGTTCATCATTATTAACTAATATAATCATCATCATCATCATCAGCCTATTAATGTCCCCACTGTTTGGGCACAGGCAAGCCTTTGACCTCCCGCATGGGAGTCCGGCGTTCTATATCCACTAGGCCACCGACGCTTCACTTAATATAATTCAGTTTCAGATACTATAATAGATATCCTATAAATTATTCTAGTTCTGGGGACATTCTTCTCTCAGCATGTTGGAGTCCTACTTCACGAGATCTCTCCCCATGGATCCTTGTGGGAGGCAAATGTCCTTTTAGGTTATGTTCGGTTTAAAACGTTGCTATAACTTTTTAGAACATTCACAGACAATCTTGCAAAATAACCTGAGATTAGGGGCACTTTCAAGCTTGCTGCGACTTTTCTGGCAACGTTGCATAAACGTTACTACTTTCGGAACGTTCGGAAACTTTGCAGCAATATCACCTTGCTCAGAGGGAGGCTTTGCTGCCTGACGCTCCTGGGATTAGAACTGACGGTGAGTTATATTATAAGGTAGACCTATTATTATTATACCTATACCTATTATTGTACTCCTTTCTGTCTTTCTTTCCCTATGCTGTTATTTAAGAAAATGTTATAATGTGATATGTGGAATCTTGTAGTGGCATACAAATACTTAAAGAGCATTTATTATGTAAAATTTTATAAGCTGTAAGATTTCCTACAATAAAGAAAATAAAAATAGTCAAGGAAGATTCTGAACATACCTGTCCTCCATACGGCATTCCCCATCACGGACCTTGCAGGCGTTCTTGAAGCGGTCGAAGAGGACGGTACAGGCCTTCTCACTGTGGCAGACGGTCAGAGCATAGGTGCAAGTCGGCAGGGTCTCGACGGGGTACGGGTCTTTTTCTGAAATACATCAGGCAAAGGTTAGGCATGAGATAAGGATATTTTTTCTTTGGGTTTCGTACCAAAATGGTAAAAAAAGGAACCGCTATGGTAAGACTTCTGTGTCCGTCTGTTCGTCTGTAAGTCATAGCTGTTTTTCTCAGGATCTACTAAAGCTACAAACCTGATGTTTGGTACAGTTGTAGAACTTGTTTGCCCGCATCTATCTCAGGTAAAAAAATATGGAAATAATTTTATTTTTATTGAAATTGGGGTCAAAAATGGGGGTCGAAATCTGAAAGTGGGGCAAGTGGGGTATCATACGAAAGGGCTTCATTTTTATTTGCGATTAACCCCGCGTTTGACCCCAATCTCACTTGGTGGTAAGTGACGATGAGGCCGAAGATGGAACAAATGGTCTTAGTATGTACGAGGAAATACAGCACTGTATAATAAGATCAAAAAAGGTCGCAAGCTTAGGTTTATACTTAGGGCTTCTAAGTTTATATTCCTGCTTTCCAAAACTGACGACAAAATACTTCACAAGAATTAAAAACCTGAAGGAAGGAACGCCTGCCCCTAGGGACTGGGGGAGACTTTTTTCTTTCATCCAAGATTACAAGGTGTTTCGGCGGGAACGAAGCCCTTGTTAGCGGCTTCATAGCAACCAGACATAATGTCTAATCTCAGAGATCTCACCTAGAACTAATTTTGATGTTATCATATGGTCAAACTAAGTTCAAATGAAATTTGTCCAATTGGAACGGATGCATTTTATTTTGAGTAAGGGTATAGTAGTATCTAAAATCTTATCGTTAGACTTCGTAAGTTGAACTTCCTAAGTTCAAGAAGCAACTGAAAAAACTTACCCTTCTTCATGACGAAAACGCAGGGATGGTCGAAGAGGAAGTCGCGGAAGGAGTTACACTCGGGGTCCACATTCGGTTCGCGACAGAGGCAGGTGGGCTTGAAGAACGGGAACGCTTGCAGGGTCCGCAGGGCAGCTTGGCATTTCGTCACGGTCACCGTTGAGCATGCCACTAGAACAAAATAGTGTTGTAAGTGTTGATGCCATTGGCTATGACGATCCTTATCTCGAAGATCAATTTAAAACTCCTGGTTTCAGTAGTCATGTCAGAGGCGAAGGGCTCATATCCTAGCGAGCATGGCCATAAAGTTATTGTGCAAGTTAAACCACGTTGGGCGAGGTTAGGATCAGGATGGGTGACCGCTAATGGCACATTTCAACTGAGCCTCGTTAAATAGTTTGTTCCGGTTATTGTCGATCGAGCAGTCGTTTGGCTGTATCAGAGGCCTACGGGCGGCCTCAACAACTCTTGACGATAGGTTGGTCACTATCCAACCATACGATAAATGTAATGACGCAAAGGTTGAAAACATTTACGTATAACATCCTCTATTTTTATTGAACCCTCAACCCCGAAATTTAAACTGAGATTCCAAGTCCTAAAATAACCCTGAATTCTATTTCTGGGATGTAAAACCGTTAGCATGCTTTATTTTTAGAAAGCTAGTTCTCTTCTGATCGGAAGTACCCCAAGAAATGGCAAATTACAAAAAGTCCCCCATTAGCCGTAGGTCACAGACTTGTAACCCCGCCCTAACAAGGCATTGCAAAAACCATTCCTGTCGCAAAAACCATAGTACGGAATCTCTCTTCCTTTTGTCCCAAAGACATTAGGGTCACCAGACGACTGTATTAGATTTTTCCTTATATTTTCGATAGAAGTGGCCAATCAAATTGGGATTTTACAACAAAAGATTTGTCAGAGCGAATCTGGAAATCATTTGGACAGAAGACGGATAATTAATCAAATATATTATGCCTATACAAAGGCAGTGAACGATAACAATGGCCAAAATTTTATCTACAGTTAGACTCATGAATAACTTTTCCCAGAAAATATGAAAACTCGCAAAAATAAAACTAGTCACCCGGTACAAATCTGTGGCAAATTTTTTTTGGTTGCAGTTTTTCATTTATTCATAAAATTGACGATTACTTTCAATCGCAGAGTGAGTTCAAACTCCAGAGAAACAAATTACATTCAGACTTGAAGGTTTCTGTACTTTGGGTGCAAGCATTCCTGACCAGAAATATACCGCGAATCACAGATGCCAGGAGATCCAGAATCAGATGAGAGTTCCTCTAAATCGTTTTAAAAACATAATTAAAGCAAAAGGCCGTCTCATTTCAAAATTAATCCACTTCCAAACACTTGACGTGAACTTGTAAAAAGATCCCGAGATATGAAAAATGGCGTCCAATATTTCACTAGCTCAAAAGAGCAAGTGGCAAATTAGGGGAGATTCCGAGGGATTTCGGGAGATTCGCGGGATTTAAAGGGGGGGTTTTAAGCATTAGTTGATAAAAGGAGCGTGTCTACCCTCATCATAGCGATATAATGCGTAGAGTGTGCATGAAGCTTTAGTTCAGGGTATACATTTAATTTAATAACGGCTTAACGATTCTTGATGTCAGATGATTCAGATATCTAATCCTTTAAAATCGGATATCCTTGGGTGTCGCTTGCGATTGGTCAAAGGTGCTTTTCGTCAAAATATACTTTTTGTCTAAGATGAGTTGGGTCAAAATGGTTTATAATGCTTTCATACACAACACGTATGTAGATATTTACACGTATGTAGTTATTTTGATTAAAAGTTTGTAATTTGACATAGGTATTAGTGGTTATAATTAATGAACCTAAGAAGTAAGGTGAAAGCAAATTGATAAGACATAGTCGAATATGTACCAAGGATCTTAATTGGAATTCAAATTGTCAGTAAACTACCACGATGTTAGAAGATACTTAACTATCAGCTTATTACTCCGCCAACAAATTAAATTAAACTGACGGTACCTCGGTGAGGAGTCATAAAAGCAATTTAATTGTTTCAGAGACGCGGTCGTCCATCTCAGACGCTGCCTCTATGAAAAGGTGTCAAGACAATGGCGGCTGTGATAATGCCATGACTGGTGACTTCCTTTATGACTGCTGGTAACGAGATTCTCGTAGTTATAATGATGTTGGGGAAGGTGAGATAAGGAAGGACCATGGTAATTGGTAAACCTAGATTTTGCAAGGTCTCAAGGAGTCTTATAAGAGAGCATCTTGAGTAATTAAAAAAATAAAGAGTACGATGGATCATGATTTGATAACTCAAACTTGAAAACAGCCTAATTGCGAGCTTGTTCAGAAAGTAATCTTGTAAGTTAAACAACGTTGGGAGCGGCGGTCAACACCTAGAAAGGTACCTTATGGTAGATTTTCAACTGAGCCTATGCCTGGAGAAAACCTTAGGTAAACTATCGATTGATCTGTCGTTATCAGGCATAGATTGGCCACTACACACAACAAGGATTGCTATTTAAACCACATACAAACCAACTAAATCAAATGTTTGTACAAACATATATAATAATACTTAATTGCATGTGTATCCGGTACACAATACATGTCAGTTTCACGTACGAAGTAATTAATTTAATGTACGTATCGTACACAATACCCGTACTACTCGTATGCCCCGGGAGAGCTCCGGGGGCGCGGCTAGTCAAATGGAGTGGATAGCTTAAACAAATGTTGTTAGTGGAATCCGTTTATGGTTTACTATTACGTAATATAGCTGTGGCCGCAAATTGCGCGCGTAATTTTTTTAACTGTACAATCTGTTGCTAATTTTAAAGGTGGTTGATCCTGATGTGCAGGATTGCCTGGTGCGGGACTCTGTTGCCTATTTCTGCCGCAATAAAGCAGCAATGCTTGCAGTGATTCACTCAGAAGAGTAAGATCTTTCTTCGGCAAAAAGGATGGGTCTGCTAGGCTCTGCCTATCCGGACCCAAGGGAATTCAAATCCCTCCCACTAAGACGCATAGTCATGCTCATGCATGACATATTCGGTGATGTGGTCAAGGGATAGGTACAAGGGGTTGAACACAAAAGATCCCCATGGGTCGAAGTGTCGCTGGGATCCCCGGCCCCCATGCAAAGATAAGATAAGATAAGATCTTTCTTTCTTTCTCTCTTTCTTTCTTAAGAAAGAAAGAATTCATTTCCAAAAGCGCACACATACAAACAATTAGGTACAGAAGATAAAAATGATCATAATTTTAAACAAATATAAGATAAAAATAATAAATAAACAAAAGTAATAAAGTTTGATGAAGGTGGTGTGCAGCAACGGAAAAAGGGGACTGCCTCAGCCTGTTGCCGTAGCGGATTTAGCACTGCCGCGCTGATTTTTAGGCATCACCTGTGTGCCAGGGATCACTTCCTAATGATACACTACCGGAATACAAATGAATAGTAATTATAGATTGAATAGTTGTTATAAATAGCATTAAAAAGTATTAATAAACAGAAGTAACATGTTTGGAAACGAAGGAAGGAACTTATTAAATTATACATTAGCATACAGGAAGGTATGTATGTAGGTATTATTGTATAAAATAAAGTGAAAAAAAAAGTAAGGAATGACGATGAAGATGAGTAAGAGAGCCAGCGTAACCGGCACATGAGGCACTCCATCCAAGTCCCCAGGTTCAGGTGCACATTGAAAGCCATTTAATAACGTTATGGTGATGTGAGATGTCTATGGACGGCGGTGATCACTTACCATCAGGTGACCCGTTTGCTCGTCTGCTCTCCTTTCTTCTTCTTCTAAGTCATATTCCTCATTGCTGAGGGTCGTGATCATTCTAACGAATTAATCACATAGAACGACTTTCTTGGCAGATTTAATGGGGTGCCTTGCCATTGCCTTCCCCATTTCACACACTGGTTATCTCAGTGTGCAGGTTTCCTCACGATGTTTTCCTTCACCGTCAGAGCAGTCGGTAAATCTTCGGAAAAAAACCGAAAACTTATTGGTACATGGACGGTGCATGGTTTCGAACTCGGACCTCCCGCATGGGAGTCCGACGTCCTAGCCACGACGCCATATTAAATACACCAATAAAAAAATGCGTGCTTTAAATTCTGGTCGAGTCACTACTCTTCCTATAGAGGCTTTACCTACATTGTGACTCGGAAATGGTCAGAGTATGTTTTGATGAAGGTCGAGTTAGGAGGATTCCTATAAATGTCTGTATGACCCGTTGAATTTTTCCACTTTTATTGAATTCGGAGATACAGGGGTCGTATCCATTCCGGGGATCCCAGAAGCCAAACAAAAATAAAATGACACACAAATACTCGTAATTTCTATTTTTGTTGTATTTTTTTGTGGTGTCCCGGAAAATTTGAACTTTTCAAGCGCCTTCCTGACTGGGAATCGAATAACAACTTTTACATGTATTCTCCGTGTATAGATAGATAGATAGAAACACTTTATTGTACACAAATACAGGAAAAGTAAAAACTACAGGAATAGTAGCACGATAAGTACAAAGGCGGCCTTATCGCTTAAAGCGATCTCTACCAACCTCTGAAGTTAATTGGACATTAAAGAGATTAGAGTAAGCGTAGTGTGAAGGTATGAAATAAGTTACTATTACTTATCTTATGACAGGGGGCCGGGGATAACCCCAGCGGCACTTCGACCCTCAGGGATCTTTTGTGCTCACCCCTTACCTTAGTCTCCTTCCTGTTCCTCAAAGATGCTTTGCATCAAGGACGCTATACAGCTTACAGGTAGGAGCCTATAGTCCTCTGGTTTCGGGTAGGCGACCCCCAGAAGACTCATACGCTTTCTAGCTAACGAGTCACATTCGCACAGCTAGTGTTCCATTGACTCAATGGTGTCATCTTGTGTAGGAGGCTCTTAGTGCCAAAATGGCCTGTGAACGCCCCTACAATGAGACGGGTGAGACTCCTGCTATGGTTGTAGATTTTTCTACACCCAGTTGTGTCACCATTTCCAATGAACCTCTTTAAGTGTTTTAAGTTTGTTTTTGAGCACTCCACCATATGCAGGTCCTTGGCTTGGCCCTTACTATTTCTTAATACACACGTGTATTGGACGGGTTGGAATTTCGTATCAAACGTGACGTACGAGGCGACAAAACCGAGCATCTAGCTGGTGGTATGACCCCTTCAGGGTCCGCCTGGCCATCGACCACCCTTTAACGTAAAGTCTGTCGTAAAATATCTTTGCTTTGCGTTGATGTGTTTCGGCAGTGTTTATAGAAGAGAGTACTTACTAAGTTTACTTACTGTAAACAGGTAATAATACGGTAATAATACTGGCGCACAAGCCCTGTGGCTTATGCCAGTATTATGTTTTACGACAAAATTAGTTTTTTTTATTTAAATAAAGGAAAAAAAAAAAAAAAAAAAAAGCCCGTGTGCTCTTCGACCTCCTCGTCACTTACCACTAGGTGAGACTGAGGTGAAACGTTTAGTCGTAAATAAAATAAAGGTACTCGTAACGAATCCTATGGTCAGATCGTAACAAACAAAATGTTTCCTTTATAAATTCCCAATGACCTAACTCCATAGCTTTCCAGTTTATTAGTCGTCTGGAAGTGGTTTAGGTTTTAGCTGTTTCTTGCGCTGCTTCTTTTCTTTCAGCTGTAGCATCTTAAGAAGCGGTGGTGTGGTAGAGTAAAAAACATAAAAAAATGACTATTTTTTACTTTAATCGATGAGTGAGTCAATATTAAAAATAGTGATATTTAGAAATTAATATCTCGGGAACTATTTGAGCTTCTTTTATACAATTTGGGATTCTAGCCTAGGCCTTAATTGACATGATTTCAATATGTTTACCTTTGACTACCTTTGAGAGCGTCGGCAGCCTAGTGGCTAGGACGCCGGACTCCCATGCCGTCCGGGTTCGAAACCATGCAATGCCATGTACCAATGAGTTTTTCAGATTTTTTCGAAGACTTACGTACATTTACCGACTGCTGTAACGGTGAAGGAAAACATCGTGAGGAAACCTGCATGTCTGAGGAAATTAAATTTTTCGAAGGCATGTGAAATCCACCAATCAGCACTGGGCCTCGGTGGATCATGGCCCGTACCCCCTTGTGTAAAGGGAGGCCTGTGCCCCAACAGTGGAGACATTAATAGGCTGATGATATACCTTTCACTACATAATTAATTTTTATAATTATAACTGATTCGGTCATTGCTGTGTGTGAAATAAACATATTACTTACTTACTAACTTACATACAAAGTTACAAGTGTATAGGTCAAATATTGAGGTCTAAAATAGCTCGAAATGTTTTGTGTATACGCACAGTCAAGACTCGCCGTTTTTTCGAACTTAGCGGACACACTGCCGTGTGCCTAGAAAGTAAAGCAGGTATACTAAAGACTAAATATCCCGATGTTGTTCATGTCGCCTTTGAAACGAGATCTGTGAAGTAGTTTTATAACAGTAGAGATTACTCTTTGATATTTCAAAGATAAAATGGATTGCCGTAAAAGCTTTTAGACATAGCTTTCAGAAAATGAGTACCAGTGGTGTAGAAAAATTGTAGTTGAACAAATCAGGGTATACTCCATTAGTACTTTGTCGATTTACCTTATTTGATACATTCGAAGGAAATTCTCAAGGAGTCATAACAAACTTAATGCGACAGGGTTCCACAGAGTACCTATAGTTTGTTTGATTGTAGTCTCTTTATTGTACTAATATTTTTAAAAAAAACCAGAAAAAATAAAACATTAAAATATGTACAAAGGCCCATCCCATATCCCTATGGGCCAGCCACAACTTGATTTTAACGAACTTCTGAGATTTCGGAGCGTCAGTAAGTGGCTAGGATGTCATAGGTACACTATGTGGAGGTCCGGGTTCAAAATCATGGAATGATTTACCAATGAGTTTATTGATTTTTCTAAGACTCCAAGGTGGTATTCTATGCAGAGAGAGTCTGGTGTTGTACCACATTTTGCCTATTTGTGCCTCAAAGCAGCAATATAATGCATTGCTGTGATGTGTGGTTTGAAGGCTAAGAGAGCCAGCGTAATTGCCGGCACATGCGGCACATCGAAGTCCTCAAGATTAGCAGCGCCTATATATATAAAATATAGTAAGGTTGCTGGCTTGCAAGGATCTGTAATTGATCGCCCGTCCACCTCCCAATACCACTCCTTAAAATTTCAACCAACGCTACGCCTCTTCTTTCTCATACATAGTATAAAACTTTAATCTGTCGCAGCTAGGCGTAACAAATTGAAAATTGGCCGATCCACCTCTCCCAATACCGCCCCTTGAAATCTTCTACCCGGGGGCCAAGACCCCCTCACGCTACGCCACTGCTTAATATAAAACTCGTAATTAATATAAAACAGAAGAACAAACTTGCAGTCCCACGCTTTAGACTTAGTAAAGTAAACAAATCATTTATGGGTCACTGTGTACGATTCTATAATAAGATACCTGATGATACTGTAATAAATATGATAGAGAAAAAAATTAAGACCCACAACGGATCTTAGTAAAAAGGGTTATTATAAAATAAATGACTACTTAAATGATAAAGCGGCTTGGTCCTAAATTCAGCTCCAGCTCTGCACATTGTGTACATATATGATTGTATTCATAATTATAAAAATGATTATTCAAAATAAAATAATACTAAAATAACACTAAAATAAATACTTAAGTTAAAATTACAAAATACCTAACTATTTTACAAATAAAATACCTGGCCCAGGTCGCTCCCTGCTGGGAGTGTCCCGAGGAGGCTGGCGGCGTTGCCCCGCTGTATAGCGAAGCTTATACGATGTGCAAAATAGGGCCAGCCTTCTGGTCCTGGGATGTCTCTACGAGGCGCTTAGCTATTTCCCTGTAGAGGCAGTGGGCGCTCCAGGCTCCCATTCATAATTATTGTGTATATTTATTACAAAAGATGTGTTGCTGAAAGTTTCTTGCGCCGCTTCTTTCCTTTCAGCTATAGCACCTTACGAAAAGCGGTGGTAGAGTAAAAAATGACGTTGTAAAAATGTACTTACTTACAATAAAACATATTGATTTGATTTGACTTCAATTTGTCGCAGCTAGACGTAATTCGGCCCCCCATCCACCTCTCCCAATACCGCCCCTTAAAATGTACTGCCCTGGCCGTGCTACCCCCACGCTACGCCACTGCTTTCAATATAAAACTTTAATCTGTGCAGTTAGGCGTAACATTTGCGGCGGGCGTGAGCAATCCCCCGTGATAGTGACAGGTCGGCAGTTTGAAGCCAAGGTAATTAAGATGGATGCTCATCGGAAGGTAGGCAGACATTGTTCTCAGTGCTGAAAAGGACGCTGGTAATTTTGGTTAAGTAACAAGCTGTTTGATTTAGGAATGACTTCATTCAAATTAACTTACCTTCCATCACTGCCAAAGAGATTTAGGATTTAGGTAGTAGTGATGGAAGTTCGGTCGGTGGCTTAGTGGCTAGGACGCCGAACTCCCATGGTCCGGGTTCGAAATCGTGCCATGTACCAATGAGTTTTTCGAATTTTTTCGAAGACTCACGTACATTTACTGACTGCTCTAACGGTGAAGGAAAACATCGGGAGGAAACCTGCATGTCTGAGGAAATGAAAAGTTTCCGAATGTGTGTGAAATCCATCAATCAACACTGAGCCCGCTCGGTGGATCATGACCCGTACCCCTTGGACAAGGGGAGGCCTGCGCCCCAACAGTGGGGACATTAATTAGCTGAAGATGATGATGGAAGTTAGTTAATTTCAATGATAAAATTAGAACAGTTGAAATTGTTGATATTTTCATACATACGTACAAATTCACGCTATGTGTCTAGGTAGGCCGACAGATTGGAGCGCCAAGAACTCTATCTTAGCAACAAATATTTGTGCTATCACAAATGAATCTCGGGTGATTCACTTCTGAGTCTACTGTGTGTTCTATTGGCCGATGAAGAGTTTTTTAAAATGGATTACTTAATCATCTACTCGATTAGCTCTAACGATACGCCACGTGCTATATATAAGGTCCTTTTTTATTAGTAGCAAATATTTGGAGGGGGGTATCGGTCATTTGTACCACTTTACACGAAAAAATAACCCTATTACTTGTACGAAAATTTTCCATACTATTACAAATAAACCCCATTATATTGCACCTTGGTGGCACAAACTCATCTAGGTCATTTTTCAATCATACTTCTTATTTCAGTATTAGAATAATAATAATAAGTTTACAAATTTAAATAAATATAAACAATTAAATTAGATTATTTAAAATAAATTAAATTCAAATGTTTGGTATAATAATAATTCATTCATTTGTAGAATTTTCAAACAAACAATTTTGTCGTTTTCTCGAAAATTTAATAAGTAAAAAAAAATCTTTTTGCCCTGTCTTTATTGTTATAACCTATAAATGACACCCTAGAAATATTTGCCGCTAATAAAATAAGACCCGATATAGGATAATTTTAAAAAAAACCCTTATTTGCTTGTATGAGACACCTTCTAAAATCAATTCTTGAAAACGTCAAAATTCGATTTTAGGTCATAGAAATACAAAGGACTTATGCACTGCCCGTTTTAGGGATCACGTATAACCTAATCCACCACTGATATTTGATCTGCTCCGAAAATTCGAGCTCGCTTCGTTCGCTCCCACCCTAGGCTTCTAACACAAAACATAGGATGCGAAATGTTAATGCCATTTACGAGTTGAATGGTCGTTACAGATGGACTAACGACAGAGCGACAGCAATAGGGCTCAATGTTCCCTTCGGAGTACAGATCCTTAAAAATATTCCTCAACAATTCGGTCAATTAACTTTTTTCCTAGAAATCTTAAAACAAAAATTCAGCGATAAATGGACTTTGAATTTCATTGTTACCAGATAACGGTTACCATCAAAGTGGACTGGATAAAAGAGCGGAAGAGACATTAGCTGAAGAATTTAAAGACATTAGCGTGACAAAACGGAGTGGAGTCAGGGTCATACCCTCGTCACGTTTCAGGCCATTGTGGCCCTGTCTCCCAGGGAACGGAGTTAGGGAGCACGGAGATTTTACTTCCGAGTAAAATGAAATGCGGTTCAGATAGAATACAACTATGTGTTACCAGGGCCCTTTTTCACGAAGAAACAATCCTTGTAATCTTCTATGTAAGCAGCGCTGGCCACAATGGGTACACCAGCTCAGCATAATGCTGAGGCAAACCATTGCCTCAGCATTATGCTGAGCTGGTGTACCCATTTTGGCACTGTACCACACCGGATGTTTCAGCTGCATGTATTAAACTTTGTATACTATTATTCTGTATTGTGTTCTATATTCTGGTGTTTACAGCGCTAAATAAACGTTTTCAATTTCAATTTTCAATTTCTACGTATATTCTTCTATTTTATAAATTTTATTGAGAATAATAAAAATATAAAGTGTAACAATAAATGGAAAACATATTAAAGAAAAAAAAATACTTCCCGCACGTGTCGCATCGAGGCAGTGTCCCCAGAACGCTGGCAACATTCCATTATAATTACAAGTCTAAAACGGCAACATTGAGGCTGTTTTGTATGAGGATTTCTGTTAATGTTGCCAGTTTAGGGTTGAAATTACAAGGATTGTTGTTTCGTAAACTGGGTCTAGATGGAGGAATCAAGGGAATGATTAACACATAGAAAAGTGTAATTTTTATTGCCGCGAGTGGGATTCTAATCCGCGGCTAGCCTTTTAACTAAGCTATGGTACGCATTTTGGCCAAAACTGCCATTTTTGCGGTAACTTCAGGAATACAAACACGCTAGTCAAAAATACTATATATCTGGTCGAGTTTTTAAACAAAAGGTAATAAATAAATAATGTAAAATAATATATTATTTCAATTAGAAGCGCGGGTTGTCTTCATGAACCAAAATATCCATTGTGTACTACCTCTGGCATAGAATATATTAATACTTCTAATGCCCGTAGTTGCTTGCTTATCGTATGGTTAGTGGCCAACCTATTTGTCAGAGTTGTTCAGGCCGCGCGTAGGCCTCTGACATGGCTTAACGACTGCTGTCGAACGACAACAACCGGGACCGACTGCTTAACGTGCTTTCCGAGGCACGGAGGAGCTCAGATGAAATATGCCACTAGCGGTCACCCATCCAGGTACCGACCGCGCCAACGTCGCTTAACACTTTCGGATCGTGCTCGGAACTATGCTACGAGATGCCCGTAGTACATACATATCAACGATTCATTAAAAAAAGTATTTATTTAGGCGATAGTAATGAGATTATTTAAAACATCGGTATATTTTACGACACTGAAAAATAACTTGTTTGATTTAGATAATTAAAGTAACTTAATTCAGTTGAAATTACTTGAGAGATACGACTAAGATCTTGGTTGAAGTGAACAAACCGACGTTATAGGCTCATATTGAAGCCTTAGATTGAAACGAATGCTTGTTTGAAGTAAACAACCTTTTCTTTAAGTGGAATAGGCTGTGGCGACGCACGACGCGCGCCACTACGATACAGTACCTACTCACATCGACGTAGAACGCGCTATTGTAATTTCCTAGGACTTCGTATATATACGAGTTCCAAACATCCATAGTTGGAACAGCACATCTGGTCACCAGGCACAACACCCCGCCTGGTGGAAGATCTTCCCTTTTCCCTTTCATTCAACTGAATTTACGTCATCCATCTCCTCACATAGCGCGTTCCTACAAGGCAATAGTAAATTGAATTTGCCCAGTATACTATTAAAATGAATAGGGAAACCTTTCTACCATTATTAACATTGTATTTGAAAATTGAACTCCAAAACATCGGTAGAATAGAATGGTTCTGTTTATTTTACTTCAATAGCCAAACTACATTTTGAACCTGTAAAAAACCAATAGTTTCACACAATTTTTCGGTTGAAGCTCGGACAAATTAACCCCATAGTTGCTCTTTGTACCCCATTTCCCCTTATGTACCCCACACCCTTTTCTATACCCTATTCTTTACCCCCTCAAGGTCGATAAGGTGTAGAGAATTCAAAGATTTTTTGCTTTCATTATGGTTCTTTTTATACGTGTTTTCTATGAAAGCTATTATGGTGTTATAAATTAGTTTATTGGACGAAGTGACTTTGACTTAGTAGATAGTTACAATCAGTTGACCTCGATTATTATTATCAGTCCTTTTTGAAGAAGTGCGAGACTTCTTAACTTTTTATTTTTTCTTAATTTTCCCCCACGTATTTTAACAGATGGAAAGACAGGCTTGAAACAACATTCACAGAATAAAAAATAATGCGAGGCTTTTGGATGACTTCTTTTCGAGGAGTTAGAGAACCTAAATATGCAGAAACATCGGAGATGGATAAGTTGGATCAACTTGGATCCGAATAAACTTTAACGATCTGGGAGCATCTTCCCACGCCGCCGAAATATTGATATGTCCTCGGATTTAAAAATATGGGAGATATGCCAAGCATAGGAGATAATTTCTCGGAATTATGTCTCAGAAAGCATGTTAAATGTTGTTCGTCAATAGTCGTTAGACTGTCAGAGTCCTACGGGCAGTCTGAACCATAGACAATTTTTTTACATACTGAATCTATGGTCTGAACAAAATAGGTCGGCCACTAAGAAGACATCAAGGTGATTTAGAGAAACTTAACATAAAAGAAAAAAGTTAGTAACTGGATGAAAAAGTCACTGTGATTTGTCACAATGATCTTCATGGAACAGTAACAACAATCACTGTTGTGAAAAAATAACAGTTTTCCTCTTTGACTAATATAATTCCTCTTGGATGAAAGGAAATATAGTCTCCTCTAATTATTTCCTTTCGTTCCGGGCGTTCATCCTTTCACGATTTTCCCGATCGGGACATGCATCGTATCCGCTATGTCCTCTTGGATCCCGTGGTTGGATCCATTGAAAGATCCAAGTGGACATTTTTGTACACCATAATCCATTGATTTTTTGTCAAAAAATTCGCACAGTTAGTAAATCGGTGTCGATACGAGTATTGTATAGTATTGTAAATACGTAAATACTTATATTATATATTATCCTATTATTATTCTCCTTTCTGTTCTTATGCTGTTATTTTAAGAAAAAAAAAATGAGTGGAATCTGATTTGGCATACAAATATTTAAATAACATTTACTATGTACAATTTATTAAGCTGTAAGATTTCCTGCAAAACAGATAAAATAAAAAAAATATTAACTCCGAAGTCAAGTATGCACTCTCTAACCACGGCACCATGTGGAGGCTACTCCAACTTTTTTCTCAATAACACTTAGAATATTATTTAAGTAAGTATGAGCTGTGAGGATTTGGTTTCATATAGGAAAATAATACCTACTTAGTTTAAAGATAATTATTGAAATCCGATAAACATTTTCTTTTGTGTTCTATGTGTGAAATACAAAATGAATATAGAAAAGAAAATGTTCATGTTTGTTCTATTACACAAAAGGAAATAATAACGGATTTTATTACGTCATAATTATTTTGCGGTTGTCGGATTTGATGACGTCATACATCGAAATAGAAGTTTTTAAAATTTTGGTTTCTATTCGTTTAAAATTGAATTCGTGTACGTTGTAAAATTCGTTATCGAAACATTTATATCTTCTACATTCTACCTACTATTATTTCTACTTCCTACCTACTTATTGAACTTGTATTAGCGGTTTTTATACTGTTATTTTTATTTCCAAATTTAATGTTGCTACCGAACCATCCAAAAAGGTCTTAACAGGCCCTTTACAAAGTCTGAGAATAAAGGCGGGGTCTTAAAAGGGAAATAATAGTAAATAGTTAAAAGGAAAGTATGTAACGGTGAATAAGTAAAACCCTATTAATTACCTACCCACAATAAAATCTGTCCCGAATACTCCCGAATCGATACCTAATTCCAAGCTCGTATACTACAGGTCTACAGTATGTTACAAGAGGTTACGACTAAGAAGTCTGGCTTTTTTTGCGAATTGTTTGAAAACCATGATGATACCTATGGTTGTTCTTTGGTGACGCCGCGGTCGACTTTGGTGACTTCTATTGATTCAGTACCTACCTAATTTAATTTTAGGAAATTCAAAAAAAAAAAAGAAGTGTTTTCCCAGTCGTTTTCTCATACTGTGAAAAAGGGCCAAGCTAGGTACGAAGAACAAGTGGGTCTGCCACAGATAAAATAATTGAGGTCTAAGGGTGCCAAGTTAATTAACTAACCTTAAAACGTACACCTATAGAAATATGGATTTAGTTATAAGCAGGCAATATTTCGAATATTTTTTTTTTCTGATTAAAACCAAATTTTACATAACAGTAATTCAAAACACGGCAATATTTAAGCATTCACTACAATAGGCATAGGTAGTCGGTTGCCTAGTGACTAGGACACCGGACTCCCATGCGGGAGGTCCGGGTTCGAAATCGTGCAGTGCCATGTACCAATGAGTTTTTCGTATTTTTCGAAGACTTAACATTTACCGACTGTTCTAACGGTGAAGGAAAACATCGTGAGGAAACCTGCACACAGAGATGACCAATGAGTAAAATGGGGTAGACACAAAAGATCCTCAAGAGTCGAAGTGCCGTTGGGGTTATTCCAGGCTTATGTCATAAGACAAGAAGATAAGGAAATAATAGGTATTCTGCATTTTAGACGTTTTGAGTTTTATACATTCATTCCCCTTGTTTTGAACAAAAATTTGATAAGTTGTTAACGCGGTAATGGAAGATGCACAGTTAGTTGTCAACGCGAATTATTTCAATGGATTATGGAAAGCTCTCTTAGTGTTTCGTTTTACAAATTATTTTTTGTCTACATCCTGTATTTTGCAGTATACTCCACCCTATCTTCATAGACCGAAGTTTAGGGTAACCGCACCAGTGACCTCCTTCCGGCCATTGTCAGGTAACGTTATTCTAGGCCACCTCTACACGTGCGCGAATATCGGCCACCCATTGTCGCTCCCCTATTGTTAGCTGGCACGAATTAATATTTTTGATATACTGTTCTTGGAAAAAATAGGGTTGCTTTTCTTGATGATGAAACGAAGGTTGCCTAGGTTTATTAGATACAAGTAGATTAGGTTTATTAGATAGAAGTAGCAAATTACCAGTAGGTACCTAACCAACAGGTTAGGTACCTACTGGTAATTTTCTACTTCTATCTAACTATACATAAGTATTGTTCAATCGTATTGAAACGTCGGTGGCTTAGTGGCTAGGATGCCGGACTCCCATGCGGGAGGTTCGGGTTCGAAACCATGCCATGTAACAATGAGTTTTTCGGATTTTTCGGAGACTTACGTACATTTACCGACTGCTCTAACGGTGAAGGGAAACAACATGAGGAAACCCGCATGTCTGAGGAAATTGAAAGTTTCCGATGGCGTGTGAAATCTAGCAATCAACCACTGGGCCCGCTCGGTAAATCATGGCCCGTACCCCCTTGTGCAAGGGAAGGTCTGTGCCTGTGCCCCAACAGTGAGGACATTAATAGGCTAGTGATGATGATGATGATTGTTCAGTCAACAGAGTGCAGAAATGAAATCGGCGTCACCTTTTGAAAAGGATATTAGAGATTTATTTCTTAGTGCATAATTTTGCAATAATTATACCTCTAACTGAATATTCATTATAACGTTTCTTGTATATAAGTAGTGTTATTAAATAGAGTCGACAGATCAGACAGCAGTGAACTTTGTGACTCACCAGCGCAGCCGCAGCCAAGAATCCTTGAGGGCTTCCAAGAGCTGGTTTCTTTTTGAATCTTGTCCAGATCGGCGCTGGAGTGTTTTTTGTTGATTTTGGAGAAGTTTATTTCCGTGTGGCACGAGATTTTGGGTTTTTAATGATTAATTTTATCGGAGCGGCGCGGGCCGACGGCGCCATGCACTTCTCTCTCCATCTTTTTTAAGTTGCGGATTTTTCCCGCTAGGTGCGCTGCTAGTTGGCGCGCTGAGAATTGTTCAGAGCTATCTGTTTTGAAGCGCGAAAGTATAATTTTGAAACACTTTCTAAATTGGTGCAAAGACGAATACGAAACAAGTAGTAAGTACCAACTAAGCTCATGTGGTCTATCTTCGGCCTCATCTTCCAACATACCATCATACCACATGGTTTCGAGCTTTGGACATACGATTTTCAATTTCATTTATTACTTTTGAGTCAACATCCGAAAAAACCGTGGGATAAGCACATTCTATTGATGAAAGTTCATCATTTTGTATCATTTGAAACCTTAATTTGGTCAGTGAGAAAGATTTTAAGAAAGATATTTTCATTTGAAAATATATTGGACTAACTTTATAGAAACCTCATAGGGGTAAGGGGTAGGTAATTTAAAGTTTAAAGTTAATTTTCATAATGTTAGCATAACATGACATGAGAAAAGACATTATTCGGAATCATTATGGAGTTTTAAACTCGGAAAAAACGAAAAAGAGGAACCTCCGACCGCGGGCAAGGTTAAGTGTATTCGGAAGTTTAACTCAATGAATCATGGTGAGGTGCAAGTGTTAGGCAATGAGCGGCCCCGCCCCGCGGTTTTGTGATGAGCGTTAAGCATAATATACAAATTATACAATTCCGGAAAATATCAGATCTACGAGTAATACAGGATGTCCCAGTCAGCGTCGTCTAAAGGGAAACCGTGAGTAGGGGAGGGTTATACCTACGGCTCACATAACAGGAGATCGATTTCACTAAATACAACGTAACTAAATAGAATATAAACTGCATCGTTATGACGTGTTTCGTATGCTACTATCCACTAATGATCCAATTTCAGTTAAGTTCCGCTCGAGTCAACGATCGATCGAACAGTAACGTATTTGTGCATTCTACTAAAACGTTTAGTTTATACTGAATCTCAGTTGAACGGTAACTTTTTATTTTTTTATTTACTTCTAAACCCGCATTTGACCTCGATCTCGCCTGATGGTAAGCGACGATGAGGTCGACGATGGTGCATGCGGGTCCAATAAATGCCTATTCACTCTGGTGAAGATCCCAAGGTTGTAGGTTTCGGGAAATATAGACGCCGGCAGGCTGTTCCATTCCTTAGCCGTTCGCATAATGAACGAAGAAGCAAATAGCTTTGTACGAGCAGATGGGATATCAACAACATAAGGATGGAACCCCTCCCCGCGCCTGGTAGTCCGAAGGCGGAATGGAGATGCTGGAATTAGGTCGTGCAATTCCGATGCGCACTCTCCGAAATGTAACCTTGCGCCGATGTTCCAGACTTTGCAGTCTAGCTTCCACCAGCGATTCGTCACCTATAAGGCGCTTAGCGCGTTTCTCCACTGAGTAACAAAACGCTTCAACTGTCAAATATAACGATCGAACATAAGTTCCTCCCGAGGTACTTTTGCCCGATCAACAGTAAATCGACAGGTGGCAGTGGTAAAGTTATGCGTCAGCAGAATGCGATTTGGTGTCCAAATAGAATAGAACGAAAACTAAATTGAAATTGAGCCCCAGATGGAGTGAACCAGCGCATTGCAGTTTAACAGCGATTGCATTGCACGTCTTTGTTCGTCTCTTGCGCACGGGGAGCAGTATCCGCGCCGCCACATCTACTATAGACTCGATTTAGATTCGGCCACCTTTTTTTTTTCGTACTGATAATTTCTGTTAGTCCTAATGACCTTTACAGCTTCACCGGGGTTTTTGGGGCGAGCGCTAAATACGCTCCAGCCTAGAGGAGGACTTAAAAACTACTATAAGAAGCGACTGCCTAAGCGACTACTATAAGAAGTACCCAGGTGGGTACGGACCTCGGCTTAGGACGTCGCTGGGGAGGGAGGGGTCGAGAAGAAGCGGCCTGGAATACGCCGATAGCGCGTGTAAGCGCCAGAAGCGGGTCGCCGCCCGCGCCGGCGCGGGCGGTATGTAGGTGCTCTGTGTGAACTACTATCGGGTGGGGGAGGATTCGGCCACCGCGCCGCCCGCGCTTGTATGGGTGGAGTGCAAGTGCACTAAGCTCACTGTATAGAAATTAGCAGCGGCGGGCGACGCGGCGGCCGAATATAAATCGACGCATAGTCTTTTTCACATAGTATGTGTAAATAGAATTGAATGATAAATTAACATAATTTGACATTCTTGATTTTGTTTGTTCCTTCATATTTGTCATTTTTTTATAAACATTAACTTTTGGTGAATTTAAATTATTTTAGCTATTTTGCACATATGATTATTATTTTTCTATTTTTTTAATTTTTTTTGCTTGATTCTTTTTAGTAATCTTATATTTGTATATTTATATAATGTTAATGTACTTTCAAACACAATATGTATATTGTTATTGAAATAGTAAAGTTAACACATCATTTATGGGTGTACGATTTTTTAATAAGATTCCTGATACTGTAATAAATATGACAGAGAAAAAATTTAAAACCAAAAAAGACGGACCTTATGTAAAAAGGGTTATTATAAAATATAAATGAGTACTTAAACGATAAAGAGGCTTGGTCCTAAACTCAGCTCCAGCTCTTTATGTACATATGATTGTATTGTATGTTGTTTGCTAAGTTGGCTCTCAAAGTGAGGGCTGACTCGAATAATACTTGAGTTTCCCTTCCCTTTTCTTAGTGACCCTAATGAGGCTGACATGGTCACCTTGTCGTGTACTAAAGCGTCTAAACTGAGATTTAAAAATAAAAAAATAAAAATGTTTGCATTCATAATTATTGTAAGTTATATTTATTTCAAAAGATGTGCTGCTGAAAGTTTCTTGCGCCGCTTCTTTCTTTTCAGCTATAGTACCTTACGAAGCCGTGGTAGAGTAAAAAAGAATGACGTTGTAAAATGTACTATAAGGTACTTACTTACAATAAAAAATATTTTGATTTTGATTTTCATAAATGAACTTGAACTTGGAAGGTACGTCGAATTTTTATAAAAACCTAAATAAAATACAGATTCTCACTGACGAAAGGCGGAAATCCACTTCTGTGTTCTCTCTGTGACTCAGCCGATACTAATCGGAAGACTTCCAACTTCTATCAGTGATAATCCATATTTTATTTAGGTTTTTATAAAAAATCGATGTGCCTTCTTATGTGAAAAGGACTTTACTGTTTGATCGATTAAGAAATCATTGGTGCATTGAGCTTTTAAAAAGAACTTTATTAAAAATTCGCTTTCAGTTTATGCTTACACCAAAGAAAATTAGGCCCGCTGTGGGCGTATCCGCACTGGGAAAGAAATAGCTCGTGCATGTATCAAATTGCCGTTTTTCCAAACTTTTATTTGATTACCGCTCGTAATAGAAATAAAATCAAAGTATCTCTCTCTGGACCGAAGAGTCGTAAGTATGTGGTTACAGCTAAAAGGCAAGGCAAGTGAAGGCTCACTTTCTCGAACTTTGATTCCTACCTCTTTAAACTTTCCTTTCCTTTTATCTACCCTGGTTGTTATTCTGCTTTTCCTGTATGTTATGTACTCATTATATATTTTAGTTCATGTATTCTATGTATTATTTTATGTATGTTTATCATTATATATTTAAGTATACATATATATCTGCCTATTTATTTTATGTACTTAGTATATTATGTTATTGTTGTAAATAAATTTTATTTTTTATTTTACACTTTTGTGTACAGGTGAGCTTAATGCCTTGCGGCATTCTCTGCCAGCTAACCTTTGAGCATGCAGATATGTTATGGCGGTGCAGTGGCAATAAAAATGACAAATGACAAAGAAACGTACTTAATAATATGTGAAATTTATATAATAAAATAACACTATATTAAAATAACAACATTCTTACATAGTATACTAATATACAATACTAATACAAATATACAATATAATTTACTTATATACATAAATACAATATAATTAAATACATACGAAAAATAATAAAATATTATGCACACATATATTGATATGTAAAATATATAGTTTTAGGGTTTATGAGGAACACAAAAGGTGGCTACGAACTTGATTTTTAAACACAAAGCGATTCGGGGCTTTCCTTATATCTACTGGGAGATTGTTCCAAAGGCGGGCTGCGTGAACAGTGAACGAGTACGAGTAGAAATCAGTATGAAGAGAGGGGAGGCTAAGGCGAAGATTGTGGGAAGAACGAAGAGATGATTTTCTTATATAACGTTTTCCATAAACCTTGCACACCCACTACCTCTTTCTCGATATCATTTCCTCTGCCCGAAGGTTTTCTGTAAGAGATCGCTCTTAGCGATAAGTCCGCCTAAATTGTACTTCACTGTTTCCTTTTCTATGCTCATGTTTGTTGTTTTATATTTGTGCATTAAAGTGTACTTTCACTTTACTAAACTTTTGATTGATAGCGTAAGTTGAATCGTAGATGATACTATCTATGTCTATGAATAGATCACATTACTTAAATTATAAGAAAATCGAAATATAATAAGAATAGAAGGCCGCCTTGCACGAACCGTTAACTCTTGCTTGGGTCTCTATGCTTTGGGTTAACGAAAAGCATAGAGATTCGCGAGTTAACCTAAAAGTTAAACGGAATAGTACTTATATATCAATCTGCTGACTCCTTGATATAACTTCTGTCAGCTAGACGCTTTCTGATATTATTCCTGGCCTCCCGAGTGGATTTCATATGTACGAGGTTGCAAAATGAAATGAATGGGCCACTTTCACACCACTGCGTAATACCATTGTTAGCGCTACTAAGGTTAGTTTACTGAACTCGCCGACAGATGGCGCCATCTGTCGTGCGAGCGAAGACTCTGTACAAGAAGCCTAATTTACTTAGAAAAGATAGATAGAAGTAGCTATCGATACTTTCCGAGTTTTTTTCTTTCTTTTTTATCGATCTTTTAATGAGGGGCAGCTAGCATATTTCCTGAGGATACCGCCCGCCCCTAACATAAGTTATGTTAGTTACATCAGGGTATAGTATTATTATTATTTGGCACATTCACGAATGTCAAGAAATCATAATGTTGTTAATGGATGTTGGGAATAAACTCACTGGATATTAGAAGAGCTAGGGACCAGGTCATAATAGCCCTTAAGGTTCTACGTGGGGTCATCGACTCCTCGGCTCTGCACGGTCAGCTGTGCCGACTGTACGTGCCGGACAACTACACGCGGCACCGGCCGAGCCGCCTCCGCCGTCTGTTCGCGGGCCCGCTGCGCCGCACGGTGGCGCGCGCACAGTCCCCGGTGTGTCGCATGCTCACCGCGCTCAACGCGCTCTTGGACGCATGGCCTGAATGCGATGTGTTTGCGGATGGTATGTCAAAGGTTCTGCGAGCGAGAGGTATGAATGTACTAGTATATTTTTATAACTTCATACATAATGCTAATTTTTGATTAATTACTTTAATAGGTATTTGCCGTTGTAATTAATAATAATAAATAAATAATAATAACAAAAATTTATCGCGACAGGGTTCCGTTCAACAGAGTATAACTTGATGTGTCTTAAACAGATACTACCTAGAATTTTTATTCTATGCAAATTATCTACGGTTCCTACCATCCACCTAGAATATTTTTTTCCACGTAAAGTTCTTGAAAATTGTCAAGTGACCTACCGCGTCACTTGACAATTTTCTTTGGATCTGGGAGAGGACGGGAGGGAAAATATACTATTTATTGATTGATCCAATCCGTAATCCTATTGTAGATTATTAAATTAATTTAAATTCAAATATGATCCTATGATTATTTATTAACACTACATGTGCCAATAAGGCTTTTTAGTTACAATAAAGATTATTCTTATCTTTATTCTTAGTAGAATCCCGTGTTACACATCGGTGTAACATGCACCCACATACCCTTAGAGAGATGATGTCACGGTTGATCCTAGTGTGGCTTCTCATGCATAATGGTTCCTTAACAAAAGGACGGAGCTTTTGAATTTCTTCACAAAGCTGAGACGAGGGAACTTTGAGCGTGGAGCTTTCTAGTGTTACAAATTATTATAATGCGATGTCATCTTGCTTGTGAATTTAGATTATTTTCTGGGCAGAGTGTATATAAAGAGACTGTCTTAACGGTGATCACTTACATCCGATCGACCGATTACCAACGCGTGGAGCCCCATAATAAGTCATTCTTCACATCGCACATTCTTACGTAGGTAATTTCCATCAATTTTTTTTTGTTAGATAATGAAATAAACGCTACAATTTACAGAAAATTTATAAAATTACAATCATCCAATACCTATACGTAATGTAACTTGACCAGTTCCGTGGTTCAACCGGTTGAGCTTGAACATTGCAGTTGTACCACGGGGAACAATTTTTTTTGACATTTATGTTCAATACTCACCAAGTTCGGAGCCGCAGACGCGAGGGATGATCTCCAGGATGGCAGAGCAAGACGCGTCTTCGAAGCAGAGTTGTCGGGCGAGGAGGCAGTTCAAGATCGCCATAGTGCCCTTTAAACCGGGCCCTGCAACCAATGAAAATGTATTTGTTAGTTTTATAATCGATTTAGACGGGAGGATATGGCTGCTTTATTGCCGTAAAGTAGAAAAAAGTAATAAAACAGCAATATTTACATTGCTGTGTTTCGGTTTGAAGGGTAAGAGAGCACATGAGACACTCCATCCAATTCCTCAAGGTTAGCAGCGCTTGGAAAACACTCAAAAACTTCATGAAGAGAGGTGTTTATGAGAGACGATGACCGCTTACTATCAGGACCATTCTGCTCGTCTGGTCACCTTCTACACTAAATAACGGTCTTGACGGTTGACTGACAGACGGACAACACAGTGATCCTATAAGGCCTGGACATCAAGCGTCCGGTTCCAGCGACACGATACGCTGACTTCAAGTGGAGGAGGGCGAAACGCATGTGATTGGTGGCAACCAGACGCGTCCAGGCATTAGGATTTCGGAGGCAATAATTATATTCTGTATGACCATTCAGATTCAAGGCAAATAGTCTGTACTATAAATACAAGTACTCTCAAAAGCCCAAAGCTCGTAACTGTGATAATTAAGGCTGCCAATAATAGTCCTCTCTCATCTGCGACCGTTTTTACCCTCAAATTCTCAAAACAGTCCTCGAGCATAACTAGGGTTGCCGCTTTGAAAATCGGTATAGTAGCGCCCGCTGCTCTGAATTTCAAAATCTTTTGAGTTCAAAACACCTTAAAAATATAGTAGTTTATGATTAGACTTTCGGAGCACGGTCGGAAAGTGATCGTGCAGGTTAAGCGACGTTGGCGCGGTCGGTACCTGGGTGACCGCTAGTGGCATATTTCATCTGAGCTCCTCCGTGCCTCGGAAAGCACGTTAAGCAGTCGGTCCTGGTTGTTGTCGTTCGTCAGCAGTCGTTAAGCCATGTCAGAAGCCTACGGGCGGGCGGCCTGAACAACTCTGACAAATAGGTTGGCCACTAACCATACGATAAGCAAGCAAGCAAGCATTAGACTTAAATAATAATACTGTTTCATAGGTTTTTACGGTATTTTTATTAATTACGACCGGTTTCGTAATACCTGAAGATGGGTACATCTTCAGGTATTTGTTTATAATAATTTTCTTAACCTGTGAAACAGTATATTATTTAAGTCTAATCATGTACTACAAGTTTCACCAAGTACCAACAACCGCAAGTATTAACCATATAGTAGTTTACTTATTATAATTTTGAAAATAGTTTAATTATTTTTGAAAACACATTTTCAGTTACAACATACGTTTTGGTTTCACCATGCAGTGACCGCGAGTCGGTCGTGGTTATTCCAATGCCGAATGCCGTTTATCCCAACTTTTTTCTTCTGGAAATCTCTTTCGCTTGTAGAATTATAAACATTATCCAACTTAAATATGTAATTGACCATTTCTAGCGTCCCATTCCATTCTTCTTTTTAGGGTTTGGGACGCCAGGTAAGATGTTCCGTTCGGTTTTATCTGTTCGGATTCGATAGTGACGTTAGCAACTTAGCACTGAGCAATCGCGGCCCAAATGTAGCAGTTTTGTCTCATCATCATCAGCAGCCCACTCTAGTCCACTGCTGGACATAGGCCTCTCCCAGGGCGCGCCATTGAGCCCGATCTTCGGCTCTTCTCATCCAGTCGCTGCTAGCCACTTTGCGCAGATCGTCGCCTATCTAGTAGGGGGGCAGTTTTGTCTATTTTGTATATATTTTTTCTAAACTGTGGTAGGGATAATAATAGTAGGATAGGTACTATATTATACAGCAGGGATGGCAACCCTAACAACGTCGAGTCTGAGAGATCCAAAACTAGCGGAACAAGCATAATGCATCGAATTAGTGTTGTATGAAAATAGTTTATCGATAGTATCGTGATTTCGAAGACTAGTTACATTATCGATAGGCCTATAGGAAGTATCGATAACGTAAAGTTGAAAATACTTTTGGTAGATCCAGTGACGATATTGGAACCCATCAGCATTTCACAGTTGGGGCCAAAGGTACTGTTCTCAAAACGATGTAATGATATCATGAGCTGGCGTGATAAACAGAGACAATGCTATAGCGCTCTGTCCCTGTTGAGCCGCCATATGATTTGGTAAATTTCACAAGTCATCCGTAACTATGCGATAGTATGGATTCTATCTACGAGTTAATTAAAATACTATCGATAATGTATGTTAAAGTGTTATGGGTCACTGTATACGATTTTATAGTAAGATACCTGATACTGTAATAAATATGACAGAGAAAAAATTTAAGGCCCATATAAGACTGACCATATGTAAAAAAGCTTACTATAAGATAAATGACTATTTTTACGATAAAGAGGCTTGGTCCTAAATTCAGCTCCAGCTCTGCACATTGTGTAAATATATGTTTGTATTCATAATTATTGTAAGATATATTTATTTCAAAAGATGTACTGCTGATTGTTTCTTGCGTCGCTTCTTTTCCTTCAGCTACAGCACCTTACGAAGCGGTGGTAGAGAAAAAAAGAACGACGTTGTAAAAATTTACTATAAGGTACTTACTTACAATAAAAAAACATTTTGATTTTGATTTTGAAAGTTTAAAGTAGTAAATACTTGTATAAGAATTTCATACTACGGATGGCATTCCACTCTAATAAGATATCAGTATTAGTGACTAAATGGGTGGACTTCTTAATTATTCACATAGAAAATGGTTTTGGTTGAATACAGTCAGCACAATACTATCGAAAACTTTCGATACTGTCATTAACTTTCAAGATTATATATCGATAGTGAAATGTTGCAACACTAAACAACATACCCGAGCCTGGAAATAACTTTGCTTTCAAAATAGCATTCCGGTCCGGGATTTAATATCGATCGGGTTACTCACGCTGCGCTGCACGGAATCCTATATTCTAGCCTGGATGCAGATGTGAGCTAGATTATAGATATTCTGCAATAAGGTTCGAAATATTCGTTTTATTCCAATTATTATACGTATATTTCTTTTCAACTGATTCTGTTTTGTAATAAAACGGAGCTTCTTGATGATGGTTCTATAATCTTTCTGTGAAATTAACCAGGAGCAGAGAGGAGCTCGTAGCCTAGTTGAGGAGCTCGTAGCCTAGTTGCGAGCACGGTACGAAAGTGATCGTGCATGTTAAGCTAAATATTTCATCTGAGCTCCGTGCCTCGGAGAGCACGTTAAGCAGTCGGTCCCGGTTGTTGTTGTTCGACAGCAGTCGTTAAGCCATGTCAGATACCTACGGGCTGCCTGAACAACTCTGACAAATAGGTTGGCCACTAACCATACGATAAGCAAGCAAGCAACCACATAGAACCACCGCTCTCAGCAAATAGAATGGGGTGGTTTGCCACTGGTTGCTCACAATTCTTATAAAAGACTAGCGGCCCGTCCCGGCTTCGCACGGGCATTAAACATTTATTTCGTGATCTTAACTCCCCTCCCGTACCCCTGCCCGAGTGACGCCCTACAACGCATAAGTAGCCGAATGGAGTTTATTTTTTCAAAGTTTTAAACTCGTGATATCTTTTGAATGGAATGTCAGAATCGAATAATTCAAAAAGTAATATAAAGGTATTGAAGCAGTCTTAAATAATAAATCATTTATTTTGATAAGGTACAAATAAAGAGCTTTTTGTAGCGGTGGTATTTTAATTTCTTTTTTTTTTAATAAAAAAAACGCTTATTGTGACATGACTATAATAGTTAGAGACACGCTGCCTCTGATTTTTTTGTTGATAATGGTGTGTTTTAAAAAAATGTTATATATCATTTTGTTCTATCATCAATAGTTTTCGCAGCGTACGCGATGTAAGGAAGTTTTTTGATATTTTTTTACACTTTATCGTAATTTAAGTAAGGATCCCCATTTTTTTTGAAAATGAAATATAGCCTATGTCACTCAGGAAAAATGTAGCTTTCCAACAGTGAAAGAATTATTCAAATCTGTTCAGTAGTTTCGGAGCCTATTCAATTCAAACAAACAAACAAAAAATCAAACCTTTCCTCTTTATAATATTGGTATAGACAAGGTTTGCGACCAAATTAGTTATTTTGACACACAAAAAATTTTTGTTTGTTAAAAAGCACATAATCAATGCACAGTGTTTCACACACGCTTGGTTTGGCCACGAATATTTGCACACTGGAAAGTAAACACTGTGGTTTGGGGTCTATGAATACAGAAATAAGTAGATGTGGCGTTAAGTGAAGATTTAACGTCTCCTTACTGATAAAGGTAGTCTGGGATGATTAATTATTCCTAAAAAAATATATAAAAACAAAGATAGAAAAAAATGGAAAGGGCACACTGTGCCGCAAACTTTATGCGTAAACACATCATCGCTGACATGTCTAATCATTGAGATACGAGAGTAAGTATCGAGGGTATAGCGAAAAAATGGCTAAATTTGACCTCTTTCCTCATCTCTCCTGATTATTTTGACCAAATATATTTGATTCCAAAACGAGCTTTGTTTATCGATGTTTTCAACGCTGCTAATTTTTTTTACATATCTTTTAAATTTACGAAGTTATTAGCTTTTGAAAGAAGACAAAAGTGTAACACTCGATGCCCGAACCGGCTTCCATATTTCATCAGTTATAAAATGTTTTCACATCATAAAGTAGTTTTTTTTATTAAATAAAGAGAGCAGATGAGCAAACGGACCACCTGATGTAAAGTGGTCACCGTCACCCATAGTCATCTCACCTCACCTCACTGTATTAATATTAGAGGGTTTTTGATGCGCTGCTAACCTTGAGGACTAAGATGGATTGCCTCATGTGCCGGACATTACGCTGGCTCTCTTACCCATCAAACCGAAACACAGAAATGCAAGCATTTCTGCTTCACGGCAGAAATAGATAAGAGGGTGATACCGCCCCAGGCGATCCTTCACATTAGGATCTACCACTACTAAACTACTAGGTACTTTAGTACCTATTAAGTAGTTCGTTGATGGTGGTTATACTGTGAAATATATGTAAAATATCTGCTAATTTCTTTTATCACTGGTTAATGTTTTAATAACGCGAACTGTGGTCGCTGTTCGCGACTCGGCCCCGATGACCTTTGCCATATACAGTCGAAATACAGATCCGTACATCCGAATAAGCGAATAACTGAACAGTATCCTAATTCATGTCTTTTGAATGAACGAATGAATGACTTATAATTTATTTGACTCTTCTGTCAGTTACGTCCGATCACTCGGAGACCGACACAGACGACCTTCTGGCCGATCTATGGTTTGAAAACAGATAATGTAAAAGCAATCAGGCTTGCGTCTTGCGTCATCTAGGTCCTTATCCTAACCTAGACGTAATGCATTGAATCAACAGATTCCTAGAGATCACCGCTGCGCCGCTTCCAGGGGGTGTCTACAGTCTCTACAACCAGAGAGAGACTGGCAAGTTGCACCGTCATAGCTACAGGGGTGCGGTCCTCAATGGCGCTGGCATCAAGGACTTCCCGGGCTCCGTCCGTTCGGCGATCGCGTCTCTCAGTTTGATCGACAAATCGAAGAAATCCTCGCTACAGGTAACTGGGCTTCAGTAAACACCCTGGCCAGACTCCACCGGTGCGGCGCCAACTGGCCCAGCCTCCTCGACGTCAACTCGAACGTCCCTTCAATTGTCTCTTCTTTTAGACCGGTTTAATGTAAGTACTTCCCGTTCTCTATGACTGTTCACTATCACTAATTTATGACTATTTCTTAATTTTTAAGAAATGCATTTAGTATTTGATACTTGGAAACTACCCTATTACACCCTGTCACTTAAAATGAAGGCTTAACTATAAGGACGTTTTGTGTAACTGACGGTTACCTTTCAAACCGTAATACAGTAATGCAAGTATTGCTACTTTGCGGCAGAAATAGGTAAAAGAGTGGTACTGCCATAGGCTGACTCTGCTCAGAACTCAGAGTCATACCACCTTCGACTACGAGTAAGTACTTATAAGTACCCACTAGTGAGAACGAAGGATAAAAAGATGAAAATTACAGCTCTTATCATCAGGGTTCTGAATATTAACCATAACCCGCACTATGCAAGTGTACAAATAGTAAAAGGATAAATTATTCAGATAGCGTCCACTAAAATGGCTGTGGTTAGTGTGATAAGAGAAGCTGCAGCGGGGTAGGGCGTAGCGGAAAGCGGATAAGATTTGCGTCCTTCGGTATTTATATACCGAACACGTTTGCATTATTATCAGAAATATTCAAAATGGATAGTGATTTTGTAAGTTATCAATTTGCATGTTAAAATACAGCAATGCATCTGGTGTATTGCAAATATCTCCGACTAGTTTCGGGCTTTAAAACACTGCTCTATAAATATCAGTACTGCTACAGAGTACTATATACTGACGGTATTTGAATTCTGGGCAAGAGTTTATAGGGTATTTAAAAGGTGCTTGTATCCAAAGTTCAGACAGTTTATCTTTGTCTGTAATAATGAAACCATCAATTGAACTATTCCAAACCAGGGTATATTTTCCACCAGTACGGATAAGGAATATCAAAATATTATAACATAAATATTAATGTAAAATTTTGTTGTATTTTTATTTATATCAAATCTAATCCAGTATTGACATAACTTCATTGGCTACTTCTTCAAAATAATGAAGAAAAGAAGGACCTCGTACTGATTGCGCACCCGGATAGAATCTGTGAAGTACGAATTCGTCCTCTCGTAATGTATTTTCGCCTCCGCTCTCCGCTCCGCTTCGCTTATCACAATGAAGGCTCCTCGCTGAGAGCACTCCGGAAATAAAGTCAGTTATTTTGAGCCCGTCCAAAGCAAGGGTTCGTGCCTGCCTTCTCTGGATGATGCCTTGCTTGTAGAAATGGTTTATAGATGAATATTAGAGTTATAGGTGTTGTGTATAGAGTCTTGGAATGCTAAACAAATTTATGAGTGACTATGCAGGGACGTAGTCGGTAACTGATCCAGAGAGGGTTTGCGGTTACAGGAGATTCCCGGGGGCTGGCCCTGAAGGTGAAATATCATGCCCTCTTGAAAAGTGATCCTGCACATTCGGGCCATTCTCGCAATTCCTTTACGAACCCAATCCATTACCGAATTACTGCTACTACAGGGAAAAAAAAGAGCGAGCGCGTTCTCTCCCACTTGTCCTGTTGAGGAACTCATTTGTTTTTAGCAGTTTGACATTTCAGTTGTAGTAAAACAGATAAATCAGGTCCTATTACCCCACATCTGACCTGGTAGTGGACCGTGGAAGGATTCCTTCTTGTGCGAACAGGCCACACCATCTGGTGAGGTCCAATAACACTAGTGGTTCATCGTTTACAATTAGTCATTGGACCAACTTAACTACCACTAAATATTTGTGTTCGTGTTTCCTAATCTGACGGCGACTAACCTATAGTTTTGTTTGCAAAGAATACACAAGATAGGACTACTAAAATATAATAAAACGAATAAATAAAAAATATACAAATATAATAACGCAACAACAACAATCTTAACAAAACGCAACCGTCTAGTCTCCCTCGTCACCGCCCTCCTCTTCCTCATCGAATTCACCTTCTTCCTCAGCCGTAGCATCCTGGTACTGCTGGTACTCTGACACCAAGTCGTTCATGTTGCTCTCCGCCTCAGTGAATTCCATCTCATCCATACCCTCACCGGTGTACCAATGCAAGAACGCCTTACGCCTGAACATAGCAGTGAACTGCTCCGAAATACGCTTAAACAACTCCTGGATAGCTGTGGAATTACCAATGAAAGTCGCAGACATCTTCAGGCCTCGCGGTGGAATGTCGCACACAGCAGTCTTCACGTTATTGGGTATCCATTCCACAAAGTACGAGGAATTCTTATTCTGAATATTCATCATCTGTTCATCTACTTCTTTCATCGACATACGGCCTCGGAAGACAGCTGCGACTGTCAAGTACCTTCCATGACGAGGGTCGCAGGCCGCCATCATGTTCTTCGCGTCAAACATCTGCTGCGTCAGCTCAGGAACAGTCAACGCGCGGTACTGCTGACTCCCGCGAGAAGTTAACGGCGCAAATCCAGGAATGAAGAAATGCAGACGAGGGAACGGCACCATATTCACAGCCAGTTTCCTCAAATCAGCATTCAACTGACCGGGGAATCGGAGACAGGTGGTCACTCCAGACATCGTCGCTGACACCAAATGGTTTAGATCCCCGTACGTTGGCGTGGTTAGCTTTAAAGTTCTGAAGCAGATGTCATATAGAGCTTCATTATCGATGCAGTAGGATTCGTCAGTGTTTTCCACTAGCTGATGCACCGATAACGTGGCGTTGTAAGGTTCTACGACTGTATCAGACACTTTTGGAGACGGGACCACGCTGAATGTGTTCATAATACGGTCAGGATACTCTTCTCTTATCTTTGAGATTAGTAGCGTTCCCAGTCCAGCCCCAGTACCTCCTCCGAGCGAATGTGTCAACTGGAAACCTTGCAGACAGTCGCATCCTTCAGCTTCCTTCCTTACAACATCTAAGACTGAATCTACCAGCTCTGCGCCTTCCGTGTAGTGTCCTTTCGCCCAATTGTTGCCGGCTCCTGACTGTCCAAACACGAAGTTGTCAGGGCGGAAGATTTGTCCAAAGGGTCCGGACCGAACGGAGTCCATGGTTCCAGGTTCGAGGTCCACTAAGATGGCGCGAGGCACGTATTTTCCGCCCGTGGCTTCGTTGTAGTACACGTTGATACGTTCCAACTGGAGGTCGGAGTCGCCGTGGTACGTCCCTGTAGGGTCGATGCCATGCTCGTCGGATATCACCTCCCAGAACTGAAAAGGATGTGTTTGTTATAGTCAGTGTAACACTTAATTTTTGTTGATTTTCTTGTCAATATTAGAGGAAAAATCTGGCTTAGAATAGGAATCTTTCACAGATTTTACAACTGACATTTGGCTTAGATTGGGTATCTTTACGTGAATTTGAAAACCAGATATTTTCAGAAAAATAAATTGACTTTTAGATCAACTTCTGCAACTATAGAACAGGCAGGTGTAAGATGCACAGGTAAATGACTATATAACCTGGACAATTGGACATTGCAGATGTTGGAACATTTCGCTCACCTTAGCTCCAATTTGGTTACCGCACTGGCCAGCCTGTATATGCACTATTTCCCTCATTATGTTGCTTGTTATACAATAAATTACTAATAACACTAAACGTAAAGCCTCTAGATACACCGACCGAATTCCACGACCTACTAGACAGAAGTGCTTAAAACAAATGCGGTATACCAAATTGTCGACCTCGTTCCATTCGGTTTTTGAAATTTTAAAACGAATACGAAATGGTTTCCTGCATTTTCGGCCTGCAATAGTAATACAAACACTTTTATATAATTATTTCAAACGAGGTTTATTATGTAAGTACATAAAACACGACAAACGGTAAAAACAAGTTTTCTAGAATTTCGCAATTAGAGTATCCGTAAATGAATACTTATGTAAGATTTAGCTAGACACCTAAATGAGGTACATTGTGAGGAATTGCTTGTTACAAGCTTGTTGAAGAAACTGTTCATAGTAAATATATCATGTCGTACACCTCCAATTGCAAAGGGAAAGGCTTGTAAAGCAAGCCTTTATTACCAAAACAAAATGAAAACATATAGTAGATAAGACAAAGAAAAAGTTTTAATAAATTATGGATTTCACCATGCCAGTTAACTCTTTTAACGGCCAGAAAGGAACGTCTTTAAAATTTTAGGGGGTTGTAAAAACATGGCAATATCCGTAAAATATGCCCGTTTAACCTTAACCGAGGTATCTACTTCCAAACATAAACCTTGGTTTAATTAAACCTTAATCTTTAACCGACTTACAAGATGGGGTTTTTCATTTAACTGAATTAGTAATGATTTAAGGGTGCTTTTACAGGACTTTTCTTAGTGAAGAAATTCTTCTTCTAAGTCGTATTCCTCATTGCTGAGGGTCGTGATCTTTTTAACTAATTAATCACATAGAACGACTCTCGTGGCAGATTTAATGGGGTGGTTTGGCATTGCCTTCCCCATTTCACGCACTGGTTATCTCAGTGTGCAGGTTTCCTCACGATGTTTTCCTTCACCGTCAGAGCAGTCGGTAAATGTACGTAAGTCTTTCGAAAAAACCGAAGAACTCATTGGTACATGACATTGCATGGTTTCAAATTCGGACATCTCGCATGGGAGTCCGACGTTCTAGCCAAGAAGCCATCGACGCTCTCAGTGAAGAAATAAAAGCATTATAAAAAACACATCTAGAAAAGTACGATAGCTCAGTTGGAATACAGCAGGCCCTGGAAAGGGTAGTCGTTAGTTCGAATCTTACTCAAGGCAAAAAAAATCCCTCTTCTTTTTAATTTCCACTTCGCATGGCGTAAATGCTATATATTATTTCTTTGGACATAGATATATTAACTATACAGGATGTAAGCGAAATTCCACTATCGATACAATATAAACAAAATCGATCGTTCTATGTCACACACACAGGTTCTATATACGGAAATTCGAAAAAAATATTTCTTTTTACGCACAAACCCTGTTCTTAAAACAGTGCCTTTTTCCTGACATCCTGCAAGACTTACGTCACACCAGCTCTACTCTTTTCTTAGGTTCATTATTGTCCAACACTTTATTATATAAAAATAGAAAAAAATATGTCCGCCACCGGTCATCGAGGGTATATTAGTGCAATAAGCATACAATGACGTCACAGTAGGTTTAATGTCAGTGTGGCGTGAAGGAATGACGTCATTAGTGTAAATATAAATTATCGTTTTTACACTATAATGTCCTTATAATGTACGTGGTTAATGTATGCAGGTATGGAACTATGTGTGACACACATGCCGCCATATTTTCTCTAAAGTCTGTTTGTCTGTCTATAGATTAGTATGTTTGTCTGTGGCATCATAACTCTAAAACCGATGATCCGATTTGGACGTGGATTTTATTTTATTTAACAGAGGTTTTTGGATCAGGGGTATCCAAGATCTTGGAGTATCTTTGATGTCAGATGGGTTCTCTGGTACAGTATCTTATCTTATATTATGATAGGGGGCCGGGAATAACCTCAGCGGCACTTCGACCCTTAGGAGTTCGTAGCCTAGTTGCGAGCACGGTCCGAAAGTGATCGTGCAGGTTAAGCAACGTTAGCGCGGTCGGTATCAGGATGGGTGACCGCTTGTGGCATATTTCATCTGAACTGCTCCGTGCCTCGGAGAGCACGTTAAGCAGTCGGTCTCGGTTGTTGTCGTTCGACAGCAGTCGTTAAGCCATGTCAGAGGCCTACGGGCGGCCTGAACAACTCTGATAAATAGGTTGGCCACTAACCTTACGATAAGCAAGCAAGCAACTTCGACCCTTGAGGATCTTTTGTGCCTACCCCATTTTACACACTGGTCATCTTAGTGTGCAGGTTTCCTTCACCGTCAGAGCTGTCGGTAAATGTACGTAAGTCTTCGAAAAATACGAAAAACTCAATGGTACATGGCACTGCACGGTTTCTAACCCGGATCTCCCGCATGGGAGTCCGGTGCCCTAGCCACTGTGCCACCGACGCTCTGTCGCCCATATATGTATACAGTAACAAGCGGTCCCAGTTTGAGCTCAAATATTTAGGACCATTGTGTTCTTCCCACATCTGGAATCTTGAGGACCTGATGATCATCAAGAAAAATAAGGCGATCTCCACAATGGTAAGTTGGGGTTTATAAATTTTTAATTTATAGTTATTATTTTAATGTATGCATATATTTGCATAACTAGCACAAGTAGGTGCATAATTAGCTTTAATATTATAAATATATATTAAATAAATGTACATAAATATACCTATATATTAATATATTTTATAAATTTATAATAGTAATATAACCCCATACTTCATATTTCCTTTTATGTTGCATGTTTAAACATCATGAGCTTTGACTTAAATTGTAACTTTAACTTTGTAACTACACTGTTGTTAAATGATTATAATTTGAATATTGTTTGGCTTAATAAATAGTTATGTAATTTAAAAAAAATATGTAATTCTGGAATCTGAATATTAGATTGACACATAACATTGTAAAGTGGTCAATGTGTGTACCTATGTGATCTCCACGACACAGGCACCGCCTAGTGTGGAGGTTATATTTTAATGTGAAATGATAATTAATATGTGGTAGAGGTTTTTTTTTTCATTTGTTTCCCTCTTAGAACTGTAAGACCCTACTCCTTGCATTATCTGCAACATGACAGCGGCGACGTACATTATTTTTGATCCCACAAAGGAAGAAAACAACTATTATCGCCTAGAGGCGAGTGAGTAAATTCAGTCAAACTGCAGTCAAAGTGTAAAAGCATTCAGTACGGTTAGTCTGCGATTTACAGCATTACAGCCAAACAAAAACCTGTCTAAAGTAAAGTAAAGTAAAATACACTTTATTGTACAAATATAAAACAACAAACAAAAGATAGAAAAGGAAATAGTGAAGTACAATTTAGGCGGCCTTATCGCTAAGAGCGATCTGTTCCAGGCAACCTTCGGGCAGAGGAAATGATTTCGAGAAAGAGAATGATTTCTAATTTAGTCGACTTAATCGTTGACTGAATTCAGACAAGTGTAATAAGCGCTTTTATGGTGAATGAGTTGTATAAAACCATTGAAAAGGATAAAACTCACTGCTACTTTCACTTAGTTTAGTTTTAGTTAAATAAAAGATTTCATCATCATCATCATCAGCAGCAGCCCACTCTAGTCCACTGCTGGACATAGGCCTCTTCCAGGGCGCGCCATTGAGCCCGATCTTCGGCTCTTCTCATCCAGTCGCTGCCAGCCACCTTGCGCAGATCTTCGCTCCATCTAGCAGGGGGGGCGTCCCACACTACGTTGGGGAAAAAAGAAGAAGATTTATAATATTTATTGTTTATTTCAGGCAAAATGCAATCTATACCATTAATTAATAAATACAAATGTATTAAAAATGAAACAAAAACAAACTAGGTACTAAATTATACTATATTACGTTATTTTTTGTTCGGAATCCGGTGCATGCGCAACCAACTCTTAAAAAATACATTTTCAAATAAGTTGTCATTGAGGACGGACACTAACTCTTACTTTCAGAAGCTTTTAAAAGACAGGCATGTCAAATTATTTCACAAAACACAGAGGTGTTAAACCCGTATGTTTTACTTTAAAGCTGTAGACTGACATTTCACATAGAATTAGTCGTGTGACTGTACAAGAGATGGCTCTGAATAGTGTATGAGGGTCCGTAGGCTTTGCCTGAGAACCTTTTGAATCCGCCGACCCGTTCGCGGAAGCTATATAGAGCTGTTAATATACCCCATTAATAAATAATATTATCTAGACACACGCACTGTGTCGTCAACTTCGGAAACGAAGGACGACGCACGGATCTTATATAATGCCTGCTGTACACACCCTCCGAGACATGTAAAGAGGGAAGGGATATGTAAAGAGTGAAGTGTAATTTTCTTTCCCTTTAATTATGCTGAGCCGCAATTCTCATCATAGAGAAGCACGGGTACGATATTCGATTTAAACTGAATTACAACGCAGATAAAGTACACTTTTGATTATCAACAAAGGCAAAACAGTGCCTCTTCCGCGTCCGTCGCTTCTAAATGTTGTTCACTAATCAATGGTGAATATTATAGGCGTTTGTGTTTACAAACGAAATTCTAACTTCAAAGTCCGCGTAGATGGAAATAAGGAAGGCGAATAACGTTCGGAATTCGAAGTCCGCGTCACGTCTTGTATGTGGCCTACACTTGAGGTATCAGTTACAGATTATGATCGTTTTACCAGCTCTATACATTTCCTCAATTACTCGAGTGGGCAATTTCAGCAAGCTGAAAGTCAGCGGGGTTCGCGCAAAAGCCAGTCATCTGATGTGTAAATGATGTGCTAACGATATCACTCCTTTTCTCTCAAACCGGTTCTGTATACCTTCGTCCCTTTCTACCAGTTGTGCCATATGACCTTTTCACCAGGGTCGCGCTTTCATAATGAATTATAGCAACAGTAATGCCTTGGTCTGAATGTTCTGTTTGTTGGAAGCTTGGTGAAGTTTTTGGTGTTAATAGCCTTGGATTTCTCGGACTGTCTTTTGTCTGTCAAGTTGTATATTACACGTTTTCAGGGTGAGGGTTTTAATGGTTTTCCTTTTCCTTTCGTTTCTGTAAATTGATTTTGAAAGAGAAGATTTGTCCACTACAAAAAAAACCTACGCCGGAAAAACATTACGCTGTAAAAAAGTGACGATATAAAAACGTTATGCTTTAATTTTAAAAACATACTCTAAAAAGGATAAAGTAATAATAAAAGCAGACGCATGCACACACAAACAAACATCCTCTTAGGTCAAATGCATATACCTTCTACGTTCCGTCGTGGGTAAAAATAGTAAACTTCGCTTATCAGGAGTTCAAGTTTTCAAATGACAACAAGAGGCAAACGTAATGTGGGAAGTCCTCTAGTAAATGGAGCGGCGATCTGCTTAAGGGTGTATGCATGGTAATGATTGAACGCGACGGTCTTAGCCTCTCGGGAGATGCCCATGCTTTGGGGGAATAACCCAGCGGCACTTCGACCCTTGAGGATATTTTGTGCCCATGATAGAAAAGGCAGATGATGTCTTTAAACCTTAAAGTGGCACATATACCTATACCAGATGCTACAAAAAAGATTCTTGACGATTAACGTGCACCATGTTCCTCAAAGAGTACCTATGTTAAACTGTCCGTCCCGGCTGTTGTCCATCGACAACCGTCATAAGGCCAAGACAGAGCATTCGTACGGCCTGAACATTCTGACTATAGACCAGTCACCAACCACACGACAAGAAGAAGAGAGATTCTTGAAATTCAGTAAATTTGGTGAAGAGATCTTCTTTATGCGTTCTTATTAACTTCTGATGCATCAATGTAAATAATCAAAGAAAGAGACAGTAAGATAGAGAGATAATAAGACTGTACAAGTAATCAATTCATGAGATCAGAAGCCATAAACAGATGGACACAGACAAAAGCGTGCCGCCATTGTGGCTCGATCCTAATCCTGAATGAACCCACGAATAGGCTGAATGAATTTTGATGATGTACCTACCGCTTTTATCGGATTAATCTTACTAATGCATTTCGTGAAGGTAAAAATGGACGGGTTTTTTGGGAGTGTCGCAGTTTTGTATGAGATTGTATCAGTCTGTCTCGTTATTTGACAGCATTATGTACGTAAAATTTATATATGTTATATCGAGTTTATAGGTGTTTAGTTTACTTACGTCTACAAAAAACTAGGACATGTACGACATAAGAAAATCTCAGTAATTTTATTAGATTTTCTTAACACAAAGATCATGGTCCAACAGAATACCAGCGCTGTAGGCATTTGAAATTAACATTTTACTTACTTACTTACATAGCTTACGGCCATACCTTTTAGTTCAAAACTTCACAATTCCTAGAAATCGAAGTTCCCACTTGTTTGTCGATATCTCAAAGGTCACTATTGTAAAAAAAACATTTTCTATCTTAGCAGAAAGAACTAGAACTACTAATAATAAAAAGTCAAGAAACTCTTAATAAAAACTCAGTTTCAAAAAGTTAAACACATGAGTTTTATGAAAAAGTTTAGACAAATTGTCAGGGGCAGTATAATTTGAGTTGGCAATAATAGCTGTCAAAGTTACTCGACTCAACAACGAACTCTCCTGTACATTATAAGTAGTGGTGTGTGGAACCGGCCTAAAAGAATAGCACCACCCACCCCAAACCCCAACTCTTCCTGTGGGAGACACACTGGGCGACTAAAGATCATAAGAAAAAAATTAAGATCCACATAAGACAGACCTTATGTAAAAAGGGTTATTATAAAATAAATGACTACATAAAAGATAAAGAGGCTTGGTCCTAAATTCAACTCCAGCTCTGCACATTGTGTACATATATGATTGTATTCATAATTTTGCCAAATATACCTAGTGCTTTGTGATCTGTTTGTTCTCTATTTGTTATCTGTTGTTTTCTATTTGTGCAACAAAGTGTATTTTACTTTTACTTTACTTTAATTTGTGGAATTTATATTTATTTTAAATGATGTGCTGCTGAAAGTTTCTTGCGCCGCTTCTTTCCTTTCAGCTGTAGCACCTTACGAAGCGGTGGCAGAGTAAAAAAATGACGTTGTGAAAATGTACTATAAGGTACTTACTTACAATAAAAACATTTTTTTTTCTTAGTGGATACAATTTTACACCTAGTAGACGGCGGTAGAAAGCTAAAGTGACTTGGCTTAGAAGTACTACAAATCGGGCTACAGGGAAATAATTATAGGAGAGGGCTATATCCAGCAGTGGATGAATAAAGCTTGAGGAAGAAGATGGCGGTAGGCTCGCCACCTATCACGTTTGTCCAAGAAATATTACAGCGAAAAGTGGGAACTACCTGTGATTGAAGGTGCCATGGTTCCTCTGTCTACCCCCTCGGGGATTATGGACATGAGAAAATTCTCATGTATACATAATTGAAATTGAAAAATGTATATTATGTAAGTACGGGTATATATTATATATAAGTTTCAATGGTAGTATAAGTTTCAAGGAAAAGGATCAATCGCGTCTCATAAGCAACCAGCCACAGCTACCAGTCAATCAGATAACCGAAAGGGTTATAAATCAAGAACCATTGCGTTTTGATTGATAATCGTAATTATTGTTTATAGGGCAAATCTGATTGAGTGGTTGATAAGGCCTTCTTAATGCGGCCATAGCGTGTTCCCGGTTAGCCGGTTGGGCTATTATTTGGCGTCTAGCTTATGGCTTTAATAGGATCTAACAATAAACACTTTTTGAGGTGTTTTACTTGAAACCTGTCGCTCTCTTCAAAGATTGATATATTTCTGAAAGGTCTTTGGCCTTCTAAATAGCGTTTTATGGTGCCTTTGTTAGTGTTATATACAGGTTGAAACAGCTAAGTGTTTACATGCGATTATTACGTATTCGTAACGGATAAAAATATTTAAAATCTTTCAACTGGTATTGCTACTAGATAACTTAGTGCAAACCTTTCAGGGCGACTTGGGCCACTTCCTAACTTGTCAATTTCCAAAGTTGACCACTTCTAACTTTGTCTTCATCCTAACTTGACAATTTGAACGGTAATAGCTAGATGGTTCGAATTTGAGCTCAAATTTTCAGGTTCATGATGCATCTCCGACATCTGAAACCTTGAGAATCTGAAGTTAGTACTTCAATTTCACAATATGAAACTGGAAGAATTTTAAGATTATCAACCCAATCCCAAATCCCAAACACTAGAATTGTAAGATTGTCAAACATTGGACAAGTGATTTCCAAGATCTTGGAGTATTTTTGATGTCAGATGGGCTCCGGTCCGTTTGCCCGGGGAATCCAGCCAAATTGCGCTACCCGGGTATCTATTTAGTTGAATGCATGGCAGAGCGCGACCTACTTACACATTTCTAGGTAACCTAGTCAGTCTGGAATCTAGATTTAGAACTCTATCGGTAGATTATTGTGTAAGTGTAAATAATTCATGTTAGATTAGGTGATATTAATAAAGGATTCGAAAATCTTGTTTTGTAAAAATCTAGTTAGTTAAACTACTTATGACAATATCATGTTTCACATTCGAAATATTATTTTTAATGTAACACGTAATCTGCTCGAAGTGATCATTTTCTTAATTGTTATCTGTACGTTAATTTTGACAAACATGAATCTTAATTTATATTCTGCATTTTTTAGGTACATACTTATTTTATATTCTCCTACGGGGCGTCACAAGATCCATGGCTTATATATAAGCAATTAGTTTATAACCCTAGCCAAATACGTAAGGGTTGTGATACACGTGGTACGATAATGTGCCCCTTACCGCACGGGATATAGACAATACTTTTCAATTTCAAATCATTTATTTAAGAATATTTTCTTAACACGCAATAAATGATTTGAAATAGAATAGATAAGATAAGAATATTTTCTTAACACGCAATAAATGATTTGAAATTGAAAAGTATCGTCTGTATCACGTGCGCTAAGGGCCATATTATCGTACCACATGTATTATACGTACGTATTTGGCTAGGGTTGCGACGTAACTCGGTTAGACAATGTGACCTTTAGTGCACATACACAATACAATTTCCGAAATTTCCCATGGTATATTTTTCCATGGTAAATAAGAATTGTTTAAATAAAGTTATAGTTTTCGAAAAATTACCCATTTATACTTCTATAAGGAATCTAGACCGAAATTCCTTAAAAAAAATAACGCGCCTAGCTACACAAATAAATTTAATTACGAAATTAGCAAAATAATAATACGTGAACTGGAACGCAACCGTCGCCGACCGTGTCTCGAACAAAAGTGAAAGGGGGCTTTTTTTTTCGTACTGATAATTGCTGTTGGTCCTAAGGGTTTTTGGGGCGAGCGCTAAATGCGCTCCAGTCTGGAGGAGGACTTAAAAACTACTATAAGATGCGACTGCCTAAGGGCACCCAGGTGGGTACGGACCTCGGCTTAGGACGTCGCTGGGGAGGGAGGGGTCGGGGAGAAGCGGCCTGGAATACGCCGACAGCGCGTGTAAGCGCCAGAAGCGGGTCACCGCACGCGGGTGGTGGACTTCTATCGGGTGGTGGAGTGGCTTCCGCGATGGAGATTGTGATGGCGTCGTCGGGGTCGTCTAGGACGTGTCTAGGCCGACGTCGTCGACGGGATGTCGGTAAACCGTTAGTGGAATAAACGGCGGCGCTTACTACTAGAGGCTTTGGGTGGTGGGGAGCTTGCTCGAAGAAGCGTCGAGACGCTAACTTCATGTATTGAGCGATCGTGGGGAGTTCCAAATCGTGATGGAGGTCTACGTTACCTAGGTACCATGGAGCACCGGTTGCTCTACGCATGAACCTATTTTGGATAACCTGAAGGCGTGAAAGGCGGCACTAGTACTGGTCTGTTTATATAGCAGCGTGGTGGCTCCCCTCGTCATCATTCTCCAACACTTCTATATAAATGAGTAATTGAGGTGTTAATGCTTAAATCGTCTGCAATAGACGTAACAGGCTTATTTATTTTATTTTATTGCAGGTTATTGTACAGCAAAACAATTATAACAAAACTTAATCTAAAAAGTTATAACACCAGTAACACAATAACTCAAAATGAATTTCAATAAAACAGCACTGTATATGAAATATTAATGAAATACTATCATGATGTTAATATAGGATTCGAAACACAATTCAAGTAGGTTTATTACAATATATGTTCGGTGGTTAAAGGCGAGTGATAGGGTGTGTGGGGTGAGAGAGGGTGTGTTTGTGTATGTGAGGGTGAGTAAGAGGGTGTGTTTGTTTGTGCTGTGTGTATTTCAACCCTTGCCTGAGAGCTCGGAAAAAGAAGTCTTTAAAAAATTCATACCTAATTTAAGAACTTACGTTACAAAAAAGTATTTATTCTGATGATCATCATTATCGGAGGTTGTAGTCAAGCCATTACTCTAGTCCTAACATATTTTATTGATTTATTATTTAATGCACAAAGAAGTACATAATTTATCCCAGTTTACCCTTGGGTCATTCAGACATAATAAGGCAGGTGCGTAAAGAAATAATTTACCAACATTCAACGTTACCAACATGTGGGTAGGTAGAAATGTAAATTGGCTGTTTGCCCACGGGCCGGTATTTACCGCGCCGGTGATTGCCGGCTGTTTGCCCACGAAGCAGGGTTCGCTGCCTTTTGTCTGATTCCACGGCCAGGGCGATGTAATCCAGGTTTAGAGGTAGGCTATACAGGATGGAACAGCTGATTAGAATGACTAGATTGACCCCTTATACTCACAAAAAATTACAATTTATGACTTAGCACTTTATCCCGTTGAGAAATTATAGTGAAAGTTCGGAGTCTGTCCGTTCGCCTGTATATCACGGCTGTTTTTCTCAGCAATTACTTGTTTGCTTGCACGCTTATCTTACTATAGGTAAAAAATTTGCAAACAAATTATTTTATTGAAAATGGTGTAGATTTATGAAAGTGAAATAATTTGAAATCTCAAATTTAAAGAGATTTCAAATTATTACACACCTTTAGGTTTAACACCTATAGGGTTATTCTGAGTCGTTAGTACTTAGTAGTCAAGTCAGAAAGTGTAGGTACCTATTTTGAATAGTTTAACGTTAGGTCCATTCCTAGTCATGTTTGTTCTTGAGCCCTGTGAGTCTACATGATAAAACGAACGGTTATTTCGTCCTGGTAAGTAGTTCCGTTCGTTACTTTAGTGGAAGGCAGTCTACTGTCTCTAAAAAACGATTGAATAAAAAAACCATTTACTGTTTTTTTACGAAAACTTTCAAAAATTAGCACCAGTCTTAATCTTATCATCTGTATTGTACACAAAATACAAAACAACTTAATTAACGGAAAAAAATATGTACGTCACTGCTGTTAAAGTTAACTCTAGCTGTGTACAACTATCGTTCCACACCAAACTGCACCCAGTACGGAACTCGGCTAACTATGTATGGTTTATCTTAATGTATGGTTTTAACTTGAAATAACAAATACTGAAACTTGATACATCTGTAAAAGTTTGTAAATTGTGAGCAAAATACTCTTTTTAAACAGACCTTAGAGTACGGATCCCTAAAGAAGGCCCGAATCACACTTGACAGTTTTTTACACTTGTGCGTCTTCGATGCAATCCCCTATTCACAAATCCCCTATTCACAAATTCAATACAATATTGATAATGTCAAATCCAAGCCAACGGGGACTGATTTAGCGTGGTTAGACATGGTTGGTTGGGAACTCTGTAAGTTCCCTATTCTAGACATTTAGCTTTATTACACGAGATTATTATTTAAAGAAACCCTATCGGAGAATTGAATGACATACAGAATAGGACATAAAACGCAAAGCGCTGCGTAGATGGAGCCACGAGCACAGTCCGCAAAGAGAAAAGTTAAAAACGAAACGTTATTTTTGAAGTTATCACAAATTTCTCGTTATTTTGATTAATTTAATTTAATTCCTCAAAGCTATAGTAAAATTGTGATGATATCATGGCATCATATGGTCATTTCAAAATAGCAAACCTAAAAAATCTGTTAAAACAGCGTGGCGCGTGTCTGAAGGAAGTTGGTGGAAAGGTACGTATTTAAATGTTGATATTTGGCTTTGTGCTAATTTAAAATTTATTAAATAAATATCTTGTAAAATCATCCAATATTAATCAAATAATCATTATTTAAATGAAAGCAATAAATTTAGGTTATGTTATGTTTAGAACAAAATCATCTTTAATTCGTACACGTACGTCGTAATTTTGCCTCTAGTGGTAAAACATTGCAGGATTATCTCCTAATGACGTAATATTATACCAATATATGAAGAGGGATTTCATCAGGCGGGTGTGTTGACCCTGGTGACCAGTTATCCTGGTCGACCAATGGGTATTTGGAACCCGTAAGTATATAGGTGAAGTCCCATTGAGAATATCGATAGCGCGTTTTATGTTTTTTGGAAATACGGACTCGACGTATGTACAGTGAGCTTTGCACGAAAAGCGACATCTGTCGGCGAGTTGCTTGTACAAATCGTAGTGGCGCGTCCTGCGTACGTAGCCACATTATTATTATGTGTACACATTATATTTTGTAGTAGAGTTAGTGCTTACAATTTCTAGAATAAGGCGGTTGCACTAGATTATCCCAGGACAAGTTCGGTGCACTGAGGGCAGCTGATCAAGTTAGCTTGCAGTTTGGCGACATTGTTAACTAGCAAATTGCAGTAGCCGATATTGAATGAACAATGCATCCGTTGTATAGGATATTTTCCTATTATATGGAGAGCAGACAAGCAAACTCGCCACCTGATGGTAAGTAGTCACCTTCGCCCATAGACATCTCTCACCTAATTAACCCTCTTACAGGTGGTAGATCCTAAAGTGAAGGATACACCCTCTTATCTATTTCTGCCGCAAAGCAGAAAAGCTTGCGTTTTTGTGTTTCGGTTTGAAGGGTAAGAGGGCCAGCCAGCGTAACGAGTGCACACGAGGCACTCGATGTAAGTCCTCAATTTTAGCAGCGCATCGAAACCCTGTAATATTTTTTTCTTTTCAAAAGTCTTTATTAAATTTTATAATTATAATTACTTACAAGTAAATAATGAAGTCTTAAATATTTCTCAGGAATATATGCCATTCGGAAACTTATTAAAATGAATGTTAATTATATTATAATAAATTACAATAGCTTCTTACTATTTATACTCGTATATATATATATATATATACATCTGTAAACTTTGAACAGTTACATTTTTTACCAATTTTTTTTATTAAGTTAATGTGGGTAAGATTATACATTGACATAGATATCTTACTTCAATAATACATTGAAGTGAGATGCCTATGGGCGACGGTGACGATTTACCATCAGGTCACCTGTCTCCTCTCTATTTAATAAAAAACTTTAAAGTTATTAGAGGTTTTCAATAACATGCTAACCTTAGTTACACTTGTTCTCTTACCTTTCAAACCGAAACACAGCAATAGATAAAAAGGGTGGTACCACCCCATACTGACTCTGCACAAGTCAGCCACCAGGAAGTTCTTCCAGTATGAATGCTTGTAGGTATGATGTGTTGGATGCTTCTCCTGAACTGCCTGTGTTTACATATGCATGGCTCTGGAATTGGAAACCAATTGAGTTCGCATTCCCAATCCGTTTGTACTGCTCGTACCTCTGTGTATGTATGTCTGTATTTTACATTATGTCACATCTAAATAATCGACAACTTCAGATAAGTATGTATTATTCAAATTCACGGTTAGATAAGTAAGGTCAATCAAAATAGATATGAATAAGTTTACTTGTGCGGTATGATGACAAAGTATTCATAGTCCATACACCAGTAGGAACTTAAGCATAGGTTATATTAAACTAAATAAAATTAGTGAGCAACCAGTTACTTTACAATAAACACTGACCTCCGAACTAGGAAGTTCCTGTATCTCGGAGGACAGATCTCTTCTGTGACCAGTGCAAATGAACATGTAACAGAACAGACGTTGACCAAGCCAAGAAAATATGAAACTGACAAAGTTTGAAGGAAAGACAAAAAGAACAATAATAAAGGTTAATATAAGGGGTGGTGGGATATGGTGTGTGTGTAAGTTTGACGGTGTGTGTGTGAGAGAGAGAGAGAGGATGAGTGGGTGTGTAAGAAGGTGTGTGTGTGTGTATATGTTTTTATTATTATTGTGTTACCTTTAAAAGTTTCTCCGTTATCAGTATTGTCTGGTGGTATGTACAGTGCGTGAGTTTTTTAGAAAGGGCTTCGAGTATTGAGACTTCGATTATTGATAGCGATACACGAATGTACAAAGACTGTAGTAAGACAAAGACAGAAACCGATTTTACCCGACACCCGAATCCCCTTCTAAGAGTTCACGGACAAGTCCTATTTATACCGCAACTCCGCTATTCCGATTTGAAGGGTAGAGGGTCAATTATCGGCACATAAGGCACTCCATCAACTTTAGCAGCGCCAGGCGCATCGATAACCCTCTGGTAAGGTGATCTCACCATCCATGGGCGACTGACGGTGGCATTTACCATCAGGGTCAGCTTACCGTCAACTTAAAACAAGATACCTAAGTATATCATATCTTCTCAATGTGAAGCATAGAGTGAAACGATGGTTAAAATGTCAAGTCACGCAAGGGACAAACCACGAATTGACAAAATTTACAGGAATTGACAAAAACTATTTCTCATAAATTTTCACTCTTCTTGTCTTACGACAGGGGGCCGGGAATAATCCCAGCGGCACTTCGACCCTTAAGGATCTTTTGTGCCTACCCCATTTTACACACTGGTCATCTCAGTGTGTAGGTTTCCTCGCGATGTTTTCCTTCACCGTTAGAGCAGTCGGTAAATGTACGTAAGTCTTCGAAAAATACGAAAAACTCATTGGTACATTGGCACTGCACGGTTTGGGCACCGCATGGGAGTCAGGAGTCCTAGCCACTGTGCCACCGACGCTCAATTTTCACTCTTACTATTCTGGCGTGGCTGTTTTCAAGCTCTTTCGGATCCCATAAAAAATGTATGAGAACTCGTTTCTGTCGTGGTTTGTCCCTGACACCAACAACTGACATTTTAACCATCGAAAATGGATCGAAGTGCCAGCTAACCGAGTTACCGACTCGTCACTCGTTCAATTTAATAGTTTTACCGATAATTATTCCTGTTCCCAGTGTTTGGATAATTTTAACGTTTTAATCCTGGAGCAGGCGTTTAAGTTTTGTGAAAAAGCTGACGGCCAATTCGATATTTTTAGTCTTTTCATTGTTCTACAGCAGAGATTATAAATAAAATACAGTTTACCGTCTACGCTACATTTGTATATATTCCAAAGACAAAAGTACAGATTAAACAATGCTGACCATAGAGTTCGGAAACACAGTGTTACCATTATTTTCTACAGATATAAGTAGACATTGTAGTCTACCTCAGGTAATGCAATCCGCCGCTTAGTTTCAAATTTTTAGCTCAATTGTATTTATTTTTACTGTTTGCTTGCTTGCTTGCTCGTATGGTTAGTGGCCAACCTATTGTCAGAGTTGTTCAGGCCGCCCGTAGGCCTCTGACATGGCTTAACGACTGCTGTCGTACGACAACAACCGGGACCGACTGCTTAACGTTCTTTCCGAGGCACGGAGGAGTTCAGATGAAATATGCCACTAGTGGTCACTCATCCAGGTACCGACCGCGCCAACGTCGCTTAACCTGCACGATCACTTTCGGACCGTGCTCGCAACTGGGCTACTAGCTCCTCACTGTAACGGAAGTGAGGACTTTTTTACTATAAGGGAAGACCTTATTTTTTCAACGTAATTTTTTGGTCTCGCTGTAACTGTAACTGACTGTTCATCTTGTACATTCTAAATCTATAAGTGAACAGTTTTTTTCGCCTAGCTATAGGCTCTTTATAGGTTTCTCGACGTTTTGCAAGTTGACAAGTTCGGCTTTCTGATCATGAGGGGTTCTGTTTGTGTCTTGGAGACTAAATCCTAAAAGGGCCATAAAAATTGAATTTACCTTTGTATCACGTAGATTGACATTAGATACCTCCTCTGTCTGAGAAAGGTCTCTCCGCCTTAACCCTTGTGATGTAAGTGACAGCTGTCAATGTTATCCAATTTGACATTACGGCCACATTTCGGCCGGTGGCCGGCGAAGGTAAGCGGGCGTAAATATTAGTTTCGTCCCTTTGTTGTTTATGTCAGTAATGATAATAAAAAAATTGTGACAGTGACCATTAAATCCACTAATGGTGACGACAGGGCAGTAATGGCCGAACAAAGATAAATTATTCATTGATTTGTATAGATTTGTCCGGTTGAAAAACACGTTCAAAAATTGTCATGTTGTTCAAAGAGTATTAAAGTCCATCAAGGGATCGTTGCCTTGTCCAACTGTCCATTGTTTTCGACAAATTCGAAATCAAATTATCATCCATATCACTCTGAAGTGATACGTGGTGTTGATAGTATATGTATATCTGAGTTACATTGCGTGAAAAACGCCGAGTGCATAAAGACAATTTGTTTACACTTAGGTCATTTTTGAAATTCACCCTAATTTAGAGTAATATGGAAATCGCGTTTGCCAGTTGGCGCTTGCTCTGTGAGCATCTCCCCATACATTTAGTCGACTATTGAAATGTCAAATAACATGAAACTTGTCAAAATTATATGCGCATTTGCCCAAACCCTTGGCTCGCTATCAGTGCTCACATTATCGTTCTAAAGGAAAGGGCGCTACTATTATTTCAAAACCATCTAAGTGATTTATTGACCTCTAAAAGGTACTATTCAGTTCGGGAATATTTTGAAGACAAAAATTTAGAAATTATTATCAGAAAAGAACTACTCGTATAAACTTGCCATACCGACAAGGTAAATCATGTTAGGAATAAATAATTGTATATAATAACATCTGTATGTAACTCATGATTATGCATGAATAAATGAATTATGAATTAGACTCCGATTTCTGTGATTAACTGATTATATAATGGATCGCTATAAACGTCACGTTTTTGGACAGTAAACGGATTATCCATAAACAACAATCAATTTGCAACATCACTTTGTTGTAGATCTGACTGAAAAAAGCTGAAAAAAAGCTCTTTCCCTGATGCTTCCATCAGAGAAAGAGCTAAATATTTTTTCACAGCCATCTTGCCGCCCCGTAGCTTTTTATTGGCAATTCCCGCACCCTCGCGAGGTGATAATGAGCTTTTTTAATTAATTTTTTATCCTCCGCGGAACATTGGGGGAGGCTGTTTGGGTTTAAGTCTAATTGGAAAAGGTTTCATGTGTCCCTACAATGCAGCGGCCCCCTAACGTCAGTAGTACCATTGTTTTGTACCATTGATGGTACTAGCGACACTATTATGTATCGCTAGTACCATTAAAGAATAAACAAGTATAGTACCAGTAAGTGACGGTGGCTAACGTAGGAGAAGACTCACCAAAAGCAGTTTGTAAATTTTCATGAGATTTGATGAAAATATTGATTTGATGGTACTAGCGACACTATTATGTATCGCTAGTACCATCAATGGTACTAGCGATACATAATAGTGTCGCTAGTACCATCAATGGTACAAATCAATGGTACTACTGACGTTATTCCGCAGCGGCGCCTTTAGTCTCTATGTCGTCGGCGAATTTTATAATTCGTCCTTTTACAAACGGCGTCGTCAGTTTACAAACGCTGATTTGTATAACGACGAAGGCAAATTAGAAAATACCTCGGCATATGCAAACAGTTTTTCTCTGGGTTGTGATAGAAAGCGTCAGTCACCTTTTAATGAAACGAATTATAATATAATCCAATTATAATAATAAATACACCTCGATTTATATAGATGACAAAAGTTCAATTCGACAATGGCTCAAAGGCTAGGACACGAGACTGCTGCGCAAGCGTCTTCGGATCGAATCCACCCTTGGACCATTGTGGTTGGTTCACTCCTAGCACAGGCATTTTAGTAGCCTATAGTTGGAATTGTTAATGAAGAATAATTTTAATGTGTAAAACATTATCAATGTTTTTATTAAATGTAATGGGCCCCTCAGTATATAATCGCATTCCCTTAAATGTTAAAGAAGCGCTTACTATATACTCGTTAAAGTGCCGACTAAAAGCGGCAGACTTTTTACAATTTTGATGAACTTATGAATTACAAATCCAAATGACATTATGCTATTATTAAGTACATTACAGCTATTAAGAATAAGTTTATTTGTGCGGTAAGATGACAAAGTATCCATAGTCCATACACCAGTAGGAACTTAAGCATAGGTTGTATTAAACTAAATAAAATTAGTGAGCAACAAGTTAGTTGAGGTCTCGACCATTTCATTCTACACATAGGTCAATGCGTGTAAACTAAATAAATAATAAATAAAAATAAATATAATATATTTATTAAGTTTACAATAAACACTGACCTCCGAACTAGGAAGTTCCTGTATCTCGGAGGACAGATATCTTCTGTAACCAGACAGACATTATATGACATTATTCAGTTTTTTTAAAAGTTTGTTTTAGTTTTGTTCAGATTATTTTATTATTATTATGATATATTATTTGAATTTATTGAATTATTGACAATTATGTTTTAAACCTAATTATTATTGCAAATGTTTTAATATATAAAAATATTAACTTTTGTGTTATTGTTACTGAAATGTAATCAATTTGTTTTTTTCTACTTTGATGTGTAATTGATATAATAAATAAAAAAAATGAATTTGAAAAAATATATTCCAACTTTAAGTACATACCCTAAAACCGAGTTTTTTTATACAAAGGTCCCGATTCAGTTATAACCGGAACTGGGACTATTTAAAAATGCATGGATTTACAAATTGGTCACGAATCGATGGAGCCCTCGTTAAAACTTTGTTTCAAATCGAGAATTTTGATGTTTCCACTTCATTCATATTTCCATTTTAGAAGCCTTGCTCTTACTATTTTTTTAAACATCTCAGTTTAGAGGCTTTGGCACACGACAAGGTGACCATGTCAGCCTCGTTAGCGTCACTAAGAAAAGGGAAGGGAAGCTCAAGTATTATTAGAGTCAGCCCTCACTTTGAGAGCCAACTTAGCAAACAACAGTAAGTGTTTCATATTATCATATAAGGGCTGACTCAAAATAATATAGAGCCTCCCATTTTGGAGCCTATTGAGGCCAGATTTCTTCCTCTCAATTTTCACCAGGTCACACTCCATTAGAAGATGCGTGAGGTCTTATATATCGTTACAGTTGGTACTAAACGGTGATGCCATTTTTTATGGCAAAATATTTGTGTAGTGGTCAAGAGCGAGTCGAGCTTCGCGTTCTCTTTAGATAAGTAGAAGAAGTCTCTGTAAGACCTTTAAGCCTTACAGGATTTGATACGAAACTTAATACTTAGAAAAATAACACTAAATTAAAAATTTAAAAAACCCCCGACTGTGGAGATCTCCTTACTTTTTCCTGGTCATCATCAGGTCCTTGAGGTACCAGATGTGGGAAGGGCTCCATGGTCCTAGACATTTGAGCTCAAACTCGAACCACCTAACTGTTACCGTTCCAGAGATCCCATCATACTCCAACATCCCAAGATACTCCAAGATCTTAGAACCATTGATCAATTATTCATCTAACATGGCTAATGACATTGCTTGCTTGCTCGAACCATCAAAAGTAAGGACAGCGAGACGAGATAAAGAATGTAAACAATCTTTCAGGGGCTCATAACATTCGGAACCACATGGAAAAATATTTTCTACGTCATAGTATAACGTCATCTCTGTCGATCAAAGCACGTTTCTTTGTCGTTTTATATACTTAAATTTCTAATGATTAACTATTTTTTGAAATGTAGTACTTTTAACAGCATCAGACATGATTTCAATATGTTTACCTTTGACTACATAATTATTTTATTATAATTATAACTGTTTCGGTCATTGCTGTGTGTGAAAAAAACATATTACTTACTTACTTACTTTTGAAATTTGGTGGTTTTTGTCACATTGACGGCTTGGAGCACTTTTTTATTGTTGGTAGTTGGTCTTAACAAGATTTTTTTTTAAGGCAAAGGGAACTGAGCCCATACAGCCATGTCTGATATAAACAACTCTTGCAAGTCTTCATTAAAATGCTGGTGTCACACATTTCAATGCTATCTGGGAGAATCTTCCACGCTTCTGCACCATCCGAACCAAAGAAGAAGGCGTCCCGGACGCAGTATGGCTCTTCAAAATCCAGCCAAGTACGGATCGGGCTGCAGCGTCTTATTTGACTTTACTTCACTGTCCCACACATTATTCACATCTTGTCGAAGTTTTTCGAGCAAGAAATATCATTCTTATTGAAAAGCACTACTGTAAAACAATTTGCAAGACAACGAAAAAAAGCTGGTGTGGACGCCACAAAAGCGCGGGAGAAACTCTAAAAGATCATAATGTAAAATTAAATTTTCTCGTGTCAAAATATGTCAGAGTTCAAATTGCAATCAAAGAGATTATAACGTTTATCTGTGAATAGTTGCAATGCATCCAAAGAGATTATAACGTTTGACCTCGGAGGAGACACCAGTTTAACATTATGATAACCTTTTAACATGAATTCACAAAATGTGCGGCCCAAATGTTGACAATTCACGCACTGACCACTTTCCCGTACTATGAATCACTCAGCGACAGCCACTTTTGTCGTTATTGCATGCGAGAGAAAAGGACAGAGATACTAATCGCCCACAATCGTAACGGAACTCAGTACAGGTTCAGCATGTTTATGATTTTTACCCACGACCGAACGGAGAAGGTATATGCGTTTTTATCTCGTCGCGTTGGTCCGACTTTAGTTATTACCGATCCAGAAATCCCATCTGACAACAAAGATACTCCAAGATCTTGAAAACCCCTGATCCAATTTTTATCAGACATGGCTAAGAATACTCTCGACAAAATCTATTAAACTAAAAAAAACCGGGTCCAAATCGGATCATCCATTGTCTAGTTATGAGGTCACCGACAGACAAATGTGTCAAACTTATAACACGCTCTCCCTCGATCGGTCGGGGGTTAAAAATAAATAAATCTAAGTGTTCACTCGTAAAGTTACATTAAAAACCACAAATTTACTGTAAGTAGATATCATCCAATTCTAGTGATCAGAGTAAATACAAAATACAAACATCAAAGTAATAAGGTATATTCAACACAATTATCTTAATTAATTACAATATGATAATAAAAAAACTAATTAGTAAAATGTCATACTATAACTAGGCAAAAATTATACAATATAACTTCAGTCAAACAGCCCCCCGCGAAGTGCCCCCTGGCCGAAAGTACCCAGAATACTCGCGGCGTTCCCTCGCTGAATGGCGAGGGATATGCGCTGTACCAAAAAGTGGCCGGCACGCGGATCACCTCCTCTCTCCTTAATTCGCCTCCCCACAGCGCGAATCAGATCCTTGGCCTCGGAGCCCCATGACCCTTTTCACCCTCCATTCACAGTTTCATACACCCTTAAAAGTAAAGTAAAGTCACTATCGCCAAATCATATTTGTATTTAATAAACACAAGTTTCTTGCCTTAATTTTCACCCATACTCGCCCATTAAAGTTCCTATCACATTACCGCATTGCGGCTCGAGAATATTAAGCAATAATCACCTCTAAGACCCCTTTATTAAGGTTGTGGTAAGTAGTGTTATGTGAAATTTTTCTATGTCCTCAAAACAAAAAGGGCAGGTCACGCACAATCTCGTGACGCCGTCAGGAATAGGGCTGCACCGAGTTTCAATGCACCCATATCGATAGATGAATTGTAAGAAGAATGCGAGTTTGGCCTCGCCATATTGAATGAATGAATACTCTTAACTACTCTACTCTTACTCTTTACTCTTACTCTTTACTCTTACTCTTTACTCTTACTCTTTACTCTTACTCTTTACTCTTACTCTTTAAGCTTACTCTTTACTCTTACTCTTTACTCTTACTCTTTACTCTTACTCTTTACTCTTACTCTTTACTCTTTACTCTTACTCTTACTCTTATGATTAATAGTTTTGTTGCTCAGTGCCCGGAAGTCGATTTATTTAATGATAAAATTGGCAGTATTTACAAGAATATGTTAATATATTTGAGTCATATAGTGGTGTTATGTAAATAATTGAGCTCACATATGCTTTGATGAAATGAAACTGTTAATATGTGAGTTTTTGAAATTAATAAAATAAAAAAATATCTACAGACTGTAACAAAAAAGCCCTATAGCCCCGAAAGGGGGGTGTTCGGTATCCATAACTGAAAAACTTTCATTATGGGGCCAACACTGAAATCCAGAAAAAAAATCAGCTGTTTTATATAATTCGGATCGCTGGTGGAAGCTAGACTGTAAAGTCTGGAACATCGGCGCAAGGTTGCCTGTCTATCGGTATTTTATAGGATACATTTCGGAGAGTGCGCATCGGAATTGCACGACCTAATTCCAGCATCTCCATTCCGCCTTCGGACTACCAGGCGCGGGGAGGGGTTCCATCCTTATGTTGTTGATATCCCATCTGCTCGTACGAAGCGATTTGCTTCTTCGTTCATTATGCGAACGGCTAAGGAATGGAACAGCTTGCCGGCGTCTGTATTTCCCGAAACCTACAACCTTGGGATCTTCAAGGCCAGAGGGAATAGACATTTACTGGAACCGCATGCTCCATCGTCGACCTCGTCGTCGCTTACCATCAGGCGAGATCGAGGTCAAATGCGGGTTTAGTAGAACATAAAAAAATATATTTGTTATTTGAATATACGATAATTTAAGACATTTAACCATGCTGTGTTTACACGATAAGAGTTACGACCTAGCTCATAATTTTTTTATTTTTTTTGGTAATTTCTCTGGTTGTAATCTGTTGTGTTTACCTAATAAATAAATTAAATAAATTGTAGGAGCGCGCTATGTGAGCACATGAATTACGTAATGTCAGTTGTATGAAAGGGAAAACCATCCACCAGGCGGGGTGTTGTGCCTGGTGACCAGATGTCCTGGTCCAACGATGGATGTTTGGAACTCGTATATATACGAAGTCCTAGGAAAATTTCTATAGCGCGTTCTACGTAGTGGCGCGCGTGTCGTGCGTCGCCACAAAATAAATAAAATTTTATAAGTAACAATTGTGTGCATGTTCTCTTGTATATTATGGTTTCCTTCTGTAATTATAATATAAATAATTTTAAGTTAGTTATATGTAAATAAATTTATAGACGATATGACCAATATTCTAGCCAATTTTCAAGTTCCTAGATAATACTGTTCTTGAGATAGACCTTGTAATATAAAATGGTCTAAAATTGAAATGACTGATCGTTCTTCTCGTGGTTTACTTTATTTCTGTGCGGTCTGAGCCAGTGGCTCGACCAGTTTATACCATCACAGAAAAGTAACTAATGATCACCTACTTACCCATTTTACTTCTACCCACCGTCCTTACAAACCTAATAATAAAGAATCAATACCGATTACCAACCAATATATAACAGTACTGAAACTACCACTTACGCCAAGCATATCAAACTTTTGGTAGAGTAGACTTTTTAGAGAAGTGGTCATTATGGGAATATAGTCATTTTGGAAAAGTAAATATATACCAAATTTTATTGTATAGGAAAACGAGCATAGACATCTCATCTGAGACTTTTATTAGAGGTTTTCGATGCGTTGCTAACCTTGAGAAGACGGAGGACCTCATGTGCCGGTAATTATGCTGGTTCCTTACCTATTATGTAGGGTGGAAAGTTTCGGCGGGGCACCTAGGGCAGCTACCAGATCCGTTGGAGCTACGAGAAAATGGTCTTAGGAGAACTTCCCTAACTTTTGGAGCTATTTAAAACTACATTCACAGATTTTTGAAAAAGGTACAGTTATCGAGAAAAATGCCATTTTTCACAAAAACATTTTTTCATGCCAATCTATTCTATTTCGCGTCAGGGACAAAAGGCTATGGGGTCAACCTAGGTTTGAGTACTACAAATCTCAGAAATTGTTCCTGACAAGAAAGTTTTGTGAAAAATTGCATTTTTCTCGCTGACTGTACCTTTTTCAAAAATCTGTGAATGCAGTTTTAAATAGCTCCAATAGTTAGGGAAGGTCTCCTAAGACCATTTTCTCGTAGCTCGAACGGATCTGGTAGCTGCCCTAGGTGCCCCGCCGAAACTTTCCATCCTGTATACAAACCGAAACACAGCAATGCATTCAATTATTGCTTTGCGGCAGAAATAGGTAAAACAGTGGTACCACCCCAGCCTGACTCTGAACAGTCATACCATCGGTGAGGGATCCGTGGTTACACCGGTTTGTTACACCAGTGTAACCACGAAGAATTTGTATTCCTTCTTACACTTGCTACAATCTGACCTCTAAGTGCCGGCTAGCAGGGTTCTAGGACAGTATGCAGATGAAGTAATAGATGAAACTTGGTAATAGTAGATATTATATTTATCAGGAACAGACAACACAATAGTAGAAAATAGTAGTAGGAGACAATTTTATAAAACGGAGAAAAGTCCGTTCAGGACAAAAATGTTTGACTGTGTAATTTATATACCTTTGCCTTGCTTTATGACAGATGTAAACAATAAATAATGAAGAAGATGGCCGCTCGCTATGTAAAACTTATAAAATGTGTTCTTATTCAAAAACTATAATATCCTCGTAAATACTCAAATAACAAAAAATACAGAGAGAGAATAAGTGAAAACAATGAAATTAATGGAATTTAGAAATGGAATAGGAATATGATTTGAATTTTGAAAATATAGATGAAGAAATGAAAATGCCAACACGAAATGAGATGAGATAAACGATAACGATGAGGTTGAAATTGATGGCAAGGAGGTTGATATGGACGATGAAGTCGACATCGTTACACACTGACTGGTGTAACTACTAGTACTAAAACGTATGAAATTGAAAACGTTTATTTAGCGCTGTAAACACCAGAATATAGAACACAATACAGAAGTATACAAAGTTTAATACATGCAGCACAGAAGATCTGGTGTGGTACAATGCGAAAAAGGGTACACCAGCTCAGCATAATGCTGAGGCAAGCCACAGCGCTGATATTAAGCTGGTCCCTCAGAGACTGCACGGACGAAGAAAGCAACAGTGTGTGCGTGTTGTGTTGTATGAACGAGCCTGTTTGTATGAATGATGATATTAGTGTTCATGTGAGGTACTGAGTGTGTGGGAGGGTGATGGATGGTAGATCACAGCAGAGGCATAAGATTCCCGAGCACATCCAGATTGTGAAAGATAGTAGTTGCAGAACACCTAAAGAATGTACGAAGCGGTGTCCGATTTATGTAGGTTAATTGTATAGATTTTAAGTATGACTTATCGTTACATCAAATTAGTTCCGTGCTCTACTTATATTATTATCTACAGATTTTATGTTGCCTCAGCGCATTGCAAAATAATTAGTGTACTGTGTGAGTGAGATTGTTATATGTTCTCAGGGTACACGAAATTATGTGACGTCTACTTCATATACATACTTATTTCATGTATATGGTCATAATCATACTCCAATTAATGTAATTGCCAATGTTGTTCCTTGTTAGCTACGCAAAGAGAACAATGCGGTTTCGGATGTAATGATAATGAGTTTCGGTTTTTAGTTTTTCAGATTATATTCTGAATTTAAAATTGTAACGTAATACGCAAGAGCGTGGTTAGGGTGACCAACACTGTAACTATTAGCGAGCGTTCTCAAATTAAAGGATATCATGACGTGGCGTGCTGAAAGAGACAATACTATCGCTTTTGTATAGCGCTATCTCTGTTTATACCAAAGCCATCTCAATATCATTGAACGGTACAAATGGCACCGATTCCGCGGTGGCCGCTAAATTTAGCGATAATCGCTTAACGAAACGTCCCGTTCATTCCTACACAATCTAGTATACGACTGAGCGGGATAGTTTCATTTAGGTTTAGCTTTGGTGGCCACCCCGGAATCGACGCCAATATGTAAGTACTTAGTGTAAAAATTTTTTACAGGCCGAAAGGCGTAATAGTGCATGGCAATGACTTGGTTTCTTTGTTTCTTTCTAAACAAATGTTCAATCCACGTACACTGATGAAAGATGGCAACCCTATGCGATATTGTCGCGGTATAAATCGAGTGCCCGCGCACAGACGCTGACACATTTGCTCGCTCGCCGAACATGTTCGCCCGCTCGCCGAGCAAGCTAATTGTCTGCTGTCTTCTGGCGACTGTGGCTGCGGCTAACGCCAAGGTCTTCCAATATTTCGCTCATGCTCAAAGTGGTAAGATATTTTTTTTATGCGATTTCTTTTTGTATCAAGTTTAGACTATAGGCAATGGCTGTAATTTGCAATGGACTATGATATCTGGACAGTCTCAAATTTTGCTGCTACCTTGAGTCGAGGTCGAAATAGGTAAAAGGGTAGTTGTAACGGGTTCCCTACGCCATTTCGAAAAACTTTTTATCGATACCCGTTTCATCGAGTGTTTTATTGTGCGAATGTTTGTTTAACCGACACTCATTAACGCGAAGGTAACACTCCAGACTCATTCTCCACATAGTCATGTCACTTCTAACTTTCTCTCTTGAACTCATACATAATACATATTCTACTTGGTACCAAAGGGCAGGCCCATATCGCATTCCATACATCCCTGTCCTCCGCCTTCTACGACGAACTACCGCTCCATACATCAACTTCTCCATGTATCCTATCATGGGTTGACCCCTCTGTCTCTTCCCTTCGATTTCCCCTCTTTTTACCCGACTACGAGGTAGGGTAATGTTTTATTGATTTAATTATGTCGTTTTGTCTGGTAATATGGCCGCGACAGTTAGCTCTCCGGTTTGCTATGGTGTGCATTATTTCCCTTTTTTCCTTTCCCGTACCTCCACATTCGTTCATTTCTTACTCCACCTAACTTTCATTACACTCCTTAAGCACAGAACCACATTTCGAACGTTTTCTTTCTCTTCTTCAGTTTTACTCTCTTATCCTACATAATGTGACATAAGTATTATTTTTCAGGGCTATCCAATTTTCCCTTAGGGGACCCTATACAGGCGTTCATTCCCAGTGGCCAATGTGATGGTGACATCGAGGGAGAATATGTGAGTGGATTTAATTGTGTCTCTGTCCCAGTATACCAGTTACCGATGTCCAAAGCGAAACCATGAGCCGACTGCTGCGGCTGTCGGTGTCGATGTATGAGTACATTGCTGATTATTGTGTTCTTTAACTAACGTTTTAACTTCATAACGAGCAATGGATGTTCACCCGCCGCGGATGTTCACTTCACGCAACGGACGACCTAAGTTGGGTTTAACAACAGCAATAATACCTATCTGAAAATTAACAGTTTCTGAGTTATTTGGAAAAAAAAACACAAAAATTGCTAGATATAATTGCTGCGTTGATAGTCTAAACTTGCGGGCGCCCTGAACAACTAGGTTGGCCACTAACCTTATGATAAGTAAGCAGGCAATCTAAACTTTTGTTCGATATAACGTTTGTCCGGCACTACATTTGATCGACATAACAGTTCTCCAAAACACGTTTGATCGACATAACTTTTGACCGTTATTATAATCGTTCGATAAACATAATAGTTAAACATGCTTCGAACAACGCCCAGATGAAAGTTTGATAATCGTTTTTATTACCCTATGGTGGTTACTGGTGACACGGCACTCCGTGGCGTAAACGTCTCTAATCCCACCTCTGGACCATTATGGTGAACAACTCCTAGCGTAATACCAGTGTAATTATGTACATTAAAAATAATCTATTCTTTATTGACGTTTTTACAGTTTTCATGCGGCAAACATAAAACCCTAGTAGCAGTATCCGTGCAAATTAAGGACAACACGTTACCGGATGTGGAGGTGGAGTATGACTACGATAAACATAAGATCTTGAAGGCAGTCGTTAAGCGCCAGAAAAAGAATCACACTTGTGCTGACGAAGCACCGGTATACATCAGGTTGGGCTGTGACTTAATATTCAAGGACGGGCGCAAGGATTTGGATCTACCTCCTGTTAAGTAGATTTTGTAGGATTATGGGTAGGTATAGCAGGTTTAAAAAATGGATAAGTATTTAACAGAAAAGAAGCTCTCTGTATAGAGAAAGCTCCCTCCGTTCTCGCGCGAGGTACTCACCCAATCGCACGCCGCACGTTGTCGCACGTCGCTGTTGTATATAATGCCCTAGTAAGTATTATTTAAACTGTAACGTCGCTAATTGCTCAATTTGCACATCTATGGCCGCTGTATACGAATGTTAAGACTTACGGCCAAGCTGGACTTGTGTAAATTTGTATACGGTGCGACGCGGTGGTAGGATAAGACAAAAAATAAAAAATGTCATTCCGAAGCATCATGGTGGCAGCTGTTTTTGAATTAGTGTAAGCGACATCATCCGGCGGTCGTATATCAGTGCAACCGTAGCTGTGTAAATGAGCCATAACCCAAGCGATTAAAGCGCTGTACAAGGCGTGCGGTGAGCGATTACGTCTGAACACTATAATCGGGATTTTCTTTTTTGTTACTTTATCTATTTTGTGACGCCGTTTATGGTTGGTTCAAAAGAGAGAACGGTTTGTAAAACTCCCTTGTATTAAATAACTAACATGTAATACTTACAAAGCAGTTCGATTGTTAAACGACTTTTGAATTTTGTTAAAACTCGAATCTTGAAATATATAATGTTAGGGCCATTTTAAAGAGATCTCTTCAATTTAATGTCATACATAATAATAAAATCAAAATAAAATAAAATGTGGCGTAACTTATTGTAATAACTAATTTACTAATTTCTTACTTTCCATATGAAAGGATCACCTGGAAAAATGAATGCTTTTGAAATGTAGATTTACTCATCTGAAAAAAAAAGTGAGCTTACACATTTTGTTTGGTGGACACAATGCTTGCTTGCTTATCGTATAGTTAGTTGCCAACCTATTAGTCAGAGTTGTTCAGGCCGCCTGTAGGCATCTGACATGGCTTAACGACTGCTGTCAAACGACAACAGCCGGGACCGACTGCTTAACGTGTTCTCCGAGGCATGGAGGATCTCTGATGAAATATGCCACTAGCGGGGTCACCCATCCAGGATCCTGCACGACCACTTTTGAACCGTGCTCGCAACTAGGCTACGAGCTCCTTTATGGAGCAATAAATATAAAAATCTTAGTTTAACAAACACGAGCCTACCAAGTAGGTTTGTTCAATTATTCAACCAAGAAATTGTTCACTTCAACAAAGATCTTTGTTGTGTCTAGCAAATACAGTGTTTAACGAAAACAAATTTACTTGGTAGCTCAGATTCAACGAAGCGTTTTCTCAGTGAAGAAACTTCCACATATTCACCCTGTATAAGTTCTTACGTACCTACATTTAACGAAGCTAGAGAAATGGAAACCGCTAAATGACACAAAATTAATGAACTAAAATTGAGCCAACTTCATCCAATTAATGGCTGACTCGCACAATTACAAGTTCTAATAACATTTCTCTGGTTTGTGACTTCTCAAACTGGGGCCTGCAGATTATCCTTCGAGATTGGGGGCTTCGTGAATACTGCTGGGGATTCGTGAACTACTACGCTACTGCTTACTGGTGGGCTTCGTGAATACTACTACGCTACTGATTAATGGGGGGCCTCGTAAATACTACTGGGGGCTTCGTGAATACTGCTGACTGGGGAGGGGGGCTTTGGTTAATACGACTGGGGGCTTCGTGAATGCTACTGGGGGCTTCGTGAATACTACTGAGTTATTCGTGAATACTACTGCGCTACTGCTGACTGAGGGGCTTTGTGAATACTACTAGGGGCTTCGTGAATACTATTACGCTACTGCTGACTGGAGGGCTTAATGGCACTACTGCGAGGCTTCGTCAATACTACTGGGAGCTTCGTGAATACTACTGAGGGGGTGTCTAGTATGCAAATACAACAGTGGCTACAGGCTATATCCCTTTGGTACTTTGTCGCTCTTGTTTACCACATTTATACGAATGTCAAGAAATAACAAAAACTAATTGCGACAGTTCCACAGAGTATAGTTTGTTGGTACGTCAGTCTACATGGGCGACGGAAACCTTCAGTTTCACTTTCGCTGCAGTGTGCTAAAAACGTTAAGGGTCTGAAGGTGAAAAACTTTGACAACCCCTGCTCTAGCTGGTGTTTCAGTGGCCGCGTAATGACCCTAATGACCGTAAAATATTATGGTTATTATTTTAGAAGCTCTGGCCTGATGATTGGGCTCAGCTTGTAATAATGGCCATGTGAACCAAGTCAATATTTACATATTTTATCACTGTTTGTAATTAACTTAGTATTTATATTGGACACGATGTTTTTTTTTATTGAATACTAAACCCGCATTTGACCTCGATCTCGCCTGATGGTAAGCGACGATGAGGTCGACGATGGAGCATGCGGGTCCAGTAAATGCCTATTCACTCTGGCCTTGAAGATCCCAAGGTTGTAGGTTTCGGGAAATACAGACGCCGGCAGGCTGTTCCATTCCTTAGCCGTTCGCATAATGAACAAAGAAGCAAATCGCTTCGTACGAATATATGGGATATCAACAACATAAGGATGGAACCCCTCCCCGCGTCTGGTAGTCCGAAAGCGGAATGGAGATGCTGGAATTAGGTCGTGCAATTCCGATGTGCACTCTCCGAAATGTATCCTATAAAATACCGACAGACAGGCAACCTTGCGCCGATGTTCCAGACTTTGCAGTCTAGCTTCCACCAGCGATTCGATTCCTGCATGGCCGCTAAACTTAAATTTAATTTCAGCCCGTCTCTATCTTTCGTTATCGCTGAGAAAAAGACAGAAGGTGTAATTTTAGGTTTACAGCTGTCAAATAAATCGACAGGCCACAATTTAAGACGGCATGTATTTGTATCTCATCTATTCTATAGAGCTGTCTTAATTTGACAACTCTAAACTAATGGTACCATTTTCTTCTTCTGTCCTTTTCTTACCGATAACGAAAGAAACGGACGGACTGAACTTAAATTGGATTATGACTATGAGATACTGGACTCCCATGCGGGAGGTTCGGGTTCGAAACCATGCAAACCATTGAGTTTTTCGGTACTTTCGAAAGAGTTACATACATTTACCGACTGGTCTAACGGTGAAGGTAAACATCGCGAGGAAACCTGCACACTAAGATAACCAATCAGTGTGTGAAATGGGTTAGGCAATGGCAAACCACCCTATTAAATCTCCAAGAGAGTTCTTCCCTGATACGAAAGAAGACCACTAAGTGCAAAATTTAATTTACAAAAAAATAGTTCAAAAAAGAACGCGACAAAATGGTGTTCTAGTGTTTGCTGGACTTTTTCTTGAATTTTCATAAAATTCCGGAAACATTAGAAAACCAATTTGGCGCGTTTTATTCATGCTATTATCTCGATAATCATGTTAGCACTTATCAGCCTTCTTTCGTATCAGGAAACCGTTCTTATTATGATTAATTAAATTCGTAAAATGAGAATGCGCCGATGGTGATGTACACATAAAGATATAGGTATAAAGTGTAACAAAATACCCTGTAGTCCTGAAAGGAGGCTGTTCAATCTCATTTGAACATTACATATATCTACCGTTTTCTTATATATTATATTTATATATAATGACTATACTTGCGCTCTTTGACATTCATACGTGAGTAGTAGGAACATACGCGGAGGCATGACGCTAATTATCAACTAGATGGTGCCATGGAATAGTATATGTCTTTGTTTGCACAACATAACCCACTTGCATTATAACAATAAGGAAAAAAATATCCATGGACATGAAAAAATTACATGGACTCCTGTAGACCTCTTTTTAAATCTTCACAAATTTTGCCCGTACCATGTATGTACATTAAGCAAATGTGTATTTTCGTTCGACAATATCCGCAATATTTCAAAACACACGCTGATGTCTTCCCGAGGTCTACAAGATACAAGAACCGTATCTATTTGCCAAGTTCCAGAGTAGACTTGTATAACAAGAATTCCTTCTGTATGGCAATTTTAGTGTATAATAATCTGCCTAGTCGTCTTAAAAATTGTCCTCCTAGCCAATTTAAAACTAATATTTCCAAGTGGCTTCTAGACAAATGTTATTACTCCATAAAAGAGTATCTCAATGACACTAACAAATAGCAGAAAAGATTTGCATACCGTTGTCGGTGGAACATATGATACCTATGCTTTTTAAATCACCTATAATTTTCACTATGTTCTGGCAAATAAATTTCATTTCATAACCGAACAACTTTCCGTTTTTTTTCGCGATTTCTGAGTTGCCCACAGTGAAAGTTGTTCAGTTATGAATACTGAACACCGCCTTTTCGGGACTATAGGGGGGTTTTGATACACCCTGTGTATTTCTAGACAATGGCTATAGACTAAATCCAAAACTGTCACTAATAAGGCCTCGCCACACGAGTTGCGAATTAGGGCATTAGATAAAGCACTCAACACACAAGATCGAGGACGGGACGTGCCGGAGTGTCGGCGATTTGATGTGGACAGACTAAACATCGCTCGCTCATTTAGAGCTTAGCTTTTGGTTCTACACTACATGCTGTATAGGATACTATAATAGAGCATTGAGTTAAATTACTATTTATTTATTTTATTTTATTGGGAAAACACTCAGCTTAAAATTAAATTATAAATACAAATATTAATGGTTTTCGCCTATAGAAAACCCACAAAACCGGCCAAGTAAGAGTAAGAGCCTCGCTCTATCTATAGGTTCTGTACTCTCAAGTCTAATTGTAAGTTTTGAGCAAAAAAATCATTAAAAAAATTACAAACCACAACAGATGGAATTTAATTCTAGATAGTACCGTTCATGAATAGACCTGAGTGGTTTAATGACCACCCAGGTTTATTCATGAACGGTACTATCTAGAATTAAAGCTAGCTTTCTAGCTCGTTAGCTCGCTCTCAAAACGATGAAATGCTGCGCGAGACTGCGCTATACCAATGCAATAGCGCTGTCTCTGTTTAGCACAGTATTTCGTAGCACAGTTCGTGATTTTGAGTTTTGAAATCATGGAATACTGTGCTGAACAGAGACAGCGCTATTGCATTGGTATAGCGTAGTCTCGCGCAGCATTTCATCGTTTTGAGAGCGAGCTAACGAGCTAGAAGTGCGTAATAGACGGACGGACGATGGAGCAATGGGATTCCGTTTTCCGCTTCGGGATACAGCCCCCTAAAAAGTGTTGAAAACAGCCTGGAAATTAAAAATAAACTTACCGTGGTAAAATGCCACACTAAAGGTGAAATCTAAAATATTTGAATAACACAATATAAGAAAATAAGTGGAAGAAAATGGAGGGTGATCGCTCATAGATTTTAATATACAGAGCAGACGAACCCAACGGCGAGCATGCGTGAAACGACAAATGACTGAAGAGGAAGCAAGAGAGGCGTGCCGTACAGATTAGTAGCGCTCCATTCACTCAGCCTACCGCAAAGATGACAAGGATGACAGACAGACATGATTTCAATATGTTTACCTTTGACTACATAATAATTTTATCATAATTATAACTGTATCGGTCATTGCTGTGTGTGAAATAAACATATTACTTACTTACTTACTTTACAAGGGACATAGCGTGAATTTATGTATGTATGTCTTAAATTATTACTTGGAGTGAATGCTGAAAACGTTAAGTTAAAGAGGATATGACGAAGTTTACACTGATGTTGTTTATCCAACTTACTGAGGGGTCTCTAGCAGAGAGTTCGTTAGTAGAGTATGAGTACTAACTTTACATAAGATGTGGCGGTACTTAATAGGTTAAACTTATATACGAGTACATACTTGCTTAAGTATTTTAGTAGGTACGGTCTTGGCACCCTAATATATAAGGTCCTTTTTATTAGTAGCAAATATTTGGAGGGGGGGTATGTGCTGGTCATTTGTACCACTTTAGACGAAAAAATAACATGTTACATGTATACCCCATTATTTTGCGCCTTGGTGGCATAAACTCACCCATATTTCTTATTCCAGTATTAGAATAGCAATAATAAGTTTAAAAAATAATAATTGTCCTATCGTTATTGTTATAAGTTTATAACCTATAGATGATACCCTAGATATATTTGCCGCTAATAAAATAGGATGCTATATAAACCGTTATAGTATTCTCAAAAACGAAATGTTCAAACTAAAATAATATTTACCTGTAAATAGTGTAAACTGCATGTATTCTACCGAACAGTGAAAGTTTATTATCAAACTAGCAGTTTTTTAGTAAACAAATGGTCAAAGTAAATGGGACGGGGGAGCGTCGGTGGCACAGTGGCAAGGACACCGAATTCCCATGCGGGAGGTCATGTACCAATGAGTTTTTCGTATATTTGGAAAACTTACGTACATTTACCGACTGCTCTAATGGTGAAGGAAAACATCGCGAGGAAACCTACACACTGAGATGACCAGTGTGTACATGGGCACAAAAGATTCTCAAGATCCAATATCCAATTAACTTCAGAGGTTGCCTGGAAGAGATCGCTTTGTGTACAATAAAGTGTTTCTATCTATCTATCTATCAATAATTTGAGCATCCATTTGATCAGTGTTCAAACAAAATAAATGGTGGGATCAGGATGTTTGGTTAATAAACAACATTTAGTTCTAATGAGTTTTTCTGTGTTTACGAGTAGGTTGACCTCGGTAATTCATTTTTAACTCCCGACCGAGCGGGCGTGTTATAAGTTTGACACGTTTGTCAGTCTGAATTCATAGTGTGAGCATAATGGGAATAAATATGTCATATTATTTACGGCAAATATTCAGATTTTAAGATTGTTGTTGTTGTTGATTTAAGACTGCGACATAAAAATGCTCTCTCTAAGGGAAGCTAAGCAAAAAATTACCAAATCGTTATTAACACTGGATTACAATGCTACGGAGGCGACTTTGTGCATTCCACAATAAGAGGGCAAATCATTTGATTTAGATCATACACACACACACACACACACGCGCACGCACACACACACACGCACACTCAAACATTTGTAAAATACAACTGAGTCCAAATTAGTTAATTTAATACTTATTGTTAATGTGATTAAGGATCGCCGCGACACAGGATCGCCCTAGTGCGGGGTCCAACGCAAACCTTAAAACATGTAAAAATTTATTGTGGTAAATAAATTATTTCGTATTGTTAAATATTATTCTAATTATACAGAAAATATAATATAATATAATACTAAAATAATACTAAAGCTAAAACTAAACTAAGGCTAAGAAAACTAAAGATAAAAAATTTGGGTTAAGTCCCCCACATCCGGCAGTGTACCCAAGAGACTGGCTGCGTTGCCCCGTTGGATAGCTAAGTTAATCCGCTGGGCCAAATAGGAGCCAGATCTTGGGTCTTTTGACGCGTCGACCAGGCGCTTTGCGAGGTCCTTGAAGACGCGGTGCGCTCCCGGGCCCCAGGGTCCCTATGTATTTGTATTGTATTTTGTATTTTGTTTGCAACGATTTATTATGTTCGAAACATTTGCATGCCATAATGTGGCTGAATAGTACTACTATATATAAAATTATAACATCTTTTGTTATATAGTATTCTAAGCAAATAAACAATTTCTATTTCTATTCTATTTATATTTGTGTCTATAGCATCATAACTTAACAACGGATGATCCGATTTGGATCCGGTTTTTTTTAATTTAATAGAAATTTTTTCGATAATAGCCATGTCTGATAAAAATTGGGTCAGTGGTTTCCAAGATCTTGGTGTATCTTTCATGTCAGTTGGGATCTCTGGAACGGATAGCTAGATGGTTCGAGTTTGAATTCAAATCTTTTGAACAATGGAGCCATGTCAGATGAAAAATGGATCAGTGGTTATAAGATCTTGGAGTATCTTGGGATGTGGAGTATGATGGGATCTCTGGAACGGTAACAGTTAGGTGGTTCGAGTTTGAGCTCAAATGTTCTGGACCATTGAGCTCTTTCCACATCTGGAACCTCAAGGACCTGATGATGACGAGAAAAAAGTAAGGGGATCTTCACAATGGTAAGTCGGGGTTTTTTTAAATTTTTAATTTAGAGTTATTGGCCATTAAATTGTCAGGTTGGTATCGGCTCGATTTAGGGTCGTAGTTACAGTCCGTGTAAAACCGACCTATAGTAGACCCATATCTAGGCATTTAAAGTCACCTATTACTTACAATTTTGGCCTAAACCCAAAACGGGCTAACGGTACCTAACAAAAGCGTTCCACATTTGAAAGTTGACCTTTATGACCCCGGCCCCGTGGTCTGACACGGCTGGGACGCTGCCAATCGCGATCGTTCTCTGGCCAATTAGAGATCCCTATTTGAAAATAGAAGTTTTCATTCTAAATTCAAAATGCTTAGGCATACTAAGTGAGAATAGAGTTACCTATCACTATTATATACGTCAATCGACCTGACTATAGAAGGTTAACTGGATGAGAAAAAGCGGAAGTCAGAATTATGCGCCTTATAATAGGGTATTTGACAAGTATCAAATATTAAATACATTTCATAAAAATAAGAAAATAGACATAAATTAATGGTCAAATGTGAAAACAGAATTAAAATCCGTTCAAAAATAAAATAGCTACAGGCAATCAAAAATCAGACGGTAGAAAGAGACTTCGATAGATATGTGACGACACTGTTATGTAGCGCCATATAAGCAGGTCCTTGGCTACATTTTAAGGACTGTTTTGCTAGAAAGGGACAGAGCATTCCCCCACTACTAACTTTAACCATTAGTGGCTGATGTTAGTTGAGATATAGATAAACGAATTGCAGATCCATTGTCAGGATATCCATATAAGTTGAATTATGCAATAAAAAAAAAGTCTAATATCATATTGTGGCGGCCTACGACGCGTAGCTACGTTTAATTCACTCAACTCGCCGATAGATATCGCTGTTCGTCCGGAGAACACTCTCCATACATCAAGTTCCAATTTCCATACAAACATAGCACGCGCTATCGATATTTTCAATGGGACTTCTAAACGTCGACGTCTATTAATGGGCCAGGACTTGTCACCAGACATACCTTGCTGGAAGATCTTCCCTTTTCTGTTTTCACTCCAATTAACGTAATGTAAATCCAATTATTCCTGATAGTCGTGAAAACTACTGTGCCGATTCTAAAAATTATTTCACTGGCTAGTAGTTACTGTTAAATTAAATCTAACAGAATAGAATTTTAAGAATAGGTCCAGTAGTTTCTGAGAAAATCTCAAAAACATGTTTGCTCCTGTATACCTTTCAGATACAGGTACTGTCGACAACAGGTCAACATACTGAGGCGACGCACGATGCGCCACTATGATTAGTACCTACTCACATCGGTGTAGAACGCGGTATCGAAATTTTCCTGGGACTTCGCATATATACGAATTCCAAAACATCCATAGTTGGACCAGGACATCTGGTCACCTACTGGTGGGATGTAACTGGTCACCAACATCTAGACCTCCAAATGTCAAACTCACCTGCACGTGGTGCATCCTGCCGATTAACGAACGAGTCCCTGGCGACCGACTAGTGGCGGTATAACCACTCAAATTCTGGCTGGGTCAAAATACCAGAAGCACGATGACGGGCAGCAGCGTCATCGGGGCAAGCGACCCGGCTACTGCGATCGCCAACCCGCAGGCCTAGCGTGGCTATTATGGCATTACCTCCCATGGATAGCGCACAAAGAAAACGGCCCCCAGTTCCCGGGCGCCCCACTATCTGCGCAAGGTGGTTGGCAGCGACTGGATGAGAAGAGCCGAAGATCGGGCTCAATAGCGCGCCGTGGGAGAGGCCTATGTCCAGCAGTGGACTAGGGTAGGCTGCTGATGATGATCTGGTCACCAGGCACAACACCCCGCCTGGTGGAAGATCTTCCCTTTTCCCTTTCATACAACGTTTCATCAACGTTACGTCATACATGTCCTCACATAGCGCGTTCCTACAATACCAAAATCGTCAAAATTAAATGAAATAAATCATATTTCGCGGACATAACGTTGAGATTTAATCGATGAAATTTGACAGATGGTATACTTTAGCTAGAGGGCGACTGTACAATATGGAGGTCCGTTGTAAAACTATCATTAGAAACGTCTTTTGGTTGCAGACAGAAAATTCCAGTTAAATAACAAAGAAAAACTAAGAAAGTACTTATATTACTTTGACGTCCATTGTACACAAACAAAAAAACTCAATTCCCGTGAAAGCGGACTCTCGGCGGCGTACTCAAACATTTATTTTATTCAGTAGTAAACATCCGATCAAAACACCTCCTCGACTACGAAGAAGCGATTGGAAAAAAAAACGATGAATATTCGATGACCGCTGATTGCTATTGTGGGAGTGACCTAGGTCGCTACGACGTCACGGTGCAAACGTCAATAAGTCATGAAAAGTATAAGGCTCGGACTACTACGACGACGGTTCCTACGACGGTTCCATGGAACAAAAATGTGCTGTCGACTACAAATATCGCGGTTCCGCTTGTAACCGGCCTGCTCGGTTCCTGAACCGAGTGGGCGGGGCTTGAGCGCAACGCACGAGTTTGAATGCAGTTGACTACACGGCCGGTAGCGGTTCCTTAACCGAACCGTCGCTGGAACCGTCGTCTTGTAGTCCCATGGGAGGGATATTAATTTTTCTAGGATGGCGTTCGTTCCTTCATGTCTATAGCGCTTATTACACCTGACTGGATTCAGTCGACTAATTAGTAAACGATTTAGTAACTAATTAGACAGGCTGCGTACTAAAATAAACAGGAAATAACTAGTGCCACTCTGATTTAAAAAAAATGTAGTAAGTAAGTAAGTAATATGTTTATTTCACACACAGCAATGACCGAAACAGTTATAATTATGATAAAATAATTATGTAGTCAAAGGTAAACATATCTAAATCATGTCTGATAGTCTGCTGTTGTTGTGAAAAGGGCCTCAACTCAGCTTATTGCTGCAGACAAAAATGCCTACAGCGCTGGTATTCTGTTGGACCATGACCGATGGCTGGCCACTGACTTTAAAAACCGACCTGGATGTAAATAAAATGGAAAGATAAATTATTATTTTATCAAATTAAATCTTTTTGTTGTTGTTGTAAGTAAGTACATTAAAGTAATTAATAAAAAATATGTATTTTAATGCTTATTATTTACTTAGTGTTTAGTATTACGTACTTCTATTGTATGTAACTTGTGTTTGAATAAAAAAAAATACAAATACAAAGTACATTTTTACAACGTATTTTTTTACTCTACCACCGCTTCGTATGGATGACTAGCTTTTGCCACTTACTTTGCCGTCATGATCCGACAATTTTATGTATTATTTATATATTTATACTTTATTGTACAACAATAGACTTCATAAAAACAATTAAACTGAGACATTGTGACAAGGGTGAACTTATTTCTAAAAGAGATTATTATGTCGAGAATGCCTGTAATTATAAATGTACGTAATTATTTCAGGATGAATAGGCCCATAGATAAAATAACATACAGACTAACTTATGTACACATGTAACATAAATATACAAAATAAAATAAATGGCAACCACATAAATAATAGTAATCTGTGGTATATATAAAACAAGCGAGTATCAACCAAAGCTGTAAAAGCGTACTTTTAGTTGCGGGCGCGCATTCGGGCGGGAACTAGTCGCATTACCGACATCTCTTCATCCCCGCCGGAGACAAATCTGCCAAGTTCTCAGCCTCTGGTACTCTAACCGTAGGGTTGTCACTGCCGGTCCGTATTACATGTGCCCGTGAAGGTACGAACGCTCGCCCCTTAGGGGGTGACTATATTTTTTTTCATCCATGCATGTGGTATATTGACTAGTAAAACGCGCCATCAATTTTACACCTTTAGCACTGTATATCGATTTTATGACGTAATCTTTTTTTATTAATAACTAAACCTGCGTTTGATCTTAATCTCACCTGGTGGTAAGTGACGATGAGGACAAAGACGTAGCGGAGCACATGCGCTAAGTAAGTACTGGCTCTTCTATAAACACTACCGAAACATATCAACGCCGAATCGTCAGAAATCCAAGACGTGGGAAAGTGGGTTGCGACGCTAAAATAGCGATGGACAGGACATTTGGTTAGACGCGGTGATGGTCGGTGGACCAGAACACTTACTGAGTGGTGGCCAAGATCGGGGAAATAGGAGCAGATCTCCATCGTCCAGCAGCCAATTGGGAGGATATCACCAAAGTCGCATCGTACACCTGGATACGATTTTCACAGAACCGAGAACCGAGGACCGTGGCACAACCGTTAAAGGAAACAGTTTTATGAGTTTAAAGCGTATGTCTTGGACATCATAATCATAAATCAAGAATCGATGATCCTATATGGATATGGATCTGTTTATTTTACAGAGAATTTTGTTGAGAGTGTTTTTAGCATGTCTGATAAAAATTGGCACAGGGGTTTCCAAGATCTTGAAGTATCTTTGATGTCAGATCTCTAGAACGTTAACAGTTACTCGTAGGTGGTTCGAATTTGAGCTGCAATGTTTAGACCATGGTACTTTTTACATATCTGGAACCTTGCGGATCTGATGATGATCAGGCAAAAGTAAGAGGATCTGCACTGTTAAGTCGGGGGCTTCTTGAATTATTATTAGGTAGAGTTTGTATAAACAAGCTAAGACAAACTGCTAGATTTTTTTTTTTTTTTTTTAATGTTTAACTAAACCCGCATTTGACCTCGATCTCGCCTGATGGGAAGCGACGATGAGGACGACGATGGAGCATGCGGGTCCAGTAAATGCCTATTCACTCTGGCCTTGAAGATCCCAAGGTTGTAGGTTTCGGGAAATACAGACGCCGGCAGGCTGTTCCATTCCTTAGCCGTTCGCATAATGAACGAAGAAGCAAATCGCTTCGTACGAGCAAATGGGATATCAACAACATAAGGATGGAACCCCTCCCCGCGCCTGGTAGTCCGAAGGCGGAATGGAGATGCTGGAATTAGGTCGTGCAATTCCGATGCGCACTCTCCGAAATGTATCCTATAAAATACCGATAGACAGGCAACCTTGCGCCGATGTTCCAGACTTTGCAGTCTAGCCTCCACCAGCGATTCGTCACCTATAAGGCGCTTAGCGCGTTTCTCCACTGAGTCAAGGGCAGCCAGTTGGTACTTAGCTGAGCGACGATCTGCGCAAGGTGGCTGGCAACTGGATGAGAAGAGCCGAGAACGGGCTCAATGGCGCACCCTGGGAGAGACCTATGTCCAGCAGTGGACTAGAGTGGGCTGCTGATGATGATGATGAAACAGGCAAACGTAGCACCTGATGGCAAGTGATTCTTCTGTGAAATTCCCTAATTTTTGTGTTTGTCCTCCATTTTCAAATATTTTAAACTCGAATATTCGTAGTGGCAGCCCTACGTGGGTCCCGGGACTGCGGGACTGTATAAATCATGGATTCAGTATGGGTACAGCTTAGGCAGTTGAGTTTAGGTCACGTAGGATGAAAGACGGGAGATCCAGTAAATATATTTATGGGTAAATGTTGTATGTAAAGTAATGTTTTGATTTACATACACAGAGGTGTGTAAAAAAAACGGCCAAGCGCGAGTTGGGTCTCGCCATATCTATAGAGATCCGTATTTATAAGGACTATTTGTAATTATTGAGCGAAAAAACGTTTTGCTTGTTTTTCTGACAAGTCACAACTGAGAAACTATTACAGATATATCAAGTTTTAGTATTTGTTATTTAAATAGAGGATAATATGACCAATATTGTAGCAAACTTTCAAGTTCCTAGATAGTACCGTTTATGAGACAGCTAGGGGCCCAATTCGTCTAAATTACAACGTTTGTAATTCTATTAGTTTTCGTTCCAATTCTATTTGGAAACCAAATCGCATTCTGCTGACGCATAACTCTACCACTGCCACCTTTCGATTTACTATCGATCGGGCAAAAGTACCTTGGGAGGAACTTATGTTCGATCGTTATATTTGACAGTTGAATCGTTCTGTTACCGTTCAACTGCGATTCAGTATAAACTAAACGTTTTATTAGAATGCACTAATACGTCACTGTTCGCTCGATCGTTGACTCTATCGGAACTTAACTGAAATTGGATCGTTAGTGTATAGTAAAGTAAAGTAAAATACACTTTATTGCACAAATATAAAACAACAAACATGAGATAGAAAAGGAAATAGTGAAATACAATTTAGGCGGCCTTATCGCTAAGAGCGATCTCTTCCAGGCAACCTTCGGACAGAGGAAATGAGATATCGAGAAAGAGGTAGTAGGTGTGCAAGGTTTATGGAAAACGTTGTATAAGAGAATTGTAGCATACGAAACACGTTATATCGATGCAGTTTAAATTCTATTTAGTTACGGTGTATAGTGGAATCGATGTCCAGGTAACAAAAGTGGTCTAAAATTTACAACTATAACGGGCGCCTACGTCGTTATTTCTGTACGAAAATATTAAATTCTCTAAATAATAATAAAACATATATTCGTACTGTACTCGATGTCCCTGCTAATACCACATACAGGTAACTGTATTACTGAAACGTCCCATTATACGAGTAAGACTCTGAGAGGAGCCATTCGTTTCATCTACGCATGTTCGCCGTTGACATTAAATATGAATTCGTGATACTGTTACTTGCTGTTGCCGGATTCAAGGAAATATGGCTCGGTAAATGATATTAGAGAAGATCTTCAAGGCGGGGAGGTACCACCCCAGAACGTCTGTTCACCTGTCTAATAAAGTTGTTGTCTGTCGACTTATAAAAAAAGCAATAATGCGTTGGTGAGACGCAGTGTAATAGCGGCGTGTGACTTATTGTAGTAGTAAAACCTAAGGGATTCGTTTAGCCTAGTCAGAGAAAGTCAGTACGTCACACACTATCGAATGTCTAGATAAATTGCAACAGTAACGTACTTAGTACCATTTCATAAAAGGGAGAGGAAGGAATTTTAAATGAAATATCGATTTGGTGGTACGACAGTTTATTTCGGTGACAGAGCTTCGCTAGCACAGTGGCGAGGAGTGAGTTGACCCTAATTTTATATATAGTATATGAAAAAGACATTTCTTTTTTGATGCTTTTTTCGATTAGATATAATATTCTATACCAATTTTTATTTATTAAGCATTTTTTTAAATAAGAAAATTATTGCTCGTGGAGAAATATTTGAACCACTTTTTTTAATTTCTGTAATATTTGATACTTACATTAAAAAAATCAACTTTTGTACTTACAATTTCATTTATTTCGTATTTTTCGAAGACTTGCGTACATTTACCGACTACTCTGACGGTGAATGAAAACATCGTGAGGAAACCTGCACACTGAGATGACCAGTGTGTAAAATGGGGTAGGCACAAAACATCCTCAAGGGTCGAAGTGCCTGGGGCTTTCCCGCCCCCATATTATAAGTTAAGATTATATGGGTGACGGTTGCAATCTGGTGGTCCGTCTGCTCTACTTACCTTATTATAAAAAAACACCAAGCTTTGGGGAAAGCAATCTTATTTTATTCATCACAAAGAAATCCATCAAATCAAATATTCGGATCGCACAAGTGCGTCGGGTAGCAGGTGTTTGTATGTTTTTTTGTACATTTTTCCATAAAAATGTAGGTACATTTAAAAATATTGTAGGTATTCCTTCAGAAAATTTATTTTAATATAAATCATGTGACTTTAGGTATCAAGATATTTTTTGTGAATATGTTATTACGAGTATTAGTAGGTTTAAAGTAAAGTAGATTGCACAAATATAAAACATCAAACAAGAGATAAAAAAAGGAAATAGTGAAGTACAATTTAGGCGACTTTATCGCTAAGAGAGATCTCTTCCAGGCAACCTTCGGACAGAGGAATTGATTTTGAGAAAGAGGTAGTAGGTGTGCAAGCATTATGGAAAACGTTATAGAATATTATTTACAACAATATACACTTAATTACATGCCAGCCTGGGCTCCATGGTGTGACTGTGTCAGTCTCGGTAGGGAGCTACTTGTCTTGGCTTTTAGATTACGCTCGGGTCACATTCCGTTAAATAAGTTTTTGCATTTGGTGGGAAGAGCTGCATCACCGTTTTGTACCAACTGCAACACAATAGAAGACCTCACTCACCTCCTAATGGAGTGTGACCTGGGGAAAATTGAGAGGAAAAAAATTGGCCTCAATAGGCTCCAAAATGGGAGGCTCAATGTTATTTTGAGTCAGTCCTTATCTGATAATATGAAACTCTTACTGTTGTTTGCTAAGTTGGCTCTCAAAGTGAGGGCTGACTCTAATAATACTTGAGCTTCCCTTCCCTTTTCTTAGTGACCCTAACGAGGCTGACATGGTCACCTTGTCGTGTACCAAAGCCTCTAAACTGAGATTAAAATAAAAACGTAAATACAAAGGTAATTAATTAAATGTTTATTAGGTGGACTTGTGTCAACTTTAACCCGGACAGAATTCAACTCGGGTTAGTTAATTAATCCGAGTTTTAACGGTTGAAGCAATAACTGGAAGTCAATTAAACAAGCTATTTAAAAACAATCCATACTTAGTTTTTTTTGAAAGTCGAAACTAAAGTTGATTAACACTTTAGTTCCCGACTGAACGCGGCAGGTTAGATCGTATAACAAGTAAGGAAACTTAGACACAAACATAAAATAGATAGCCCAGCATCCACCTGAACTTGTCTGTTACAGGAACAAGTTCTGAATTTACGGGTCCGCTCGCTAGCAGACTTATCCGACGATATCGGTTCTTCGATCGGGTTTATCCTTCGATTCCCGGTCGCGTAATTCCAATGGCGGCTGCAATACAGACCCATAGACTGTGCTGTAATACTTCGTGGAGTAGTTATGATGCAGAAATAGATCGAAATTGTCTCCGAACCCGGCTGCAGCACAGCGCATGCAAACGGATGCGGACGAATGCGGATTCGCGCATGAAGATTATTAAATTAAATTAAAATTAAAAATCTCTTTATTTTCACGATCACGTTACATTAACCTATGCTAAACGCTCGACTCCGCACTAGGCAACAGCCTGTATCGCGGAGGCCGGTTCAAATTTTCTTATCTGTCGGCGTCTGTATTACCCGAAACCTACAACCTTGGGATCTTCAAGGCCAGAGTGTATAGGCATTTACTGGACCCGCATGCTCCATCGTCGACCTCTTCGTCGCTTACCATCAGGCGAGATCGAGGTCAAATGCGGGTTTAGTTATACATAAAAAATATATATCTAATAATTACATCAATTTGTAATAAGGTATTTATAAGATCGCCACCCCTTGTTGTTAGCGCCTTTGTCGCGAACCGGTTTCCATCGTAACTCACCTTCTGTGCGTGCACTAGTGCTACTGAATGCGCTTCTTGCACTAGTACCGGAATGCGACTTATTTGCCAGTCGATGGAGGGAAATATGTTGCCATTGTCTGCGATTTTGTGAGAGGATGAATGAATGAGCTTTAAGTTACTGTAAGATTGATTTATGTATGTAGATATATTATTATTATATTTAATATATTGTACGACACTATACTGTACATTGAGTACAGTATAGTGTCCATTTTAAACATCTGAATTCACAGTGTTTTAGTGTAAACTGTATGACTGTGCAATTTTTTGTAATAATAAATAAATAAATAAATAAATAAGATTATAATAATTAAATTTACTTATAACAACATTAATGAATTACATTCAAAATAGCAGTCAAAATAATAATAATCTTCCGATAAAACTTTACAATTGGCTGATTTATAACCAAAAATCGGACATTTAAATATTTCTGGGATATTTAATTATGATTATTTTTATTTATTTTATTATTTATTTATATTTATATTATACATTTATTAAAATAAACAAATAACATGTTTTTTAATGAACAACAAGGATAGGATTCATGGGCCTCCGTAGTCAGTTGCAGCTCAGAGAAATATGGTATCTAAGGTCCATTCGTAAATCGTCTGGTTCTTTGAAAATTTCGCCCGCGCTAGCTTTTCAAAGGACAAAACTATTTAAGCGAATGGACTTTAAAAAAAACTATCCTTGATTTATCAACATCAGACGATTAACCATAGGCATTGTTTGAATAGAGACGGCGCGAGTCGATTATACCAGTTCTTTACGTAACCAGGGTGGAAAAGTTGTTTGCTGTGCTATACAGAGCAGCGCCTGACTGTACTGCAGCCGCCATTGGAATTACGCTACCCGGTCTATCTCTTAGTTTTTCCGTCTATGGCTCTGAATACTCTATTTGTCTCGATTTCAATACCAGAAACAAAATAGTACGAGTGTACTTACTATTTTATTTTATTTATGTTGCAACTGTTACGTAATGATAAAGGATAAAAGATGACAAAATGGAGAACGTGTTCGAATAGGACATGGTCAAATTCTATGACAGGAAAAAGTCGCTGTTCAGTGTTGTCGCACATTCGTGAGTCGACTTTAGATTTAGATTTTTTATTTAATTCATTTTATAAATACATTACAATATGTCATTAGCGTCGGTGGCCTAGTGGCTAGGACGCCGGGCTCCCACGCGGGATGCCTGGGTTCCAAACAATGCAATGTCATGTACCAATGAGGTTTTCGGATTTTTTCGAAGACTTACGTACATTTATCGACTGCTCTAACGGTGAAGGAAAACATCGTGAGGAAACCTGCATGTCTGTATGGAGGAAATGAAAAGTATGTGAAATCCAATAATCAACACTGAGCCCGCTCGGTGGATCATGGCCCATGCCCCCTTGTGCAAGGGGAAGCCTGTGCCGCAACAGTGGAAACATTAATAGGCTGATGATGATGATGATGTCAGTAGCAGTATTATATTATAACACATTCATAAAAAGAATTCAAATAATAAATAATGCAACGTGAATAATCAGAACAGAAATTTAACATTACAGTTATATAATATAAAACAATGTCAAATATGATATTAATTTGTATATAAACACTTTTGAACATGTCTATTTTAAAATAGAATAAAAATAATGAACTTTATAATTTCAATTGTAAGTATTCACTGAATACATTTCTTTGTCCAACAAAAGGTTTTTGAGTCGGCGACAAAACGTTTTGTCATTGGTTTCATCTCGTAAGCCAGCGGGTTGGTTTGATCCCCTTTTATCCAGATGCGAATGAAGAATGAACTTTCTAATCTAGAATCTTTATTGCACAAAATTAGTGTGATACAAGTGTGATAGTCAGTCTTTAATACTACACTGTTAGTTCTACTACTGTATGCAATATAAAACGTCTTGATACAAGGTCAGGATTTCATACAAACAATTCTTACACAAAACTTACAATAGTTTGTGTTCTCACGAGGATGGCTATTAGCCACTTCCTTCCATTTCTCTTGAACAGTAGTTAGAAGTTTCAGTTCGAACCTTTGGAAGGCAGGGGCCGATCCAGGTTATTAAGATCCGATCTGAGGGGCCATAATGAACATTTCGATTTAGTTAGATTTTCATTTATTACATTTTGACATGGATTCTATTTCATTTCTTACACACTCTCTTTGTATGTGAATCGCGTCGTGTGTGTACTTGTGTCGAGTCATTCGTGATGAAAATGTGTATTTTCAGCATACCACTAGCTCTTGAACCATTTAACCAATCAAAATAAATGTTGTACCATTGGATAGAGTCATTCGGCGCCGTTCTAACAATACCTAACAATACTGAAACATAGTTTCCCCGCTTCGCTATAGCTTGCCGAAGTGGGTCCCTTTTTGGCCAAAACAATTTACCGACTTATATTAAATTCTCTATAACTTTCGAACTATTATAGATATGGAAACACTTGAAACTGCGTTATGATGTGCTTGAACTACGCTACTTAAAACAGTTTCATTTCGCATCTGGTTCCAACAATTAAAAATAATTGACAAGTTTCATCAGTTGTTACGTCATTGCTCGCAGCAAATGTCGTAACCTGAAAAGTAACCGCAACGAAATCGAAAAACGGCAATGTCTCATGCAGAACGGTAACTCATCTACCGTTTAAGATAAAAATCACAACAATCGGACAACTACGAGCAAAGTAACTGATCATAATGTCACAGTGAAAATGCAAAGCGTCCATCTTCGCCAGTCGCTGGGCCGTCTGGAATGTCTCGTAAGTGTTGGGCCATGAGTGTTGAGGCCGGACAAGTGGATACTTCATACTAAAATTCTAACAATGGACCTGCAATGTTGAAAAGCCTCAAGGGTCAAGTGTTCGCTATCGTGGTGTAGATCGATAAATTCCATGTTTCGGCAGATTCCTTCTGCCTGGCAGGTTTATTATATGGTTGACACGCATTTTTATAGTGGAATGCAACAATGTTATGATAGAAAGAAAGAAAATAGCATGACAGACAAAAGGCGTCTAAATAAATATTTTTTATTGACCACTAAACCCACATTCGACCCCGATCTCGCCTGATAGTAAACGATGATGAGGTCGACAATGGAGCATGCGAGTTCAGTAAATACCTATTCACTCTGGCCTTAAAGATCCCAAGATTGTATGTTTCGGGAAACACAGACGCCGACAGGCACATATATCTCCAACAGGATTATTTCCATCACTATGACATGGGATGCTTCAAAGAGAAACGTAAATTTGAAATTTCTGGGTCTTCTAGAAGTACCTCAGAATTTTGATTACATAGAAAAGTGGCCCAAAATTGCTGCAGGTATCCAGTCCTCAGTAACGTTTCCAACGTTAAAAGAATCTTATCTCAAAGGCTGGCGCTTTAACAAAACCTACCCATGGTGCTACTGGTGTCTCTAGGCGACATTGACTTCAGCATCAGCAGCCTATTAATGTCCCCATTGTTTGGGCACAGGCCTCCCCTTGCGCAAGGGGGTTATGGGCCATGATCCACCCAGCTGGCCCAGTGCCGATTGGTGGATTTCACAGGCCTTTGGAATTTTTTAATTTCATCAGATATGCAGGTTTCCTCACGATGTTTTCCTTTACCGGTAGAGCAGTCGGTAAATGTACATAAGTCTTCGTAAAATCCGAAAAACTCATTGGTACATTGCATTGTTTCGAACTCGGACCGGAGTCCGGCGTCCTAGCCATTAGGCCACCGACGTTGACTTACCATCAGGTAAAATCTGGAAAAGTGCAAGTCGGGCCTCACCATGTCCTTACTAATTTTAAGGACTATTTCTAAGTATTACACCTTGACATTTTTATTTAAACCTTATAAACTATTACTGTAAGTCCTCGTTGCAAAGGTACAGATCTGTTTATACTGTGTGATAATATACTGAATTATCAAGGCGGTTAAAAAGAGACCTCTAAAAAGAGTGGTAGGGTTTTCGTACGGCGTTTTCGATGTGGTCACTAGAATCCCCCTTAATCCATCTCTGTCTAAAGACGGCTTATCCATCCATCTCAATTTAGGTCGAATTTAGGCTACTCTCCATTTATCTGGAAGTTTTTCTTTGTTTATACAATGCTTCCGTAACTTAGTATTGAACCTGTCTTTTCACAATCATTTGCACGAAGTGTCCTAAGAATTTAACCTTAAATAAACGTAGGTATCCTGTCACTTTCTGCATCATATCTCTAGAAAGAGATGTCACTAGACTGGTTCTCAAGATACAGGTTAGACCTAGTTTGAGAGCCAGAGAACATACCTCTTGATACCTACCTAAAAGTAAAAACTACCTCAAGTGTACCTAAAGTGTACAAATGTACAAATGCCAAGTATTTGTAATGTACCTAGCCAGAATTTTCAGGAAGCTTCCTAAAATTAGGCTTCATTTCATATATACTTATATAACTATCACGTCCACAATCCCCGAGGGGGTAGACAGAGGAACCACCTCCAATTACAGGTAGTGCCCACTTTTCACTGTAAGATTTGGTGGACAAACGTGAGACGCGAGCCTATCGCCGTCTACTAGGTGTAGAATAGTATCCACTAAGGCCTTTAGTCGCCTTGTACGACACTCACGGGAAGAGTTGGGGTGATACACGGAAATTTTCATAATAATTTATTATAATATTAAAAAAATCTACTCGTAAGTCACTTCAGAATTAAGGTCAAAATCGAAACTATATACGACTTTGAATGGTATCTAATAGATAGAGAGCGTCGGTGGCCTAGTGGCTAGGGCGCCGGACTCCCATGCGGGAGGTCCGGGTTTGAAACCATGCAGTGCTATGTACCAATGAGTTTTTCCGATTTTTTCGAAGACTTACGTACATTTACCGACTGCTCTAACGGTGAAGGAAAACAGGTGAGGTGCATGTCTCAGGAAATGAAAAGTTCCGAAGGCGTGTGAAATCCACCAATCAGCACTGGGCCCGCTCGGTGGATCATGGTCCGTACCCCCTTGTACAAGGGGAGGCCTGTACCCCAACAGTGGGGACATTAATAGGCTGATGATGAATGGTATCGCAGGAACAGAGACGGTAAGTGGTCACCGTCATCTCACCTCAAAATAACAGTAGAATTTAACCGTAGATAAATCAAAACGCGGGCGAAGAAGAACTTGCCCTACTATTTTATTCAAAACACGACAAAGGTCACAGTCCCTTTGTGAAAAGCAAGAAATAAAAAAAACACATAACTTGTTTAATAAATAATCATGCTGTATAAAAGAAATGAAAACTGGCACCTTCAAAGTTGGTTAAAAAGTTTGCGTAAAAGTTTTCGGCTAGAAAGTAATTTCAGTTAGGTAGACTACGTATTGTTGCTGTTTTCAATAATATTGTAAGACAATTTTGTCTCCAATTCTCTAGAGGATCAAGGAGAAGTGTAGTGTGAACGAAGCCTAAGTAATAATAGACGCCCACGTCCTTGGATGAAAGAAAAAATTGACCCCCAGAGGCGGGCTTTTGTTCCTTCATGCCCAGGTAGGTGAGTAAAAATATAAATATTTGAAACCTTTAAAATTCAATATGGAATGGACGTAGTGAAACCTATTGTAGGTTATAACAAAAGTTGATTTAAAAAAATGTACATGGACATGGATGACGTAATGTCAGTTGTATGAAAGGGAAAAGGGAAGATCTTCCACCAGGGTGTTGTGCCTGGTGGATAGATGTCCTGGTCCAACTATGGATATTTGGCACTCGTATGTGAAGTCCCAGGAAAATTGCAATAGCGCGTTCTACACCGATGTGAGTAGGTACTAATCGTAATGGCGCGTCGTGCGTCGCCACAAAATATTAAAGAAATTAGAAAAACGTGGTTGAAATATTGAAATATTAATATATATTAAATATTATATCATACAAATAAAGAAGAAAATGACCTTTTCATATCCAAAAATAGGGTCAACTCACTCCAATAGGGCAGTTCTCAGTTCCGTTATGAAGGCGCGTTGAAAGAGAGAAAATAAAAATAAAAAACAACATGGCGGTAATCTGATTAGTCGTAATTACGGGATTTTCGGAGGACCCGCTCGAAAGAGGGTCGAGGGAGGGGCGCGGGACGCGGGACATTTGCATATTTTAATAACGTTTTTGATTTGATAACGTGGGTTATTTGTAGACTTTGTTTTGTTGATTATTCAGTGTATTTATTTACCTAGAAGCTTCTTCCTTTTAGCCTAGATGTATATCAAATCAGTTATCTGAGGTTATGGCACTCTATTTTTAACCAACAACGGATGATCCGATTTTGACCCGGTTTTTTTTAATTTAAAAGGGATTTTTGTCGAGAGTGTTTCTTAGCTAGGTCTGATAAAAATTGGATCAGTGGTTTCCAAGATCTTGGAGTATCTTTAATGTCAGCTGGGATCTATGGAACGGTAATAGCTAGATGTTCCGAATGTTTAGGTTCATGGTGCGTCTCCGATATCGGAAACCTTGAGGATCTGTGATGACTAGGAAAAGTAAGTGAAATTCAATTTCACAATATGAAACTGGAAGAATTGGAAGATTATCAGCCCGTCTAAACTATAATAGTTAGATGGGGTCTTCTCGAACTAAAGTTGTAGGTAAAATCATTAAAGATGGCGGCCAAAAATAAATGAAAATGATGTGGAGCTAGGAATTTTAAGATAGTCATGGCGAGGCCGACGGCTGAGCTCCGCGTAGGGCGTAGCCCGGAGCGTCCCCCCGCCTTCAGGCGCCGCAGGTCTAATCTGCTAAATGTTCTTAATAACATCAGATGAAAAACGGATCAGGGTTATAAGAACGGTAACAGTTATTTAAAAAAAGATATTTCTACAATTGAAAATATTGATTTTCCACAAATATTTTTCATACTGTAGATTTTTAAGCTATCATACGACACTTTTTATGTGACAGAGCATTTTATTCCGACTGCGGTTGTACCTTATGCAAGCAATCACTGTATGGTTTACCCTACTTGACTCAAAAGGCAAACAGCACTTGACTCGACCAGTTTTCGCACATCAGCCGCTTTTCGTCAACTTCGGATTGGAAAGGTTTTTTGTGATAAGACACTCGAAAAGGTGTGGGATTGAAAGCGCACTGCGTTGTGACGTGTTCGATTTATTATTTTTTCTACTCCCATTACTTAATTTGTTCAATAGGAAACCATCATTCTTCATGGCAGTGTTATTATGAAATATTTTAACACTGTTTTTCATTAAAGTACAGCTGCTGTTATAATACGAGTATGGAGCTGTTTATGTATTAGACAGTGGACATTTGGTATTTGGGTATTTGGTAACTGAGGAATTGGACATTTGGTCATAGGTCATTTGGTCATAGGTCATTCGGACATTGGATATTTGGACATTATAGCGCCCTTCAGTAAGTGTCTCTTTAATGAACTTGTATAAAACAGTGTTTGAAGAGTGATAATTACTTTGTAGGGTCTTATTATTTATTAGGGTATTTCATGGTCACTGCACGTAATGGCGATTTTAACACTCGAACGATTTTTATGAAACTCAGTTACGCTTCGTTACATAAACAGTTCTCATGTTAAAATCGCTATCATTACGTGGTCGTTGCATAAACTACTATAACCCCCAATCAACCGAGGATGTTAATGTGTATATGGATATACACACACACTGAAACTGTGTGTGTATATGGATATACACACACCCTAAAACTTATTTCTCCCTATAAGCATTATTTTAAAATAGGAAATCAGTAATTGACAGTATGTTTTATTAATTGACTTTTTTTTTATATTTAAGTGCTGTGTGTTTATTGGAAATGTTTGTGAGCGTGTTTGTGTAGAAAAGAGTGAAAGGGTGTGTACATTTGTATGTGTTTGTTCAAGTCTTCACTACATGTAACCAGCTACAACGTTACTACTACTGTTGTGTAGAATACACTAGTTGGGTGTTAGTGTGTGTGTATATGGATATACACACACCCTAAAACTTATTTCTCCCTATAAGCATTATTTTAAAATAGGAAATCTGTAATTGACAGTATGTTTTATTAATTGACTTTTTGTTTTTATATTTAAGTGCTGTGGATTTTGTAATAAATAAATAAAATAAAATAAAAAATACAAATCTAGATTAGGTGCAAAATAAAGACCAAGTACGCGATATCTGCTCATAAAGAAAATAACGTAAAAAGCGTACGTACTTATTCTCATTACTGTACGGATCCCGGGGCCCGGGGACGACGGAGGGGATCCTAAATTTGATGTAATGTCATTCGACGAGCAAACGTTTTTACTCTTGACATTCACGACTCACTTCGAACGAGTCGCGGCTGCTGTTTGCTGGAACTTGGTAACTGGCAATTTATTTATTTCTTTATTATTATTAGTATAAAATAAATAAATAAATATACACTTTACAGAGTGTAGGGGACACAAGTCACGTTATGTCGATGCAGCATAACGTGGCTGGCGAGGACCGGCCTGGCGACCTGGCGGCGCGGCCAGCCAGTCGTTCCCGAACCATCGTACAGTAATGTAATTGTAATGGTGTATTTTGTGTACTATTGTACAAGGTAAGGTAAAACTAATTTGGACTCTTTTATTAATCATCCTTCTGATCAAGTAAGAACCTAGGGCACTAATTCACATACTAAACAGAAAGATATTTAACACTATTTACAATATTCAACTACCTTTAATTATTATTTACACGTTATTGTACAACAATAGACTTAATAAAAACAATTAAAATGAGACATTGTACAAAGGGTGAACTTATCTCTAAAAGAGGTTTCTTCCAGCAAACTCGCGAAAGTGAAAGATGCGTCATTAAGAGATAAATACTAGTTAATGGTGTTTTTTTTCTTCAGAAAATTTCTAATCCATGCCGGTGCTACCGCGTGTAGGCAAGGTACGATTTTTTTACTGCTACAATCTGTAGTTTTTTTTAACAACAATGTATGCAAAATCTACAGTTGGTGAACTCTTAGAAAATCATTGGTATATGGTATTGATTTTACCCAAGAGTATTGGGTAAAATCGGCCTCTGTCTCTATTTTACTACAGTCGTAGTACATTCGCGTATCTTTAACAATAGCCGAACCACACCAAAGTTTTCAAAACCCGAAAGTTTCACTTTGTTGTACACAAAATTAAATTTGCTATTTTAATTTGCTGTAACAGCAAAAGTCCAAATTACAGGAATAATTATTAAATATTAAGTGCACAAAATCGACCTTATCGCCTAGAGCGATCTCTTCCAGGCAACCTCTAAAGTTCAAGTGGCAGCTCCACGTTTTCCGGGACGAGAAGAGACGGGCCCACGATGTGGGCTCCCGCTGAAGGGGTCACGGTTGTGTGCGAAAGCGTTTCCGCTACCCCGTCTCACGCGGCGCGGTTGGAACACTCCAGGAGTTTTAGTCGGTATACCATCCCTACGGGGGTAGACTGCGACATAATCACCTGTCCCCCCGGTTTCTCGGTGTCTCCTGGGCAAAGAAAAAGGTACATAGTAAATTTAGTATGATGGGCACCTTCCCGCCGGGTGCGACTCGGGACGGTTGACATAAGGATGTTGACATTCGTGTAATATTTTGACATGAAATAAATAAATTTTGTAATTTTAGATTTAATAAAAAAAAAAAAAAAGAAAAAACAACATGAATATCAACGATAATGTCAGTTACCAGCTCCCCGGCTTTGGCAGTAGAATCCCAGGGGAATTTTATTGTAATCACGTCCGGGGCCGGGCTGGCATGATAATTCCTGGCAAAACCCGACACAACTATAAAAAATTAACTCAAGCCCAGTGTAGCCATGTAAAAAAATACAGACGACTTTTTTCGAGAAGGGAATGGGGGTAAAACTTAAGAAGAGACTAAAGGAAGTCTTAACATTAAGATTGTTGTTTGTTGTTTGAAATGTAATCGTGTAATTTTATCGTGTTATGTATATGTGTGCTAATAAATTTTAATTCATTCATTCAACTCAAGTACTGTGGCTAAGATATCAGGCTATATAGGTTAGGGATGTTACGGAGTATCGACTCCGAAAGGTCGGAACTTCCGATTGATTTTACACCTCCGACTCCGACTTCGGCTCCGGTTATACCGAAGATTTGTGAGCAAACATATTCAAATATCAATATTTTATAATATAGTGTAAGACTACATAAAGGAATATGTTTTATTGTCGCAAATGTCATCATCAATCATAAAAAATATTGGCCAGTTCAACTATAAAAATTAAAAAACGGTTTAAAATTTCACCTTCTTCTGAACATCTTTAAACAGTGCATAAATAGTGGTGGACTTAATTAACTAACATTAACAATGAACAATGACTAAGTGCTACAAGTGAATGAACAATACACCAGCTTAGATATGGGCGCATCAGCTTAATGCTGCCTGCTCATTAATCAATAATAATAATAATAATAACATCTCTCTTCTACCTCCGCGTCCGACTCCGGTTCCGAATCCGGTTCTGACTCCGATAAATCAAACCTTCGGTTTCGACTCCGGTTCCGGCAAAACCACCTCCGTAACATCCCTAATATAGGTACCCGTATTTGGTACTTTTTCGCGTTAACTTAATTGACACATCCATACGAATGTTAAGGAATTACAAAACCTCATTGCGAAGAGACCTCATACGAACAAAGTATACGTAGCTTGATGCGTCTTAAACTGTACACCTTTTTAAAAACAACTCTCGAATCTACCTCACACAAGGTGAGAATTTTCCGGGTAAGTAAGCAATAACAATTTTAAAGCAACCCGGGCGGAATCGGGACAATTTCCCTCGCCAGGTGTTTCACCGGGCCAACTTCAAGATTTACTTTGCCCGGGTAACTGTAGAGTGTAGGTAGAGACGTATTTGTAAACTGCAGTTCGAAATTAGACTCTTTTTGTTGAGAACTCTTTAGAGCTTATAGAAAAACGAGTAAAGATCACAGAGTTACCAATACTACAATACTTATATTTAGATGTCCGTGGTAAATATATAAATTCTACCCACAGAGGTACCAATATAATATTTGATTGCTGTGGATTCTACCGAACAAAACCAAGGCCGTAGACAAAAAATATACGGAAGAAGCACAGGAATGCTGTGCCGGAAACTATGTGTGAAAACATCTTGCAAATGAAAGAATAAATTTAAGGCTAACTTTGACCTCCTTCCTCACCTCTCCGGATTATTTTAGACAAATAAATTTGACTCTAAAATGAGCTTTGTTTAGGTATCGATGTTTTCAACGATACCATTTGTTTCTACATATCTTTAAATTTGAAGAAACTTTTGAAAGAAGACAAAACTGTGACACTCGATGCTTGAACCGGCTCCCATTCTTCACGAGTTATAAGATGTTATGATAATAATTTACCTAGAAAGGATGTATCTAATAAATGTATCCGGATTTTGTTCTATGGGTTTCTGGGATTTCGGGGCTTGGAGAGAGATGACTTGGCTGCTGTACTAAGCTATAAACGACGCGAAGAAAAGAGCTAAAGAACAGACTTACAGGTAAGATTTTCTTGACACTTTATTTTCCATCCTTACCCCGCAAAATAATATTAGTATTTATTTTAAACATTGATGGTAATTGATAATATTTTACATATCACTAATATGCGTATCTCACTATAATGTCATGACTAATATATCGCGAATTCTGAACGGGTTGGGAGAGGGGGAGCATCCCATTGATTTGTTCAGCACACTTGACTGCACTCACCATGAATATTCTCCCTTTTTCACCAAACCACACTATACACTCACCCACACACACACTCACCCTAGGACATCCTAGCACACTCACGCTCATCATCGTACAACACTCCTTAATTAATAACTTTCTCATCAAAAAAACATTTTATTTCTGTTTATTTTAATAAATATATAATATAAATATAAATAAATAATAAAATAATAATAATTAAATATCTCATAAATATCTTATTATAAATTGATGTAATTATTAGATAAGGAAAATTGAAGCGGCCTCCGCGATACAGGCTGTTGCCCAGTGCGGAGTCGAGCGTTTAGCATAGTTATTGCGATCATGAAAATAAAGAGATATTTAATTATTTTTTTAATTTGTTCACCTGCACACCGACCAAGTTCACTGAAGCAGCAATCCGATGTTTGTCAAGCATGTATTAAATTAGTTTTGTGGTGTCCGTGTAATTATGACAGTAATTAATTGTAGTCGTTTTTATAATTTTAGTTAGCTAATTTATTAACTATTTGACATTTTTTTAAAATCACTACAATTTTGATTTGAGACAACCCGTTATAAAATTGTAATAGTTTTTCAATAAGTAATAAAAAAATGCATATTATTGTTATAAGTCATGTCTAGGCTAAAATACCTGTGCTACGAGTGATCCACCACAATGGTCCAAAGGTAGATTAGTTCTAGTGACGCTTGCGCTGCAATCTCATGCCCTACTGTCGTTGTCGCATACTACCAAATCTATGTTATCATTTCTGTGTCCAAATCCTACCTGGATTCAGCACCTCTTCTGACAGGGTTAGTAAAGACGCGACCTGTTTATAGCTACCAATAAGAGCGGTACGAAAATAAATCAGTTGCCAATAGGTCGGAGGTGTCGGAATGAACGGCTTTACGCACCGACATTCTTTTTAGGGGTCCGTGGTGGTATCTAATATAAATAAAAATGAATATGCCTTCCTATACCATTCATCCGATTGCGATGAAACTTTAGTAAGTTGTTGTGCGCACGTCCGGGAAGGTTTCTGAGTCAAAAACAAGGCGAGCGAAGCCGCCGCGACGGGGCGCAGCTAGTGAACCAAGGGTATTATTTCCCGCCGTTAGGCATTGCCCAAGCGACAAAAAATGCCACTCACTTTATATTTCTGTCTAAGTCTCATTTATTATTGTTGTACCTATAGTAGCTTCAGGGATTCAGACACGAAAAAAATAATATCAAAGCTAGCCTAAAAACTAAGTTTACTACTTATCCAGTCGGGAAGCTCGAATCAGTTTTTAAATAAAACGTAATAATGTAAGAAATAAGTGATTTTTCTTTGCTTAGCGGGCGTTAATGTGAGAAATCGATAGAATTTCTTAAATAATTCAGCAAAGAACTAATAAAAAAACTTATAAGTGCGGAACCATAGTCGAATGAAGTTCGTACTTTACCAACTTTTTCAGGTAGGGTTTGATAGTATTACTTCGGTATTGGAGAAATATTGGTATCTTTACTACAAGGGCGGGTATGTTATTTTCAGTCTTGATTTTCTTCTCGCTGGCAATATATATGTATGGAAATTGTATGGGAAAGAGTCTGTTGAATATATTTAGATCTTGGAAAGCCAAACGAAAAGTTAAGGGTCTACTTTGTTCTTAAACTTAGGGCTAAGTAAAGCCAGGCCTAGGCCAGGTCTAAAACAAAATGATATAAGTAAAATATTTATGTTGAATACATGTCCCTTAGAAAAGTAATTTAGCGAAATGGCGTGTGCTTTGTGTGCAACAAAGCAAACGAAATATAGGATGTGTTTGTAAAAAAGTACTTATCCGCTGAAAGAAAGAAAAAGAGACAGAAAGTAAACACACACACAGTACACTACAGTAGTACACTTTATTGCCACAAAAAAATAAAAAAATACATATTTAGTTCCAAGTTACTGAGCAGAAATACCAAGATCCGGATCTACAAAACTGTCATAAGACCGATCTTGATGTATGGATGCGAGATTTGGACACTAACCTTAAAGGAAGAAAACAGACTCTTGGTGACAGAGAGGAGGATATTGAGGAAGATTCTGGTCACAGCCAAGAAGGAAGATGGAGGGTGGAGGATGAGAAAGAATAGGGAGATAGAAGAGATGGTGAACGAGCCGAACAATATAGGACAGACGAAAGCGGCTCGACTCCGATGGCTCGGACACATCACTAGGATGGGGGAGGATCGGGCAGTTAAACGAGCGTATGTGGGACGCCCTAACGGACGACGTCCGGTCGGACGTCCCAGATACCGCTGGCGCGATGAAGTGGAGAAGGATCTGCGGGAGTTCCGGGCGCCTGACTGGCTCGAGACTGCGCAGGAGAGAGAGCGATGGCGCACTTTGGTATCGGAGGACAAGATCCACTTCGGGTCGCTGCGCCAGCGGAGTAAGTAAGTAAGTAAGTATATTTAGTTCACTCCATAACAATATTGGCAATAGGCACCTGGCTCAGCTAATGCATGAGTGAATACACTTGCGTGTAAACACACAGCGCTGATTGTCAGCCAGTCCTGGTATAAAGTTAACCAACTAATACTGCCCCATGGTATGTGCGTTGCTACTCACTTACTTTAAATAACACTACCCATTTTATATAAGTTAAAAACAAACTTTTTTTACACTTAAATTTATTTTCATAATAATTTTCATCGTAATTTCAGTGCAACGTAGAGGTACGTGGACACTGACGGTGCGACTGGTTCACAAATTGAAAGTCGCTCAGCGTGCTATGGAAAGAACTATGCTCGGAGTATCTCTGCTGGATCGAATCCGAAATGAGGAGATCCGGCATAGAACAAAATCGAATCGAATATCGACATAGCTCATAAGATTAGCAAGCTGAAGTGGCAGTGGGCCGGTCACATCTGTCGCAGAACCAACAACCGCTGGGGGAGACGAGTTCTGGAGTGGAGACTGCGTTTGGGCAAACGTAGTGTGGGACGCCCCCCTGCTAGATGGAGCGACGATCTGCGCAAGGTGGCTGGCAGCGACTGAATAAGAAGAGCCGAAGATCGGGCTCAATGGCGCGCCCTGGGAGAGGCCTATGTCCAGCAGTGGACTAGAGTAGGCTGCTGATAATGTAGAAGTACAGTGTAGAGGTAAATTACAACCATTTTTTTCCAGTGGAAGTCAAAGATAGCACATAAAACGATTCTCTTGGCAGATTTAAAAGGGTGGTTTCCCCCCTTAAAGCCTTAAAGCAGTCGATATATCGTCGCTCTAGAGTGAAAATCTCATACCCGCCACACTAAATCTTCGTTTGAATAAAACTAGTATCTTACGAGCCTTCAAAAATTAACTAAAATCTTTAAAAATGCCTCACCGAGGTTTTCACTACGGCGAAGAAATGTAAGTCTTAAACAACTGAGAAAAAAACCGAATGTCTCAATGGTGCATGTCACAGCATGGTTTCGAATGTGAGTCCGGCGGCCTAGCCTCTACGCCACCGCCGCTCGCTATAGCTTATAAAAAATAGGTCAATTCCGAAATACAACTCTTAAGAAGCAGAGCCCTCAGTCATCCAATAAACAAACCACCTGGCAGCGGAGCAAAGAAACGAAAACATAAACAAACAAACAATAAAACAGGAAAAAAGGAAAGTAAAAAGTACAAGTCGACACTGCTTTGTATTCATGACTTTCAATAAATAACGGTTCCTACCAGGTCTGAGAGAAAAGGAATGCCCCTACTATGAGTTTTAGAGCCAACGCAGACGACGAACTGTCCGCGGCGTACTATTCAGTCCGTGAAAATAGACAGTACAGAACTCTATGGTATAACGCACACAGTGCGCGGCGTACTGTTATTAACGCGGACAAAAAGTCCTGCGTTCTATCCAAGTCCTCTAATAACATTATAGTGAGGTGAGATATCGGTTTATAGCTACACTGACCCCTCTATCAGGTGGTCCGTTTACTCGTCTGCTCTTCTACAAAAAAAAGTAGGATTAGACTACTTTAGACAAGTATTAAACGAGTAGAAAGTGGTAGAATCTACATCTACCACTTTCTACTCGTTTAATACCTGTCTAAAGTAGTCTAATGCTACTTTTTATTGTACTCATACTCATACCATTTATTGCTTTTCATGTGTAACAATTGGTCTTAAAATATATATAATATGATCATACACGAAACCCCGAGTAGGGCACCGCAATATAAAATAAGAGATTATAATAAATTATAATAGTAATAAATGCTAACGAGATAAATTAAATTAAATGTCATTATAAGTTATACATAATTGATTTTTAATTAGTTAAGTATTGGTTTTATCATCAAAAAACTCCTGCAGTGAATAGAAACATTTGTAAGAAGATATAACTTTAATCTTTTATTGAATATCGAGTCTTTTAATTCAATGTCGATGATTTGTGAAATTTTGTTATATAATATATTTTGATAGACATAACGAACGGTCCAGAACTGTGTAGACTTAATTTTGATTTTGGCAGAGCAAGTCTTTTCTGGTAGCGAGTGTTAAATGGCGTACTGTGTAGGTCCTCTGCTTTTTTATACAGACGAGCAAACTTGGCAATAATCCGAGAAAAATACGAGATTCAGTAGTAGGGGTCGTCTACAAAAATGGTGAATATTTATTAAGGTTTCCTCCCGACTTCGATTACGTATATTTCTAAGAGGCTTGCTCCAGTCATTGTGTACCCCTCGACTATTTGTTCCTACAGAGATAATCTCCTAAAAGGTTATATACTATCTTGGTAGGAGAAAATACTTTTCTCGTTTACAATTTCACCAATAACTTATTAGAAATAAGTATGTACGAGTAAGTATCCTTGAGTAAGTATCGGGAAAATCGTATCTGCCTATTTCGTGATCCACTCTTAAAACCCGTGTACGGAATTACGTACATAGTGAGGAAACAAACCTTGCCTTATGATGAGTTATGAAGCTAACATAAGGAATACGACCTAAAAACAACACACTTATGCGGTCCCAAAAGGATCAGTCAGTGCAGTGTCAAATGTATGATTGGGGCAAACCCGTGGCTCGCTGTCAGTGCTCACATCATTGTTCTAGAACAATGATGTGAGCACTGACAGCAAGCCACGGGTTTGCCCCAATCATACATTTGACATTTCAATCAGAATCAGAAAACATTTATTGATTAATTTATAGGTACATAATATGCCCGACTAATGTATGAGGATATGCTAACAGCGCATGCGCCAACTGGCAGACACGATTTCCATATAAAACTTCTCTAGCGAGTAATCTAAGGGCGAATCTGGGGCAAACTCGTGGCTCGCTGTCAGTGCTCACGTTATTGTTCTAGAACAATGATGTGAGCACTGACAGCGAGGCACGAGTTTGCCCCATTCATACATTTGACATTTCAATCAGAATCAGAAAATATTTATTGTTTAATTTATAGGTAGGTACATAATATGCCCGACTAATGTATGGGGAAACGCTAACAGCGCATACGCCAACTGGCAGACACGATTTCCATACAAAACTTCTCTAACAATCTAAGGAAGAAATTTCAAAATCACTAGGTAATCTACCTTTTAACATCGCATCCCTCAATCTTTCACCATTAGGGTGTTGGCACACCGGCGGAGGGGTGATAAATCAGACTATCGGCAAAATATCGACTGCTAGTCGCATTACGTGGCTGACGCTCACCGTGGAGCATGCTAATGATGCCTTAGGGCAACCGCAGACGGGCGATTTGACGTGCGATTGTGTAAGCGCAGTCACTGATTGCTGAGACATTTTTCTGAAGGCGACTTACGTAATAATATGTGGGTTTTATTTGAAAACATTTATTTCGTTTGTATTTAGAACAACGACGACGTGTCAGCTTCAGATACGTCACCGATGAAATCTTAGTTTAAAATAAATAAATATTTTTTTATATCAGGTGTTATACACCCATAGCTATTTTTTTACAATTAAAATATTAAAAATGCCAGGGTTGCTTCCGGGTTTGATTCTCCACACAAGTGCACTGACATTAGTTTAATCATTTGGATGTAATAGTTTGTTAAGAAATAGGTTTAAAAGTTTGCTATAAATTAAGAAATTGCTTAGGTTTGATCCCTAAAAAAAGACGGGTGAAATCAACAGAAAGACGTCAAAAAATTAATAATAAAAAAATAATTACAGACAACTTCATTTGTATTTTTTTTAAATTCTTCTTTTATACAGTATAAAATACAGTAATATCTTAAGTGTATACAGCCAAACTGCTTAGCAGTTTATCGGCGGACTTATTGCTCAGACTTATAATACATTATAATTAACTATAATAATTACTTAGATAGTATTATTACACATCGTAGAAATAAAGATTCACATTCATGGGTAATTTCGTGATTCTGAGTACGCGTCAGTGTCACACACATCACAACAGGTCACACTACCTACATCACAAACAAAAACACCTTGTTACCTACCGTCAAACTACGAACCTAGTGCCTCGTAAAGTACCTCAGGTTAAATTAGGTACCATAGCAATTAACAATTAACACATTATAGATCCATAATATTAACTAACCTAATATATAATTCCCTACTATTAACTAACAAGCACCGACTTCTGCATAAAAATAGAAACCGGTCAGGTGCACTGCATTGAAACAGTCGTTCGTGTGCGATAACCCCATTCCTTTATATCGATCACACTCTGCCATCGACAGGTAATAAATCGGCTCCCAGAGCTCTTTTAAAAAGTAAAAACTTGCCTCTCAATGGAAAAAATACACGAGTAAAAGAATATAATCTAAAAGTCGATCGTTCGCTACCGTCTAATCAGAGTCGTTTGGACTAGTATTTACCGTTTCAACTTTGAAATTCTGATCCAGTATTTATGCAAATTCTTAGTAATTTTAATATTTGTAAAAAAAGATTTGGTTATTTTAAAATTTGGTCATTTCAAGACTGTGAAATAATTAGAGACGATATTAATTAACTTGGATATGAAACTATTTAATTTTATTCTAGTAGTTTTTGTTTCAGAGTTCAACATTGTAAATAGAATACTAAACTCTATTTTTTATTCTCACATAATTTTTGTTAACAAAGTTATGTCATTGTCAAAGTGACGTTTCAGGCGTTCTTAAACCAGAGGCCGGCAGAAAAATATTAATTGACTTTAAAAAAAGGGTGGTTCCTAATTAGATGTGTATGTTTATAATAACAATGAGGAGAAAAAAACACTAAGTACTAGTATTTCTCCCCTTTTTACCTTAAATGAAACGTGGTTTACACTGATCCCAAGATATTTTTAACGCAGTTTTTCATTTGACATCTCTCACTCATTTTGGCATAGAACACCATACATCTCTCTTGCACACACACATACACCCTCACACACACCCTCTCTCTCTCTCACACACACACACACAAACACACGTTATTATTATTCTTATATTATTAGTAAATAGGTACACAAATAAAGAGGTATGGAAGAGCGTGGACCTCTGAGATCTTGGAGTATATGGCGGACGGGATCTCTGGAACGCAATAGCTAGATGGTTCGAATTTGACAATTGTTTAGGACCATGGTGCCCTTCCCACATTAGGAACCTTGAGGATCTCGATGACCAGGAAAAAGTTAAGGAATCTACACAATCAGTCAATAAGTCAGGACTTTCTGAAATTTTTAATTTAGAGTTACGAGTACCTATTCGTGTGGCTATCCTCTACGGCGTAGCTTGTCTACGACGCGCCATCGTAGCTCTAAACAGCGCGTGTTTTGCGCAGTTAAGGTAGGCATTTAACGACCTCTAAAAACCACAAAAGTATCTACGAATATGATTAAATAAAAAAAAATAAAAAAATTGGTTGTTCAAGGTCACCATTTAGTAAAATCGATTTATTATGAATTTTTGTTTTATTTTTTAAGGGTTCATACCTATTCTATACTTTTCATCCCTAAATTTTCGTTTCCCTATACAGTCTAACAAACAAAACCCTATATGTATCTTTACAAGGAATTAATTTTCACGTGGTTGTGTTGAACTTTTCCAATTTCAAAAGCGGGACAAAGTTTATCTTTTATTTTTCGGAAGAGGCGTCCCTGTGTGTAATCGATATTTTAATCGAGATAGATTCATTCGAATGAGTGTTTCACGTGTTAGTGTAATCGTCGGAGAATCGATTAGGCAGTACTGACTGCGTTTTAATCACTTGATTCGGGGAATAGAAATACATTTAGTGTTTACATGTTTGTTTTCCAGTTGTTTTATTTTGAACGACAAATAGAACTGTAGATAAAATGGAACGAGTAGTTATAAAAACACATGCAGCGGTTGATAGTGGCTCTGAATTTTGACGTGCAAATGTGTTTGAAATCTGTTTAGTACACGTGGGTATTCGAAAATGTTGTACCATGTTGTAAGACAGCTATAGATAGATATCACTTTTGTTCACCAAATCTTACGGCGATAAGTGGGAACTACCTTTAATGAAAGTGGTGCCTCTGTCTACCCCCTCGGGGATTAAGGACGTGAGAGTTATACATACATATGTTACATGTAAGAATTGATAGATTTACATGTTTACAACGGTTGCAAATGCAGTGTATTTTAAGTGTGTGTTACTAAGGGGTTCCAGGTCCTAGAGGACCCGTCCTTAGAAACGATTGCATGGGGGCATGGCTACCATAATTATTATGTTCATCCCTTTTATAAGCTAGTTCTTGGTTGTTATATCCCTGCATACAGTGTATCGCAAAGGAAAAAAGCATAAGAATAAGAATAAGTGTATTTGTGCGGTAAGATGACAAAGTATTCATAGTCCATTCACCAGTAGTAACTTAAGCATAGGTTATATTAAACTGAATAAAATTAGTGAGCAACAAGTTAGTTAATAGTTAACATAGTTAGCATAGTTCTAGATATACGTTTAAAAATACTTGAATAGAATAGAAAAGAATAATTTATTTCATTCTACAGAATTTGAAATATACATAGGTTATATTAAAAATCTTATTTGTAGTACAATCGTTACGTGAATTTCGGAATCAAGCCTCGTCGACGTATTCACGTAATGTGCTGCGGTCGTGACGAAGACACAGCCACACAGTTTGTAGGTGCTGTCGCTGTCAAAAAGTGGTGACCACCTGTAACTACAATCGCAGATGTTCTGTGCTGCATGTATTAAACTTTGTATACTTCTGTATTGTGTTCTATATTCTGGTGTTTCCAACGCTAAATAAACGTTATCAATTACAATTTTTTTCAATTTCAAAATTAAATATGCCATCTCCGGCTTTCACAATCTATGTAGTTCTAATAGCTACTGAATCACAGTTAAATCAATTTAGTAGTTTTAGAGAAAGCGACCTCCACTGTACGAGTACAGTCGTCTCTACAGACGTTCATTTTTAGAGCCCCCCGTGAACAAAAAAAGTGTAAAACACTCTGAAATTAGGGCTCAGGTGCGTTTTGTCCAGGCAATCTCCCTTCAATTTCCTGACTACCCTTACAATGTAAATTACGAGTATACCTACGAGAACATTACACATCGTGTCCTATAAAAAAATATTGTTAAAAGCTTGGATGAAAGAAAATGCAGTCGCGGGCGTTCCTTCCTTCGTGGTTAAAAGTTTTGAAGTTTTTTTTTTATTTACTACTAAACCCGCATTTGACCTCGATCTTGCCTGACGGTAAGCGATGATGAGGTCGACGATGGAGCATGCGGGTCCAGTAAATGCCTATTCACTCTGGCCTTGAAGATCCCAAGGTTGTAGGTTTCGGGAAATACAGACGCCGGCAGGCTGTTCCATTCCTTAGCCGTTCGCATAATGAACGAAGTAGCAAATCGCTTCGTACGAACAGATGGGATTTCAACAACATAGGGATGGAACCCCTCCCCGCGCCTGGTAGTCCGAAGGCGGAATGGAGATGCTGGAATTAGGTCGTGCAATTCCGATGCGCACTCTCCGAAATGTATCCTATAAAATACCGATACACAGGCAACCTTGCGCCGATGTTCCAGACTTTGCAGTCTAGCTTCCACCAGCGATTCGTCACCTATGAGGCGCTTAGCGCGTTTCTCCACTGAGTCAAGGGCAGCCAGCAGTCACATGTAAAAAGAATAATATACTCATGCACAAATTACTTTATTACTTTAACCACTCGAGCAACAACAAAGAATCCATCGTTGGACAAACACACCGACATCTGTACAAAGTTTCATCCATACACATTTTACTGGTATTGTATTGGAAACTGGATGATATTTCATCCTGATTAATTGAACGGAATCGCTCCGATGAGTATCCATTTCATACAAATGAATTTTCCGTTTTTGCATTAAAGTATATTCACCTTTTTATATTTCTCTTCTCAATTTTCAGTAGGTACCTGCTCGTACCAAAGTAGGGATTTATTTTCAACAGATTAATGTATAAAGTAGGGATGTTACGGAGATGTTTTACCGGAACCGGAGTCGGAACCGAAGGTTTTAAATTTGATTTATCGGAGTCGGAACCGGAGTCGGAGGCGGAGGCGGAGGAGATATACATATACAAATACAAAAATATTTATTAAGCCAAACAATATTCAAATTATATTCATTTAACAACAGTGAAGAAGAAGAAGAAAGAAGAAGAAGAAGTTCAAATTTTAAACCGTTTTTTAATTTTTATAGCTGATCTTAAATATTTTTTATGATGACGTATGCGGCAATAAAACATATTCCTTTATGTAGTCCTACACTGTTTAATTAAATATTGATATTTGAATATGTTTGCTCACAAATCTTCGGTATAACCTCCGATTCAAAATAATCGGAGCCGAAGTCGGAGTCGGAGGTGTTGATTTTACACCTTCGACTTCGACGTCGGCTCGGAAGTCCGGGGTCGGAAGTTCCGACCTTTCGGAGTCGCAGTCGAAGCTCCGTAACATCCTTAATATAAAGAGCGGTCTAGTGGCTAAGAGGCCGGACTCCATGGGTTCGAAACCAAGCAATGCCGTGAATGAGTTTTTCGTTTTTTTTCGAAGATTTACGTACATTTACCGACTGCTCTAACGGTGAAGGACAACATCGTGAGGAAACCTGCATGTCTGAGGAAATTCAAAGTTTCCGAAGGCTTGTGAAATTCACCAATCAGCATTGTGACCGCTTGGTGGATCGTGGCCCGTACCCCCTTGTGCGAGGGGCCTGTGCCCCAACAGTGGGGATATTAATAGGCTGATGATGATGAAATACGAGTATATAAATAGGGGATATCGGCACCCAGTAAGTATAACAGTTTATAATCTTTTTTATACACTCAGACGAAATACAAGAACAAATTAATTAATGAAAAAATAAAATATGTACAAAAGGTATAGTATAACTCGTTCCGAGTTTTCTCACTGCTAACTTTGTTGCATTCAAGATTCTTGGTCCGTACTGTTTCGTGCTGAAAAAACATCTTGTTTGATTTTTAACCTACAAAGTAACTATAATCAGTTGGACACTTTGTTAGAGATCTAGGTTGAAATGAACAAACCTACTTGGTAGACTCATATATAGGAACAAGTGCTTGTTTGAAGTAAACAATATTTTCTTTTAGTGCGAGAGCTGTGCAAACATCTAATGGTCAAGACAGACCCAAGGGGTGGAAACCACCTCGACTAAAGAAGCAGTATTGCGATCCAGCGGTGCAATGCTATCAGTATCCCGGGTACCCTACCACACGGCCCCAATTTTAGTCATTTTTTTAAGAAAATGCAGGTTTTGTATACACTTTGAAAGACAGTTTTAAGGTCCAATTATAAATTTTCTTATTTTAATTATTTACGACTATATCTACTCACAGCACACGTTCCATCTTCGGCCTCATCGTCACTTACCACCAGGTGAGATTGAGGTCAAACGCGGCTTTGTTAGTACTGGCTCTATAAAGGCTTCATGTTCTGGTTCGGTTCGCTGCATCCAATCACAAAGCGCTGACTTCAAATGGGGGGAGGGCAGAACGCATGTGATTGGTTGCAGCAAACCGCAGTCCCGTGCAGTCTGGGCCAAACACTTCCGAAACACATCCACGCCGAAGCGAAGATAATATAAATATTCTACATAAAGTACTTATTAAACATTAAACTTACTTGTAGAAGTAATTGTACCTTGTTTGTAATAACACAAAGTTGTAGAATCCACTGTAGCACTTACCTGAAAATAACACAGAAAGTAATTATTAATACATCAACAATTATTGTGTTTATACCAAAGTAAACTAAACTACAAACTATTATAAGACGTAATAAGTAAGTTCATCATCATTATCATCAGCCTATTAATGTCCCCATTGTTGGGGCACAGGCCTCCCCTTGTACAAAGGGGTACGGACCATGATCCAGTGAGCGGACCCAGTACTGATTGGTGGGTTTCACACGTCTTCTAAAACTTTTAACTTCCTCAGACATGCAAGTTTCCGCACGATGTTTTCCTTCACCGTTAGAGCTGTCGGTAAATGTACGTAAGCCTTCGAAAAAATTGGAAAAACTCATTGGTACATAATAAGTAAGTTACCTAACATAAATTAAAAGTAATAAAGGAAGGCGGTATAACTCTGTGTAGAGTCTGTGAAAGTGAAGAATCACCCTTTTATCAGTTATGCCGCAAATCAGTAACGCTTGCATTGCTGTCTGTATTCCGGTTTGAGAAGAAGAAGTATTAGTGAAGGTTTTCCCTACGTCCATCATCATCACCATCAGCAGCCCACTCTAGTCCACTGTTGGACATAGGCCTCTCCCAGGGCGGCCATCTTCGGCTCTTCTCATCCAGACCCTTGCGCAGATCGTCACTCCATCTAGTAGGCGTCCCACACTACGTTTGCCCAAACGCGGTCTCCACTCCAGAACTCGTCTCCCCCAGCGGTTGTTGGTTCTGCGACAGATGTGACCGGCCCACTGCCACTTCAGCTTGCTAATCTTATGAGCTATGTCGATAACTTTTGTTCTATGCCGGATCTCCTCATTTCGGATTCGATCCAGCAGAGATCTTATCTTATCTTATGATAGGGGGGCCAGGGACAACCCCAGCGGCACTTCGACCCTCAGGGATCTTTTGTGCTCACCCCTTACCTTAGTCTCCTTCCTGTTCCTTAAAGATGCTTTGCATCAAGGACGCTATACAGCTTACAGGAAGGAGTCTATAGTCCTCTGGTTTCGGGTAGGCGACCCCTAGAAGACTCCAGCAGAGATACTCCGAGCATAGCTCTTCCTTTATTTACTTCTTGTTACGTCCATTTAATTTCTATCAATAACTTTTTCCAATCTTGCAGCACGAATACAGCGGCTATAAAACTCTGTCACTCAACACACAACACCATAAAACCATCTATATTTTCTGACATACGCTTTATATAGTGTGTGATGCAATCAAAAAGGCTCGATCCACTACAGTTCCGCCGTAGATTTGATGGCGCAATAGATGACTGATCCCCCAGAAGGTCAAAAGGGTACAGTGGTAATAAAACAAAAACTGAATATACAGAGTGTACCCTTTATAGAGGTTAGGGTTCCGTAGCTAATTCTATGCGAAATCTTGATATGGTAGAATGTGTAGATACTTACTTTAGCCGAGGGAAACGATGTTGTGTCAAATGAAATGGAAATGAAGAAACTGTCATACTTCTCTCTACCATAACTAGGCGGGTAGGTGTAGAAAAGAAAAAAAAAGGATTGTCTCTTGCTAAATATGGACAACAACTTGTACAAATGACATAGGTTAATGAGGAGTGATAGGATTGGAATGGTGCAAGCTCACCAATTTCTGCGGCTGCTGCGTTAGTGTAGGTAAAGGTAATGGTAACAGCTAGTACCTCTTTGTAAGGAAATATCGAACTAAGTGCTGTAGTTTGTGTTAGAATTTGAGATTTTCATAGTCACCAGCTACTGCAAAATAAGTTTTTGGAATGTCGGGATGTTCTAAATTAACACTTTGGCTCATCACAATACAGTTTTGTCATCACAGTCATATTTTGTTAATTTTCTTGAACACTTTTTCTCATTGAAAGTCAAACGAATCATAAACCTGAAATAATTTGACAGGCCTACTACAACTACACAAACGCCACCGGCTTTAAGCTTCCAAAAAAAAAAGAATTGAAGAGGAATTTATTTCAGTATTCATGGCACAAATTATCCTGAAAATATCCGACAAAGGATATTAGAATATAAAATTACCTAGATCTTGAGTTCGGATATTTACGTCGATTTTATCGTGCTGAAGCTTTTCATGAGAAAGTTTGTGTTATAAAATTAAAGGTATAAAAATTTAAAAACAAGAAGCAAATTATTAAGGTTATTATAACATTACATAATTTGATTTTTTCTCGAAAGTATTCGTACCTGAAACAAGCTTATTGTATACCTAAATTTTCTGTGGTTATTATAGTCAAGGATCTTTACGCCACGCCTACGCAACCCCAAACTGAAACGTAATTTCTCACGATAGAAAAAGGAATCAGGGTACACCCGGCAGGGTTCCACTGACACTCAATAAGTGAATCAAGCGAGACAGCGAATGTCCTTGTCACTCTGTTCAACGAGCTTCCATTTCTAATACTAAATTCGTGTTAGAAAAGGAATCTCGTGTTTAGTTTGATTTTGTTCTTGGCCCATTTTTCGTAAATATTACTTTTTAACCACCGATCTATCGAGGAAGGGTGTGTTAAGTTTGCAGTGGCATCATAACTCGACAATCGATGATCCTATTTGTTTTTTTATTTATTTTAGAGGGAATTCTGTCGAGTGTTCAGACATGTTTGATAAAAAATGGACCAGTGGTTTCCAAGATATTGGAGTACCTTTGATGTCAGGAGGGTTCTCTAGAATATTAATAGCAAGAGCTAGAGCTAGCTGTTAATGTTATAGTAACCTTTTTGATATCTTCACACTACACTATCGCTAATCACTTTAATGTCCAATTAACTTCAGAGGTTGCCTGGAAGAGATCGCTTTAAGCGATAAGCCTTTGTACATATCGTGCTACTATTCCTGTATTATTTACTTTTCCTGTATTTGTGTACAATAAAGTGTTTCTATCTATCTATCTATCTAGAGGTTCGAATTTAAGCTTGGATGTTTAGGACCATGGAGCCCTTTCCACATCTGGAACTTTGAGGATCTGGTGATGACCAGGAAAAAGTATGGGATCTCCACAATCAATGGTAAGTGGGGAGGTTTCTTAATTTTATTATTTACAGTTATTTTCTATTACTTTTTCTTTTTCCCCTAAAATGAGCCTAACACGATATGCATTTGAAATTGAATTAAGGAAATAAGTCGGGATGGAAGGACTTGCTTCCTCTTTTTTACTTATCTTATCTTATGATAGGGGGCCGGGAATAACCCCAGCGGCACTTCGACCCTTGAGGATCTTTTGTGCCTATCCCAGTTTAGACACTGGTCATCCCAGTGTGCAGGTTTCCTCGTGTTTTCCTACACCGAGCAGTCGGTAAATGTACGTAAGTCTTCGAAAAATACGAAAAACTCATTGGTACATGGCACTGCACGGTTTCGAACTACTGTACCACCGACGCTCTTTCCTCTTTTTTAATTTACGACATTTATTTGTCACATTGACGAGTTAAGTAATAGTATATAGAGTTATATAATAGTTAATAGGGGGGCTCAAAACCTGGAAGATCCCTCGACCCGTTCTGCGTCCGCCACTGTTGTAGTAAACCTCCTACAACATGTCAGGAACTAAAAGTTCCCCAGTACACAAGGAAAGCACATAGAGACTGGAACTACGCAACTTGTAGCAACTTTGTATCTATGCCGCCGATCTCTCTCGAAGTTGCGCTTTTAAAAGTTTATTCTTGGTACCATGATATTGATCCGTTACAATCAGCCTCTGTTACTGTTTGTTTCTTCAATTAATCAATCAATCATCAATCGAATAGGTGAAATTTTTAAATAAATAAAATGCTTGCTTGCCTTGTCAGAGTTGTTCAGGCCGCCCGTAGTCCTCTGACATGGCTTAACGACTGCTGTCGAATTACAACAACCGGGACCGACTGCTTAACGTGCTTTCCGAGGCACGGAGGAGCTCAGATGAAATATTCCACAAGCGGTCACCCATCCTGGTACCGACCGCGTCAACGTTGCTTAACCTGCACGATCACTTTCGGACCATGCTCGCAACTACGCTACGAGCTCCTACTGTAGGATATGGCTACATTTATTTTAGTGAAACGAATTAAAAATTCATTTTAAAGTAATTATTTAGTTTTTATTACATAATTTTGCACTGTTCCCTATGATGATCACAAAAGACAGAGAGCGATGCCTTGTTTGTATGTGCCAGAACGAGAGGGAAGATTTGACGTGTGCGTTTAGTTTAACCATAATATTTAAAATCTATGCAGCGTTTCGCACACCTACAATAAAAAAAACAATGTATTCCTCGGAACAACAGGGATCCAATTTTGTTAGTAACAATGCAGGTACTTAAGACTATGTTATTAATTATTTATAAAATACATGTTAGGTAATGTGGTAATTATAATAATAACAGAGAGTTCATGCGTTCATCGGGTACCCACCCGAACTCGGTCAATACACGAACCCAGTGTCTGGTTATAGGACAATCAAACTTGCTCGCTATCATCTTCAGAATGCCATTGTTACCATGTTTATTTGTTTGAACGCACATGATTTAAAAACTACTGAACGGATTTGGTTAGAGTTTTCACGGATATATTTAAATAACTCCAGGCTGACATCTATAGGCTAAAGAAGTTTTGAAAATTTACTTAAAAACCGGCCAAGTGCGAGTCGGGGCTCGCCATATTTATAAATGTAAATAAATTTATAAAATGTATACCAATAGAGACTACAATTTCATCTACGCGAATGTAAATCACAGTACAGCTAGTTTTAAATAAAATGCAATTGCTTCCACGATCTTGGACTATCTTCGATATCAGATGAAATCTCAGCAATGGTATGGTATGGTATCAATCTTGGTGGTTCCACTTAGGTTTAGGATCCAGTTCATCGAGTCTTCGCATCCAATCATTACCAATACCATCTTACGCGATCAAACTTCTTCTTCTTCTAAGTCGTATTACTCATTGCTGAGAGTCGTGATCATTCTAAGGAATTAATCGCATTGAAATTTAAAACGTTTATTTAGCACTGTAAACACTAGAATATAGCAAGTACACAATACAGAAGTATACAAAGTTTAATACATGCAGCACAGAACATCTGGTGTGGTACGGTGCCAAAAAGGGTACACCAGCTAATGCTGAGGCAAGCCACAGCGCTGATTTTCAGCTGGCCCCTCAGTGACTGCACGGACGAAGAAAGCAACAGTGTGTGCGTTGTGTTGTATGAATGTGTTTGTTAGAACGACTCTCGTGGCAGATTTAATTGGGTGGTTTGCCATTGCCTTCCCCATCAAACGATGAAACTTAGCATAGGAAAAAACACATCAACATAAGTATAACCCGTTGGAAATAATTGTGAACTTGAGGTAGTGATTATGGACAGTATCGACATGCAAAAATGGAAACGAAGTTTTAATCCATCTCATTCACTCACGTAGACACGCACATAGTGACACACGTCCACACGTCCCTGACCTGCTGTTTCGCCCGCGATGCCTTCGCCCTGGCACAGCTGTAAACCAGCGCTGTGGTTCTGCCGTACCGGTCAGACCGCAGCACATGCTGAGCATGTGTTCTTTTAATGTTGTGTTTTTTTTTTAATTTCAAGTCTTTTTAAGTTTAATCATATATGCCATAATGCAATGTTCAATAAATGTGTTTTTTTTTCTCTTCTTTTCATAGCTGTGAGCGTAACAAGCACAATCCGTACCCGCTCGACTTTTTCACGTAGAATGTTCCAGAAAGCGCCGCTCAGGTCCAAAGATATTTTTGACGGGTGTAGGAACGCGCTATGTGAGGACATGGAATGACGTAACGTCAGTTGTATAAAAGGGAAGATTTTCCACCAGGAGGGGTGTTGTGCCTGGTGACCAGATGTCGTGGTCCAACAATGGATGTTTGGAACTCGTATATATGCGAAGTCCAAGGAAAATTTCGATAGCGCGTTCTACACCGATGTGAGTAGGTACTAATCGTAGGGCGCGTCGTGCGTCGCCACAACGGGTTATAAATCCAGTTCGCACACAAGTGTAACACCTTAGGGGTAACCTCACTGGCCTTGACAAGAACGTGAACAAGTAAAGCGGAAAACCGTAGCGAAAACAAACGTATAGAATTCGTGAAACCCGAGAACCACAATGTGTGAAGGCCGACACAGTGTTACCATAGAAAAAAAGGACGAGAAGCGAAACTCACTAATAGCTAGTGTAGAATTCGTCGCGCGAGGTATTTACTGGACATAAACTTCTTGCGCAGAAAACAGAAAAACGATTTTTTCACAATCTAATTGTGTCATTGTGTCTACCCCGGAAGGGAAATTTTATGTGTGTATGTAACTGTGTCTTTCATATACCACTTCATACTTTATACCCGAACTGCGCGACAGCAAGGGCAGGGTTAAGTTTTTCGCGCGTATCTATGTTTGTGTGTGGAGTATTCTTTATCCCCTCGTAGCGTGATATCGTTTGATAGCATGAATCTTTGTCCACGACATTTTTGAGAACAGTGACCATTTGAAGCCGTCTTGTTTCCATCTTTTTAGTCACTTTTATACGCAGTCGGGTTTTTGTATTTTTTTAAATTTACTTTTCTGAGAACAGTTTTCGCTCGCACTTTCGTATTTCTACGTAATATTTTTGATTATGTAAAAAAAATAATTAATTATAGAATGAACAAAGGTTCTTTTGAAAACTGTATTGTACTCGTATGTAATCTGCTTCGATCTAACACACTGTGTGTTAGGTCACAGCGGATTCTATAAAATCCAGTTACTAGTTCGACCGCTTCACCGCCCACCGCGGCAGAGCGCGGTGCAATACGCGAATCGTCTAAAGTCGCATAAATCATGTATAAAAAAAATTACAGTCAGTCAGTGTCGGTGTTCGACGCTGATTACTGTAGAGTGTTTATAACCCAGCGGCACTTCGACCCTTGAGGCTCTTTTGTGACTACCCTATTTACACACTGGTCATCTCAGTGTGCAGGTTTCCTCGCGAAGTTTTCCTTCACCGTCAGAGCAGTCGGTAAATGTACATAAGTCTTCGAAAAATACGAAAAACTCATTGGCACATGGCACTGCATGGTTTCGAACCCGGATCTCCCGCATGGGAGTCCGGTGTCCTAGCCACTGTGCCACCGACGCTCTTTGTGCTTTGAGCGGCTAGTTCTAAGACTCTCTTCTATTCTTATTTGTTATGTACTGTTGTCAGGTAAAATTCCACGACACAGATTATATCACGCCTGACAGAAGGTTAACAAGGTAGAAAATCTTTTATAAATTCCACGTGTATTCGCTGTTTGTATACCCGGGGCCGCATTAAGGTGCCCATAGTGATAAAAAAGTCACTTGTTATTACTATTGAGATACAGATAATTCTCAATATAGAATTTCACATAATACAGGGTGGAAGGGTAAACATCGTTATCCTTGAAACTGGATATTCAATATCATTTAAAGAATCTAAAATCGATAGAAAATAATACAATTAAAAAAATTAAAATAAAATAAATAGTGCGTAAGTCCCACCGGGGTCACGAGGTCAACGGACGCCCGCGCACGGCGCCGGGCTAACGCGGCGCGGGCGCCCCTGCCATCCCCGACCGTCAATTCACCCCTCCCTCGCACTGTGTTCACGAGCGGGGTCACGCGCAAGTTACCTACACTCAATTTTATTTTATTTTTATTTTTTCAATGGTATTATTTTCTATCGATTTTAGATTCTATAAATGATATTGAATATCCAGTTTCAAGGATAACGGTGTTTACCCTTCCACCCTGTATAGATTAATAGGGGAGTTGATGTGCTTTATACTTTAAAATTACACCTAAATACGTGTGCAAATTTTCACATTCTTTGTTCAATGTGCATGGTTTTTAAACAATCTACGCAGCTAATAGGACATTATATATTTAAGACCATGCACAGGCCATGTGTATTGCCACTGAAAAAAAAACACCATAGATAGATAGAAACACTTTGTGGTACACAAAATCAGGAAAAGTAAAAACTACAGGAATAATAGCACGATATGTACAAAGGCGGCCTTATCGCTTAAAGCGATCTCTTCCAGGCAACCTCTGAAGTTAATTGGACATTAAAGAGATTAGCGACAGTGTAGCACCATATAGCATTACATTCATCATCATTGTCAGCCCGTGTCCGCCCACTGCTGGGTATAGGCCTCTTCTTTCATGCGCCATGTTAAACGGTCCTGGGCTAGCCTCGTCCACAGTCTTCCCGCCTTTTTAACGATGTCATCCGACCATCGGGCTGGTGGTCTGCCCACTGATCTTCTCCCTGTTCTCGGCCACCACTCCGTTACCGCCTTTGTCCATCGTATCGTCTTACCAGATGTCTCGTCCACCTCCACTTAAGTTCACTTGAGTCTTGCTATTCTTTTTGGCGTCGTTTTCCACATTCGATTACTAAACTTTGGATTAACGTACCATATGCCATGGTGTAACCTGCGGCTCTCACCTGTAAACGTCACACTGGTTGCTGGTTGATCAGATCAGTTTATGTCCTCAAGCGAGGCCGTGGGGTTGTGAGGTTATGGGTCCTATACAAAATGTTGCGCCTCGTTTTAATACCCTTGAAACGCCTCTGTGGAGACTTCCTTCACTGCTTTTTCCGAATTCCAAGCGGTCCTCATCCTCGACGCTTATAAAATATTCAGGGCTGCGGAAGATTGTCAACTTCGCAATTAGGGGAATATTTTAATGCGATCCAGAAGTTCATTTCGAACTTACCTGGAAACGACTCTGCCCGCAGATTGTACGTACATGGAATAGAGCAGTAGGGTAACCCCACCCGGTTTCGTAGAATGTGGAATATATAGACCTGCGCTGAAATCCTCCACCCCTGATCTTTACACTTTTAGCACACTGCAGAGTTTTGAAAAACGTAACAAAACCATAGAAATATAGCAAACCGTAAAATATATTTCTATGGGTTCAGTACGAAAATCACAGCATTGTGGTAAAGGTGTGAAATGTATACGCTTCTTCCTTATACTTCTTTTCGTCATCTCTAAACGATGAAGTATCTTTCAAAAATAAAATATTATATAATTAGCAATCATAGCTGTGCTCAAACTGGTCACTATCATCATTATCATCAGTCTATTAATGTCCCCACTGTTGGGGCACAGGTCTCCACTTGCACATGAGGGTACGGGCCATAATCCACCGAGCGGGTGGTCACTATAATAGGTAACAATTATAAATATAATATCTACCTTGGATCGTATTGTTACTGTTACAGTCTTCCTGTAATAGAGTTAATTAACACAAAAATTGCACACAATAAGCATTTAAATGATGAATTAGTTTAAGTATTTTTAAACTAAGAATCTCTGGTTCAGCAAAAAGGCAGTTGTTCTTTGTTTCAGCAACAGATAGATAGATCGATTAATACTTTATTGCATACAAGAAATGTACAAGGAAACATAGAATAAGTGTACAAAGGCGGCCTTATCGCTCACAGCGATCCAGGCAAGCTAGGCGATAGAAGAATTATTAATAGGTTCAATCAACAGTTTCAGGGTTATGATCACGCCTTACTGTTCTTTATTATACTGTGGTACCTACTCACTCATAGATTAGTCGATAAGAGGGGAAGTTTCGGCGAAGTTTAATGCCTATTTCGAAGGGAAGGTTGTTTTATCATTGAAAAGATAAGACGGGATGCTTTGAAGGGATTTCGTTGCTAAAAGATAAACATAATTTCTTTATCTCTTCTAATGAATGTCGACTCTGTGCAGAGTCAGCCTGGAGTGGTAAGTGTTCTAAATTGAAAATTGACATCTGTCTAATAAAATCCGATCAATTGAAAAGTCGCATTATTATCTCCGATTTACTGAATTTATTTCAAGTGAAGAGAGAAGGTAAATTTTCCAAATTCCGTACCTGCACACGACAGTTTTTCTCAATATCAGCAGTAAATTTCGAGGAGGCAGCGAACTTACCAGGTCCTGAAATGGAACGCATAACAGTGCTCTTCAAAAAACTGAACGAGTTGCGTATTAAACTTGGTAAACTGGACTACGAAATTTTAGACCACTTACTTTCAACGGATGCTGACGAAAAAGCATTGGGAAATGAGTTGATGTCCACCGATAAGAGTACAACCCTTTTAACCATTTCTGCCGCAAAACAGCAATGCTTGCATCGCTGTGTTTTAGGGCGCTTTCACGTTAGGTGGCTTAGCCGCGTGGCAGCAGCGCGGGTCTATATAAAGAAGGTGGCAGGCCGCAGTGCGACTGTAGTTTTTATATGGAAGGTGGCTCGTCTCCTCTCAGTTTGAATGGTAAGAGAGCCAGCGAAATTGTCATCACATGAGGCACTCCATCTAAGTTCTCAAGGTTAACAGTGCATCCAAAACCTCATTATAGTGAGGTGATCTCGCTGCCCATAGGCATCTGTGTATGGGCAACAGTGACCATTTACAATCAGGTGGCCCGTTTGCTCGTCTGCTCTCCTAGTATCATCATCATCAGCCTATTACTGTCCCCACTGTTGGGGACAGGCCTCCCCTTGTACAAGGGGGTACGGGCCATGATCCATCGAGCGGGCCCAGAACTGTGCGGTGGATTTCACACGACTTCGAAAACTTTTAATTATTTCAGACATGCAGGTTTCCTCACGATGTTTTCCTTCACCGTTAGAGCAAACGTACGTATGTCTTTGAAAAAATCCGAAAATCTCATTGGTACATGACACTGCATGGTTTCGAACCCGGACCTCCCGCATGGGAGTCCGGTATCCTAGCCACTAGGCCACCGATGCTCTTCGAGTATAATAAAAAAAAAGTTTGTTATATTGAGAAAATAAATAAATAATAAATTGTCTATATTATCAGGTAATACACCCATAGTACAAGTTTAGTAAAAATATAAGTAAAAGTAGATTAAAAAATAAATAAAATTGAAATGAAATGAAAATAAACAGAAAATTGAATTAAAAGTAATAGTATTCACCAAAACGGGTAAATTTTAAAACAATACAATAATATACCTTAAACATTAAACATAATAGAAGTGAGTTTCCTACTTTTTATTCGCAGTCTGGTGCATCTTTAGCCAGTGTCCATAGAACCTATTTCTGACCGACAACTTTTAAAATACCGAAAAGGTTCAGAAGACCCTGAAGTTCACTGAATTTCTCAGAGATTATTTATTCTGTAGGTACGTTTAAGCATTGATCTAATAATTTGATTCCTCAGAAGAAATGCAATGGCATACGTGGAATAGAAATTTCACTTACTCATTGTATTTTTCCTGAGGAATCAAAATATCAGATTAATGTTTAAACGTACCTACTGAATAAGTAATCTCTGAGAAATTCAGTGAACTTAGACTAATTAACCATAGGCACATCTCCAGTCTCCTTAGACAGACGCTGTAATCACTCTGTGGCCCAAGAAATTTGGAGATAACTCTGTTTGATGGCTTCGCGTAATTATTTAATGCCAGGCTCGAACGTTATTTAATGACAAGCTCGAATAACTCGGCTAATATTAATAACATGCTGTAGATTACACGATCTGCTCTAATGCTATACATTGAGGTGTACCTAATTATGTACAGGGTGTTAGTTGATGTAAAGAGCGTCGGTGGCGTATTTGCTACGATGTTGGACTCTCATAGCGGGAACTGGGTTCGAAAACATGTGTCAATGAGTTCTGGAATTGAAACTATAGTGTGACATTTTAAATATGTGATTAATTATTGTCAGTTATGTCACGGAGAGTGCGAAGCGTCTGTTAGACGCCGCCGCTGTGTCTACAGGCGCTTCGCATGGAGTGTTCCATGACCAAGGCCTTTGAAATAGGCCGAAACTAGTCGGAGGACTTCTGATTTTCATCAGAACCAATGAGTTTTCTCTTTTCTTGAATTATTCTTCACATTATTCTTACTGTCACCTGACAATGGAAATACAAAACTCATAGACTTCACTTTGCTTTAGTTTTAAGCAAGCGATATTTTTTGTGTTTAACAATGTTACATATATACTCGTATTTCTGTAGGTAAGTTTGAAGGAACGTTAATAAATGTACTTGGCATCCAGTTAGATCTCCATTCTTTTAATGGCGAAGCTGACAGGCCTTCTGGTTCCTTACACAGAACTTGGCACCTTTTCCGCATTTATGTTTTTGGTGGGATATCAATACTTTTTGTAAAGTTATATTTACTTAAATAGTGAAGATAATGTTTTTCGGCTTTTACACGGTATTCATTTCATGGTCCAAAGATAGATTCGAACTGGGACGCTTGCGCCGCGGTCTCGTAAATCTGACTATAATGAAACCGCGTAACAGGCGGATCGCCCGCGACCTACGAGGGGCGCGGGACGAGATGACAGAGGGTAAGCATGTGGCGTGCGGGAGGTGGGGACTGCCGCCCGCTCCCCTCCCGTTCACCCTATGTCGTCCCGCCCCGCATCTCTCTAACGTCACGGGCGATCCGCCCGTTACGCGGTTTCACTATTGTAGCATAGAGGGTAAACCAGAGCAGGTTTACCCTATAGGGTAAACATCAAAACCTTTGCCTCTTTGATCCATTGTAAGTACTTGAGAAACCTAGCAATAAAGCCAAACTAGAAAACCAACCCCAACTACCAACTTGTCAAAACATAAACACACAATACTCGTATTACAACAGTATACAGCGTGTCCAACATAATGTCGGGTTAGGAGCTGCGTCGCGACCACACTTCACCCGGCTCGGGCCCGGATGCTGAATATTTGAACACCCGCTATACTGCCGGACTCGGACTCCCCCTTTATAATATGTTATAGTTAGGTACTGTAGAGACAAAGGCAAGAAACGCGATCATTTTGTCTTATTTTGAACGGTAAGTGAAAAGTGGCCGGAGACAAGTGACTTGCGACATGTGATAAGTGATAAGTGGTCGGAGACAAGCGACAAGTGACTATTGATGAGTGATATGTGACATGGGACACGTGACAGGTGACAAGTGATAAGTGACATAAGTAATAAGTGACGACCACCTTAGCCTTTTGGGGTTGGATCTGACTTCCAATCTTAACTTTGGGCGCTCCATTGAGTCAAAAGCTAAGACCGCAGCCAAAAAATTGGGCATCCTGAGTAAGGTTAGGCGGTACTTCACGCCGGGACAGCTCTTAAACCTTTACCAAGCTCAAGTCCGGTCGTGCATGGAGTACTGCTGCCACCTGTGGGATGGCTCAGCTAAGTACCAACTGGCTGCTCTTGACTCAGTGGAGAAATGCGCTAAGCGCCTTATAGGTGACGAATCGCTGGTGGAAGCTAGACTGCAAAGTCTGGAACATCGGCGCAAGGTCGCCTGTCTATCGGTATTTTATAGGTTACATTTCGGAGAGTGCGCATCGGAATTGCACGACCTAATTCCAGCATCTCCATTCCGCCTTCGAACTACCAGACGCGGGGAGGGGTTCCATCCTTATGTTGTTGATATCCCATCTGCTCGTACGAAGCGATTTGCTTCTTCGTTCATTATGCGAACGGCTAAGGAATGGAACAGCCTGCCGGCGTCTGTATTTCCCGAAACCTATAACCTTGGGATCTTCAAGGCCAGAGTGAATAGGCATTTACTGGACCCGCATGCTCCATCGTCGACCTCATCGTCGCTTACCATCAGGCGAGATCGAGGTCAATTGCGGGTTTAGAAGTAAATAAAAAAAACAAAATAAAAAAAAAACATGTGACATAGTAAAAGAGATAGATAGATAGAAATACTTTATTGTACACTAATACAGGAAAATACGATATGTACAAAGCGGCCTTATCGCTTAGAGCGATCTCTTCCAGGCAACCTCTGAAGTTAATTGGACTTTAAAGAGATTAGCGATAGAAAAAAAGGTCATCTATATAGAAACATACTCGGTTCGGTTTCTTTCACCTCGATTGATTCACTCAAAATAAAACGGGTATGTTTATATGAATATCACCTACTTCTCTTTCACTATGCATGTGATAAGTGACAAGAAATAAGTGACTTGTGACATGTTGTGACGGGTGACATGTTGTGACGGGTGACATGTTGTGACGGGTGACATGTTGTGACGGGTGACATGTTGTGACGGGTGACATGTGACAAGAGATGTACCGTTCGATACTTTTCACAGTCGTCGCTATAGTTCCCTATAACTTAATGAATACCACTTACTAGATTTAATTTTAAAACCACATCGGTTCATCTAGTTCTATGTCTATTTCAATCCACCGCCAATTATTATTCCCGACGACTGAAAATAAACGCCCGAATGCTATTCCTCTAGGGATTTGGCCAAATCCCTGATTAGGCAATTTCTCTGCGACATACCCAAGGACAAATAGACATTGCCTTCTTCATTATTCATTACATTCCGTATGGGACGTTGACCGAAATATGGGTATAATAGAGCTTCATGAATTCTTTTCAGAAAGTACCCACATAAGAAATATTATGATAAATTACCTTCGTCGGGGGAGCTCTACGTTTTGCTATGTCCATTAGCAAAGTTTGCGAGCTTACCGGTTACCAGTCATAAAAAAACATTTAGGTATTCCACCTTGCTTACAAAATAATTTATCTTTACTGGCTGTAACAAAATACCTGTGTGGAACTAAATACCTTGCGTGGAAATCACTGTTTTGTTGACGGGGAGGGGGGATCTTCATTAGATAACCGGTCTTCTGGGAGTGAGACCGGGTTATGTGGGATTTTTACCCGCTAAAACCCCCTCATGCATGTCGGAGGGCTCAGGGATCTCCAGTGGAACGCACCGGCGCACAGTGGGAACCCTCCATATAAGAGCATATCGAAAATGGTTATGGTGAAACTCGTAATTTTAAGGAACTGTCGATAGTTTTACCTAGTAGAATAGACCAGCTTATCGGCAGGAAGGCTTTTATATTTTTCAATTTAGTTGAAATTACCTAAAATTATTTTCAAACAAAATGTTCGATAATTTCATGTTTTTCAAACTATGCATGGTGACAGTTCGACGTCAATTTCTGCTCATGTTGCTATAGACACTATAGCAAGATTATATGTTTTTGGAAAGCTCAAGATCTCTAATTTATAATGCTGCAATTAATATTTGACTTTCATTTAGAAATTAAATGTTAAAAAAAAATTCGTGAGTGATGTCATTTTAAACATTTTATTATTTTCAATTGGAGTTTTCTCTGTTGCCGAAGGCTGCCGAAGTTGAGTAAATTATTGCTAAAGGTTCGTAAACTATTCAATATTGAGAAGAAAAAATAAAAACTTGCGCATATTTGCGCCATTTTAATTTAGAGCAAAAAATATTAGACAAGGAAAATTTTCAATATTTGGGAATTAATAAATATTATTTCTTATTCTATGAACTGTTGAGTAATAATGATGAATAAGTATTTTATTTGACAAATGACTAGGTTACGCGCCAAAGAATTAATTTTAAAAAAATATTCAAAATAGGTACCCTCTGATAAGAAATTATCTTGCGGTCATCTTTTAACCATTAAAATGATAAAAATATCTGTATTATATATCTATATTGGTTAACTGATAACAATGATGGTTGCATTTATTGTATGGTTGCAATTAATTTAATTAGGTCAATGTGGTTTTGCGCTAGACACTAATTTTGGAGTACTATAAAAAGACCATCCAACTATTGCATTACCATTAAAGTGATTGGATCCTTTGATTCGTCATACAACTTTTACATACATAACATAAACGAAATTACTGTGCAACATGAGTGAATTTGTTTGCAGTAGACGTGACTTGTGTACTTTAATTATTAACGAGAAAACTACTTCTGAAATTGAACAGTATTTAATGTTCAATTTTAATTTATCGGCATCAGAAATTAGTACTGTAGTAAACAGTATTCAAAAAAGTTTGGCCACGCCATGTAGACAACGATGGGCAAACGCACAAAGAAAAAGAGATCGTTTTGAAAATAACAACTGGACTTGGTTGGATGGTGAATTTAAAGTGAAATTGGATTCTTGTGGCACTTCTACTTCTACGTCTGAAGAAACTGCATCGAATACATCTGGAGATCGTGGCAGGCCCACGAAACCATATGTAGCATGTTCTAAATCCACGAAGAAACGCAAAAACATGGAACTAATACAGGAATACGGAATGGGATTTGTGTATAACGCTTATTTGCAAGGATTACGCTCCATGGGCGAGAATAATGAAGCTTCTATTGTGAGTATCGTAAGAAATACACCAAAAGAGGACAAGAACGATATCCTACAAAATATCTTACTAAAACCAGATGGTGTAACTTCGTTTACAAGAGAAGAAGCTTTGAGTATTTACATCGAAACAGATATGTCAAAATCACATTACAGTTGCTTGAGACGTTTTCTTATTAATAAGAACATAACTGTATTCCCTTCCTATAAATCTTTAGGTGAAGCGAAAGCGGCATGCTACCCTACTCCATCGAGCATAACTGTTACTAACATAAGTGCCAAAGTAAATCTTCAGGATCTTTTAGATCACACTGCGATTCGTATATTACAGATAGAGTCAGTATATAAAGATGGTTCGCAAAATCTTAAGCTATATTGCAAATGGGGCTGTGATGGGTCATCAGGTCAAAGTCAATATAAGCAGGTTCTACCTGAAGAAAGTGAACTGATATCCGATGCTAATTTATTCATAGCATCACTTGTACCGTTGAGACTTGTAGATGAAGATAGTAAGTCTGTGCTATGGCAAAACCCTTCTTGCTCTTCAGTAAGATTTTGCAGGCCAATTTCGATAGAACTTGCGAAAGAAACTAAAGAGAAAACGCAGGCACTTGTGGCTGATATAGAAAACCAGATAAAGCAATTAACTACAACACTTTTAAATAAAAATGGCAAAGTTTTACAAATAAACCATAGCCTTTTTTTAACTATGATTGATGGTAAAGTCGGACAAGTCTTAACCGAAACACCATCAAGTGCTTCCTGCACTGTTTGTGGTGCCACACCCAGGCAAATGAATGACTTGCAAAGAGTAAGGGCTAGAGATGTGAACGAAAACTCTTTCCAATACGGACTCTCTACGTTACATGCTTGGATCAGATGTATGGAGATGCTACTACACATTTCATACAATTTATCTTTTCAAAAGTGGTCAGCGACAACACCTGAGAACAAAAGAAGTAAAGAAGAAAAGAAAAGGCTTGTGCAAAGACGTTTTCGTGAAGAACTTGGCTTGCATATAGACAAACCAAGACAAGGTACTGGTAATAGCAATGACGGTAATACGTCAAGAAGGTTCTTTCAAAACTATCAATGCTCTGCAGAAATAACGGGTGTTGACGAAGAATTAATAAGAAGACTATACATAATTCTTCAAACTATGTCCTCAGGACTTCCGATTAATCCCGTAAAATTCGGCCACTATACACTTGAAACAGCACAGTTATATATTAACAAGTATAATTGGTATTACATGCCTTCTTCCGTGCATAAGATTCTTATTCATGGCGCACAAATTATAGAATACTACGTAGTTTTGCCAATTGGTCAACTTTCTGAAGACGCCCAAGAAGCAAGGAATAAAGATTACAAGAGTTTTCGGTTGCATCATGCCAGAACGTGTTCCCGGTCAGCTACAAATGAAGACGTCTTCCACGCTTTGCTATATACATCTGATCCATACATATCGAGCCTCTACAGACGAAGTTTAATAATATCAAAAGAATTATTTGACGAAGCTAAAGAACTTCTAGATATAACTGTTATCGAGTAGAGAAAATAATTATTATAAGTCTTAAAAATATACAACGTGGTTCTTTTTATGTTTAAAAGTATAGTTTTAGTCATAAAAATATTATTTTAATAGTGTAATCATTATTCCTAATTTTTAATTAATTTTATGGCAATAAAAAGTGAAGATTTACATGTTTGATATTTTTTAATTAAATAATTAGTTGTGTTATAACCATGAATTTTTATTCAATTGATAGCCTATGTATTCTAGTATGTGTGTGTAAAATTTCAAAATAATATGTCAAGAAATAAAGAAGTTATAGATTTATGATATGGAACGCACCGTTTGGGCCCACTGTGCGGCGCCTTCCTAGCATTTTGCCATGGGCCGCTCCTGGGAGGTGTATATTCCACCTCCAGGTTCCTCCCATCTCAGCAGCGTCATGTAAATATACAGAAAGCCTCTTTCTTATGGGTCATTCCTTCGATATGAATCTCTAAAAACAGTGACTTCCAAACATATCACAACAATTTATTAACATACGACAACAGTGCAGTACTAATGGCGCGAATGTCAATTTTTAAAATGTAAGGACCTTAAAATAAATTTTTACAAAGTCATCTTTTTACTCTACCATCGCTTCGTTAGGTATAGTCGACTACGGGTCAACCTACCCAAAACGCCAAAATTTGAGAATCAGAAATGTATCATATTGCGCAGGCAGAACGTTGTGATTTGATCGAAGGTTTTTGACAGATGGTATACGGCTTGTGGTCGACACAAGAAACACTCAGCAGCACATATTTTGATATAAAAATGTGTCTTTACCAAATCAAGTGGACAATACATCAAGTTATACTCTTTAGTACTTTGTCGCTTTAACTAATTTCAAACATTCATACGAAAATCAAGGAAACATAATAAAAACTTATAGCGAAACGGTTCCACAGAGCTTGATGTGTCTTTTACCCACCTCACGTAGACACCGAATATCTGACAGCGATGTTTGGCGACGCACAACTCCGGAAAAATGTCCTAGGCGCGATCTGCAGTGCTACGGTTCAGTTGGCGCGCCGTAACACGTAGCGGCGGCGTAGGCGATTTGCTACGATTTTAATATTTACATAATGATTTATGACAAAGAGTGGAGTTGGGTTAAGTAGTTTCCTAAAATGTGTGGTTGCACCTTTTCACAATTGAATATTTTTTGTTTTATTGCTGTTAAATTCTAATAAAATATTTGTAAAAAGATTCGGTACAAAATATTTTATTTTTCATATCCACAGCGCTACGACATGGGGTGCTTCAAACGGGGTGTAAAGAGAGCCCTATCCCTCCAAGGACGGTAGAACACAATGCTTCTGATGTTGCAGTACTTGCACTCTAGGCGACGATGACCACTTACCACCATCATCAGATGGCCAGTCATATAAAAAAAATATAAAAAAATAACAACTTTATCCATCGTATTCATGAGGAACGAAGGCTTTGGGAGGATTTTTTTCTTTCATCCAAGATCGTATTGGTGGATTTCATATAGCTCACCTCCTTAGATTGTCTGTAGAACTTGTTCAAAATATTTTTCTTCAACATGAGATATGAAGTTTCGAAAAAAAAGAGGACAATCTTCAGGAAATTCTGATTGATAAGATGATCTCGGAATCGAATTTGTTCTCTCGATACCTACAAGTGTCAAGGATGGGAGTAAAAGGTCCTGGATCCATCCAAGACCTTTTACTCTTTTACCGCCTACCTTTTAAGGAACTTTGGCCTTTTAACCGAAGCACTTAAAAATGACATTTACTGACCAGACATTAAGATAAAAGTAGGTTTGACCTTAAATAGAGATACCGTCCAAGCTAATAGAAACCTTAAATATCTACAGATAACGTTTTATTTCCGATTTTCAAAAAAGATTTGACTACATAAATTATGAACTAAAGATATCGATCCTAAAATTGTCTGGTACCACATTGGTACAACTTTATATGAAACGAGCTTAAACATAGATATAACTTAACTTGCCTTAAATCACGCTAACCATCGCTTAGAGAAAGATTAAGTAGACTAAATAAATATACATAATTACATACATCTTTGTATACTAAGAGAAAGGCCTACAAAACATTCGGATATTCGAAAATGAATCCTATTTTCGTTCAGGAAATGGTTGAAATTCGTCAAGTAGAGATCAGTATCTCGTTGGTAATGGATTTTGATCTCAATGCTACAGGATTTAAAGCCCAAATTCGCAAGCCACACGAATTCCGCAGCAGTGCGCATCTAGGGGATTCAAATGCAAGCAGTTAGATACTTTTTCAATGCAGATGTTCTTAAAAATTTAAAAGCTTACCGTCTGTTGTCGATGTGATATTCATCTTGACTCTATAAAGAAATTTCAAAGAGCACTAAAACTAATGGAATTTTAAATTTAAATTTTAAAGCGAGACGTTCGAGACTCGAATAATAGAATTAGTTCCAAATTTAAAAACTAGATTTGTGAATTATACAATACGAGTACCTAATTAAGTCTTAATAAAGTTAGAGTTGTTTTGCACAGATAATCACCGTATTTGTCAAAATTCGTCCAAAAATCCTCTTCACAACAGTGAACACAAAACTTTTTAATCACCAAACAGTCACTGGCCACATTTAAAAAGGTTTTCGAATTCGAACACGAAACATGCGGTCAAACGTCAAGTATTGGCGCGAACTGTTGACAGTTCTATGATTGATTTAGACCAATCGCGGGCGCGAGGATGGTATTATGTTTTAAGAACACTTCATATGCGGCGGGGTGCGTTCAAAAACACGATAATTAGAGAGGAAGATGCTACTTTGCTAGCAATCCGAAGCTTTTTGATAGTGTAACGACAAAACAAATAGTCCGGAATGAGCCAGGTTCGCACATGCGCAGTGGGGACTGCCGTATGCGTATTTGTTAAGCCGTGGTTACTGACGTTCGACAGCCTATAGTATGACATAAAATTGATAACTTTCTAGTAGGAAAGTAATGAGGTATATTTATAAATACGACTTCTTTTGTAGGAAGTACCTGTCAGAAATAGTTGAAAAAAAAAACAAGTGTTTCTAAAAATATTTCTAACATACGTAAAAACTTGGAATAGTCACGCGTAGGTAGACAGTAGGTAGGTAGTCTGACCTACCTATTTATCTATTTAATTAAATATTAAAGGATATTATTTCGTAAAAAACAGTTACGTAGGCTAAGTTTTATTTTGAAGGAATCGTATTGGATCTTTGGCGTTTTCAGATTTGTCTAAAAAGTTTATGTTTACCTTGATTTACCAAACTAACTGTGTGGAGCGTCGGTGGCCTAGTGGTTAGGGCGCCGGACTACCATGCGGGAGGTCCGGGTTCGAAACCATGCAATGCCATGTACCAATGAGTTTTGCCGATTTTTTCGAGGACTTACGTACATTTACCGACTGCTCTAATGGTGAAGGAAAACATCGTGAGGAAACCTGCATACCTGAGAAAATTAAAAGTTTCCGAAGGCGTGTGAAATCCGAAGGGGGGTACGGGCCATGATCCACCGAACGGAGGGAGGCATGTGCCCCAACAGTGGGGACTTTAATAGGCTGATGATGTACCAAACTGACTACAATATATTTTAAAAATTCTATAATAGTTTAATGTGCCTCTCCTTTAGATTAAACATCACTGGTTTTCAAACAAAAGTTTACTCACGATGTTGTTCTGAAATTGTTACAATTACGTAAACAACAATTATACTTATGATAATTTAATTTACTTCCACCTTTATTCCACAGCTGCAGCTATAAATACATAGCATAACTCAACTACTTTACTACCAAAACACCAACGGTCAAACTCTAAACAAATAAATTTATAATTCGAATACTCCCGTTCCATTTTTGAAAAGCAGCAGTGTGAAGAGAGCCGTAGGTCTGCAGCGGCGGCTAGGTAGGCACGTACCGCGCAGGGCCCGGCACACTTGAGATATTTATCCTCCTCTGACGGATACCTGACACGTACGTACGTATCTCCAGAGAGATACGACTTGTACAGAGATATCTCTGTCACTGATTCCATCAACTACTTTAAATAAGCCTATGTCTCCATAGGCTTATTTAAATAGAGTTGATGTAATCAGGCGTTACCTAGTTTGCGGATCTTTTTCGCTCTTGACATCCAGCTGTTCACTTTTCCTCTTGTCCTGATGATGCCTCGTTTAGAGGCGAAACACGTGTCGAATTTGAATTCAAGTTCGCATTTTCTAGCGGCATACTGCTATTCAATTAGGTCCCAGTAATTTCACACTCTCCCAATCCTTATCACTTAGGAGGTTGGATTTGACGTCCTTTGCGATTGTAAATCCTTCTGGATTTGGTTATCGTTCGGGAGGGCGAATCCGAGAGTGAGTGGTGGGGTCCTTCTTCCCCAAATAATTATAATAATTTATTTAAATGTAGGCTTTTTGTTAAGGGGGAAGGGCTGTAAAAAATACCTGGTTTACTGGGGGAGATACCAGGTTAAGTAGGATTTTTATAAATCGGTAAAAGTAATTATTTTGTAAAAAAAATTGTCAATAATTAATTTTCTTAATTTTTACAAAAAATAAAAGGAAGATTTTCATTGATAGTTTACTATACTTATACTTTCAATCAATAATCTTTCATCAAGACTAGGTATTTTAAAGCTCTAAAAACACCTGAAGCTTTAAGCTTTAAGTTTTTAAAACTCTTACAAAATTATGCCAGTCAAACTGTATTTATTATTCATAGTTATTTTTTGCGCTCCAAAACACGCATCGCTGATGCAATAACTAAAGCATCTCTATTGAAATGGGGCTGGGCAGGCCACGTGTGCCGCATGCATCCGGAAAGGTGGGCAAAGATCGCCATGCACTGGGTGCCACAAGACGGACAGCGGCGCCGAGGCAGGCCCAGGCGTAGGTGGAAGGACGATATCGACCACTTCCAAAAAGGATGGTATAAGGACGCCGAGGATAGGAAAAAATGGAAAGGAGGAGGGGAGGCCTTTGCCCAGCAGTGGGACAGCCTATAGGCTATTATAAAAAAAAAAAAAGTTATTTTTTCCCGAATTTCCAAAGCTTTTATTATAATCATAGGGCACTTTTTTCCTATAACTTGTATTATGAAGGTACTCGGTATACCCTGTACCATAGTACCATTATTTAATTTAGTTATACATATTATTTTATACATTGTATCAGAGGCTGGATATCATTTACTAATTAAACGGCTACACTAACTAATCTAATTACTTATCTAACTTACACAATAGGGATGGATTTCTAATGGATTAGGCCAATGGAAGATCAAAGAAATTCTGAGTAACTTCGTTAACAAACTTTCATAGCCGTGTACTTTGTAAATCAACTTCATTTTAATGCCTCTCCTGAGAATGCTGACGACGAAGTTACTTGTAGATATGAGATAGCTTTGGGTGTTCTTATTACTGTACTTGGTACTAATGAATAATACTTGCGCTGGAGTTTTTTCGCTGCAAGTTATGCGCTACGATTGGAAGACGGTGGTCTCTGCGCTCAAATGTGCGCCCTGACTGACCCGTCAGCCCTGTCTGTAGTCTCGGGCGAAGAGTAGAACTTTGGTAGCCCCTTCCCTGTTGTAAAAGGCGATTAAAAGGGGTTATCAGGGAAAGGTCGCGGGCGGGCAAAGTGGAGGCTTTGGCTGTCTTTTGGCTGGTGACCCCCCCTGGAGAAGGCAGCAGCGTGCTATGGGCGCACGATGCTGTAACGTGACGAACGTGGAGGTGGAATACACCTCCCAGGAGGCGCTCGTGGCAAAATGCTAGGGGGCACCGCCGGTCCGTTCCACTGGAGATCCCGTAGCCCTCCGACATGCATGAGGTCGACAATCGAGGGGATTTTAGTGGGTAAGAATCCCACAAAACCCGGTCTCTCCCCCAGAAGACCAGGTTTTTATAAAGATTTCCCCCCGTAAACAAAAATGGGACTTTTATCAAACTTGATTGAATCCTAAACGATTCGACACAGAATTAAATTAATCGATGTAGCTCATAGGATCAGTAAATTGACATTTTACCACTATAGTGAAAATAATTAAAATTTGATTTCTTACGTCTCTTAACGTCCATTAACAAAGTTAATTTGTAAATTTCTATCGTTTTGTACCATTTAAAGGCATTAGAACTTTCGACCAAACGAATGTCAAACTCCTGTCATACTCATTTGACACGAATTAAACGATAGAAATTTACAGATTAACTTAATTACGGCCTTACGGCTGGGGTTACGACCTAGCTCATAACTTTATGTTGATTTTTCTGTAATTTCTCTTGTTGTAATCGGTTGTGTTTATCTAATAAATAAATTAAATTAAAATAAAAAACCTTTTACGTTTTAGGTATTCTGATCATACCCCAATGGTGGATCTGGCATTCATATATACCTAGTCTATTGTACATAAAAAATTAAATAAATAGGATATAATGCTCTGATGACATCCTATTAATACATCCTAACATTAGAAAGAAAGAAAGAATTTAATTCCAAGAAAAAAAAATTATACAAAAAATTTATTAGGCACAGAAGATAAAAATGATCATAATTTTAAACAAATATAAGATAAAAATAAATAAACAAAAGTAATTACTATTATTCTCGTTATATTGGCGCATTAACTGGCGCATCCCGAGGAACCAGTGAAAAACCAGTGGTTAGTGACCAATCTGTCAGAGTTTTTCAGGCCAATCGTAGGCCTCTGATATGGCCTAACGACTGCTGTCGAAGGACAACAGCTGGCACCGACAGTTTAACGCGAGCATGTTAGTCATGGAGGGGTTCAGATGAAAATGCTAATACCGGTAACCCATGAAGGGTAAGAGAGCCAGCGTAATTACTGGTCCACGTGCCACTCCATCTAGATTTCAAGGGTTTGCTGCTCGTTGTTATGGTAAGGCAAGAAATCTAGGGAAACGGTGACCCAGGCCTGTAGTCTCGGGCGTAACTCCTGCCTGCCGTAAGAGGCGACTAAAAGGTGTCATTAGGGTCGCGAGCGGTCAAAGTGGGGGCTTTGACCGCTCATCATAGGTGGGCGACTCTGGCGAGGGCAGCAGCGTGCGGAGGTATCGGGAGGTGCACATCGCAGGAAGGTCCCAAGGCAAAATGCTAGGGGGCACCGGTGCGTTCCTCTGGAGATCCCGGAGCCCTCCGATATGCACGAAGTCGGCCATCGAGGGGGTTTTAGGGGGTAAAAATCTCACATAACCCGGTACCCAACCTCCCCGTTACAAAAAAAGGGCAACGACTTTGACCACTTAACATGAGATGCTTGTAGGTTTTTGGAACCATAAAAAAATTATAGTTCAAACCTACAATAGATTGTTGTAAGTTTTGTCACGCATGGTAATCAGAACTTTTCGTGATTTTTTTTAAACGACTATAATTTACGATCTTCTGTTTCATACATCGCATGTTTTGACGTAATAAAACGATTTTAAATCACGTAACGCACGGGCAACGGTTGGGCCCACATAAAACATAGCGTTTCAAAAGCACAAAAGCTAATTGTTCAAGCTACAATTATCTTTATATTATTAGGACTTAATAGACATAAACGTCTATTGTTACCTATATAAATTATAATATAGTAAATAGGTACACAAATAAAGAGGTATGGAAGAGCGTGGCCCTCTGACACAGGTGTTGTCACACTTAAAAGAGAGGGCCTCCACAAATGGAAAATTATTTGTACCTTTTTGATACTGAATAAATCTTTTTATTTATTATTTATTTATTTAAATGTCGGCTTTAAAGGTGGTATGATTTTGCAAAGTCAACCTGGTGTGGTACTACGCTTTACCTATTGTTGCCGCAAATCTCCAATGCTTGCATTGCTGTGTTTCGGTTTGAGGGGTAAATAGAGCCAACGTAATTACCGGCACATGAGGTAAACCATCTAAGACTACAGCTACACAGAAAGCACAAAAGATTTTTTTTTATTCTAGTTTATTAGGGATCACAAACAGTTACACACTAAAGATTACATGAGCATAGTAACTAACACAGGTATAACGTAAATGCATAACCAACTACGTAATCCACAGTTTACAAAAAAATAGTAAATTCAATTTATAAATCTTGCCAACAGACGGTGATAAGGTAAGTTAGACAAAGTTTATAAATCAAATAGAGAGTTATGGTATATGGGAAACAACGTTGAGAATAAACTTACGAAATCTATTTGCGGACAGTGCAAAGATATCAACACTTTCATAATTGTGCTTCCACTTGCGCTTCCACGTTCGCTTTGACCTGCGCTTCCAATTCCGCTTCCACTTGCGCAAGGAAGCGCTTCCATCTCCGCTTCCACTTGCGCAAGGAAGCGCTTCCATCTCCGCTTCCACCTCTGTTTCCACCTGCGCTTCCACTTAGGTTCCACTAGGGTTTTCAAAAACTTAGTCTTGTGAACTTAGATGGAGTGCCTCACGTGCCGGTAATTAATCAGTCTCTCTTACCCTTCAAACCAAAACACAGCAAAACAACCATTGCTGCTTTGCAACAGAATAGGGCTGACCACCCCAGGGCTGAATCCGCACAGAGTCATACCACCTTCAGATTCATGATTAATAATAATCTGCACTTCACGAATTGGCTAAAAATTTAAGATGGATAAGCGTAGAACTCAACTAACTCGTCTAACTTTTTTATGACTTCGTGAAATGCCTATATACTTCGATTTTTTAACATTTCGTGAACTGCCTATGCACTTTTTACAGCACTTCGTGAAATCCCTACTTTCTACGCACTCGCATTAACGCTACATGGCTACGGCAGATAGGTACAAGTTTAACAAAATAAAAGAGCGGCAGTGCCCTAGTGGTTAGGACGCCGGCCTCCCATGCGGGAGTTCCGAGTTCGAAACGACGCAATGCCATGTACCAATATTTTTTTCCATTTTTTCGAAGACTTACGTACATTTACCACTGCTCTAACGGTGAAGGAAAACATCGTGAGGAAACCTGCATGTTTGAGGAAGTTAAAAAGTTTTTGAAGGCGTGTGAAATCCATCAATAGCACTGGGTTTGCTCGGGTGGATCATGACCTGCACTCCCTTGTGCAAGGGGAGGCCTGTGCCCCAACAATGGGGACATTAATAGGCTGATGATGATGAGATAATTAACAAAATAATTGCCCGACTTCCTCATATTTACTCGTAATTGTATTGTACTTACCTATTAAAGGAAGAACAGAAAACCTAAGGTACGTCCGTGCATGACATGTAATGCACTAAGAAATTGTATATGGAGTGGTAAACCAATATACTTTGATACTTTAAACAATACTTATGAGTATGACATGACAGGTCAATTTATTCTGGTATTAGCCACTAACAAGTAGTGTTGTTCACGAAGAGCTCGATAATTATGTTTTTTTAAACCGAAAATAAACACAAGAATAGCACGGTTTGACCATGGTTACTGAACCCATTCATCGAGCGTGGTTAGACGTTTTTTGAACAACACTAATCGTATAGTAGTTCAACTCATACGTCCGTGCATTGTATGTAATGCAGTATATGACGTATGGTGTTCGAAATGCAAATTACCCTGGGACAGGGAAAGTGTTAATGTACTTATTTGGTATAATTTATCTACTCAGACTTGAATTAAGTGGTTAAGTACTTTTTAAATTCGACTTTGTTATTGGTAGAATACCTAAGTAAAGCTAAACTTTATGGAAACTTGTCGCAAGTAGAGTAAAACTTGGGAAAATTTAAAGAATATTCAAACTCAAGTTTTATTTACCGGTGTCGCTATGAGATATAAGTTCTCCGATAAACTCAAACTTGTCTTATGAATATTTTGCATATTCAAACTACGTTTTAAAGAAAAGACCGATTTTGCAAATGTCATTTTATGATAGAAGCTACTCGTAGATTGCAAAACTATTCAAAATTCCAAAAAAAACAGCCAGTGCGGGTTAACCTTGTAACGATGTCGACTTCATCGTTCATATCAACCTCCTTGCCATCAACTTCAACCTCATCGTTAGCGTTTATCTCATCTCATTTCGTATTGGCATCTTCATTTCTTCATTTAAATTCAAAATCATGTTCCCATTCCATTTTTAAATTTCATTATTCCATTAATTTCATTGTTTTATTTGTACTTTCACTTTTTATCTGTATTTCGTCTCGAACGGACGTCTCCCGTTCACTCTTATTTCCTACTACCTATTTTCTGTGTTACCTACTATGTGTTCTTTTCCTTAAAATATATTATTTAAAAACCAATTCTTCTATTTCTTCATCTGCGCACTGTCCTAGAACCCTGCTAGCCGGCAATAGAGTACAGATTAATATACATACATATCTATAAGGACCATTATGATATAATATGAAATTATATAGTAGTTTACGCAACGTCCACGTAATGATAGCGATTTTAACATGAGAACTGTCATAATAGATCGTTCGAGTGTTAAAATCGCCATTACGTGCGTTGCATAAAATTCTTTTTCTACGACAATGAAACATATAAACAGAAAATACAAACCATTACGCAGACTTCAACAGACGCCATGACAGCTTGACATGTTATTGGTAACTATGGAAACTGTAGATATTATTACGTATTCTCGACATCGCGGGTTTCGAGTTTTTTTTAATGGCTATAGTACCAAGTAGTTGGCCAGTGAAATGTAGTGCATTTAATACGAATGAGTTCTTGTACTGACACTGTCGCACAACAAAGAAAAAATTACATATTACAACCGAAAACTATTATTTAATACTTCATTAAAACATTATTTTGTCACGACCATTACGAATAAACCTCTTTATTATTATTGATTGTGGTTTCATAATGAACAAATTACGAAATGGGAGTAGATAAAAATCTTGTATTGATCTACAAACCATTAACACCAAAAATAATAGGTATATTGGAAAAAATAATAGGAACCAAATTGACATTTCCTTCTGCATTTCCAAAAAATAACCTATTAGTTCGGCTAGTAAAAGTACACACCGACCTATTTTAACGGTTATGTTCGGTTGGTCAAAACACGCGATGTTAACCTTCCCTAACCCCTACCTATTTACCCTAACTCTAACCCGCAGCTATCTTAATCCAATAATTTTTACTTACAATGCCGGTTTTGTTAAACCTCTCAGTACGAATGCTGTATTAAAAAGGCAATCGATACGGTATATATCGAAAACACATTCAAATATTCACTTTTAATTTGAAAGCTCGATGTGACCTAGTTTTGATATTTGCGAATTTAAATTATACCACAGAAGTATTTTTATTTTTTGAAAAATGCTTTTATATTTTTCAGTGTCAGTTTTAATGTTTATGAAATAATAAATTGCTCGTGAGATCGCTTTTATAGTTTTAACAGCCGTGTATTATATTTTAAAATATTTTTATAGCCTTTAGTCAATTTTAAAATATTTTACGCCAACGCCACTGGAGATGCTGTACCCTCTGGCAGGTATTGCACCACCCAGCGTACGTAGAAAAGTGGCTTGCGCTGTAGAGAAAACTAAACAGGAAACCGACACCAGGCATCCACTTCATAGTCACACTACCTGGTTTGGTAGTGTGACTATGAAGTGGATCTCGTCTCAAAAAAACCCGCCAGAAGTAAGATGCAAGTTGTGGCGGGAGAAATACCCACCCAAAGGTTTCATACCGCCAAAAGAAGACCTACCACCGGGTTTCAAACTCCCGTGGCCGACCTGGAAAACGCTTAATCGCCTGCGAACCCAGGTTGGCTGTTGCGGAGATAATCTTCACAACTAGGGGTTTTCCAGCGATCAAGTAAAGTGTGAGTGTGGTGTCTCCCCTCAAACCATGGAGCACTTGCTCTACTGTCCCGCGTGTCCGACCACCTGCACGCGGGAGGACCTTTTCGAGGCCAACCAGAGGGCTATCGATGTGGCTGCCTTCTGGTCGGGAAAAATTTAATTCGGATCATCAACACGAAAGAAGAAGAATTTTAAAATATTATTAACGAAAAAAATACTTTACTGAAAAAACTTACTAAGCCCGTATGCTCCATCTTCGACCTCATCGTCACTTACCACCAAGTGAGATTGAGGTTAAACGCGGGTTTAGTTGTAAATATATAAAAAAAACTTTAAACGCTTAAATTGAACAAACTTTTAACAGTAAATAATTTTAATTACTTACTAAGTATCAAAGTTCTTTTGTTGTAAGGAATCAATTATTTTCATGTTATCTGTAAGTAAAATATTGATTTAAGAATAACTTTAATGAAACTAGCTTTATTAACTGTATTAATAGAATCGAAATTTTAATTAACTACGAGTATTGTAGTGGTAGATCCTAAAGTGGAGGATCGCCTGGGGTGGTAGCACCCTCTTATCTATTTCTGCCGTGAAGCAGAAATGCTTGCATTTCTGTGTTTCGGTTTGAAGGGTAAGAGAGCCAGCGTAATTTCCGGCACATGAGGCAATCCATCTTAGTCCTCAAGGTTAGCAGCGCATCAAGAACCCTCCAACATTAATACAGTGAGGTGAGATGTCTATGGGGGACGGTGACCACTTACCATCAGGTGGCCCGTTGGCTCGTCTGCTCTCCTTATTTAATAAAAAAAAAAAAGTATTGAATACAGACGTGCTTTTTTTTTACTAATTTGAACATACCTAACCCTAAGCTGATCATTCAGTGTTAAGAGTTGACCATTTTTTAGGGATCCATGTCCCGAAAACGGAAAAGAGAACCTTAATGCTGTCGCTTTTCATCTGTTCGTCCATCCGTCACGCGGGCTAACGCCTAAACGGCATAAGATAAATACTTAAAAATTATACTTTTTTACGTATTCCCTTGACCAAAACACGAATATCGAATGAATGAATTCATACACTTTGTTGCACAAAATTAGTGTGATGCTTACGACACGATTAAAACAATCTAGGCGGTCTTATCGCTAAAAACGATCTCTTCCAGACAACGTTTTGGTGGAGTAATTAAAAGACCAAATAATAATAATAATTAATCGACTATAAAAAAATGTACTTTAATACTGCAATAGAGTCGTCATACCACCTTTAATACATTCATTAAAGTCATAAATTCTGTCTTCTTCTTGTCATGTGGTTAGTGGTCAAACTATTGTCAGAATTGTTCAGGCCGCCCGTAGGCCTCTTACATGGCCTGGCCATGGGATCTACAGTGTTACGTGTTTGAGGCACGCAAAGATTCAAATGAAAATGTGCCACTCATAGTGCCGCTAGAGTAGATCTATCACATGAATTAGGGTCAATGAGCAACACTAAAGTATTAACTACCCTTTATTAACCATTGCCAGGTGACATTTCTTTGTTTTTAATTGTGGGACGCCCCCCTGATAGATGGAGCGACGATCTCCGCAAGGTGGCTGGTAACAACTGGATGAGAAGAGCCGAATATCGGGCTCAATGGCGCGCCCTGGGAGAGGACTATGTCCAGCAGTGGACTAGAGTGGGCTGCTGATGATGGTGATGACGTAGATTTTACTGCATTGTTCCTCACAATGTTTAGAGCGGCTGGTAATTTCGCTTGTAAGGAAACAGAAAGTTTTGATTTCTAGCACTTTATTGAAACACAAGATGCTGAACACCACACTAGTTTAAATAACCTTATAGAGGCGATAAAAGTAATTATTTTAGAATTAAATTTAGAGAAACGTGTTTTTAAAGTCGCATATTGAAGTTTGGATACAATCACTGAACTAGTGTACTGTTGAGAACAGCACGAGGCAACGAGATGGAGTTGATAGACTCTAGCGGCTATCTATTCTGACCAGGCCGATATAGATGTCGGCCTTTTTTTCGAAAGATACCCAGCCTCCTGAGGGGGAGACTGGGTTATCTGGGATTTTTACTCACTAAAACCCCCTCGATGGCCGGCCTCGTACATATCGGAGGGCTCCGGCATCTCCAGTGGAACGCACCGGCATCCTAGCATTTGCCATTGGGCTCTTCCTGGGAGGTGTACATTCCACCTCCCGGTTCCTCCCTTCACAGCAGCGTGCGGCCATAACACGTTGCTGCCTTCCCCAGGGTCGCCCGCAAATGGATGGCCAAAGCCCCCACTTTGACTGCCCGCAACCCTGATCCCTCCTTTTAGTCGCCTTTTACGACAGGCAGGAGTTACCGTGGTTCTATTCTTCGCCCGAGACTACAGGGCTGATAGGTGCCGGTAGGGGCTTTCGAGGCGTCTATAAAATCCTGAAAATTGCACAAAATCCAGTTTATCAAAATATTCTATATTCAAGCGGCGTGGTCCGTGATTACAACAACTGGATCATTACTAGGCATAGTACTGAACCCTGATCAGTAAACATGAAGTGACGTCGGCGACAATTCGTGTAATGACAGGCTTAGGCATCGATCAGAAATACAGAGAGATGTGACGTTGACTTAAGTTTCAATGGCCACATTTCATTCGCCATACATTCGTAAAAATATAAAATAAAGTAAGAACAAAAGATATCATAATTAAATCCTACATACGCCAAGAAATATATATTTTAGAGTTATAGAAGTTGAGCCTCTTTACTTGTCTAGGAGTTCGGCACGTGTTTATACCTACGTCCTAGCCAGGGTATGTCTTCGAGGAGTCATCACACAGTGCACACTGTGTTCTACATTGTGAATTATTATGTCAGCAGTTTTAAATGACACGCGGCTGCGCCCGCGTCGGGCTAGTCATTTCTCTACCACCGTCATGTATGGTATACTGTTTGGTTAACAAGTCCAGCGTCTCATTTAAGACGACTCCTCGAAGACATACCCTGGCTAGGACGTAGGTGTAGACACGTGCCGTACTCCCACAACTCGGTTAACAAAAACTTAAAAAGCAAACTTAAAAAAAAACTAGGTTAAAACTTAGGTATGTGTGTCGTAAGCGATATGTAAGGTAGTCCTTCTATTTTATTTTATTTTATTGCTTGTTATTAACTTTTTAGAATAAGTATTGTTATAATTGTTTTGCTGTACAAACAATTATAACAATACTTATTCTAAAAAGTTATAACGCCAATTACACAATAACTTAAAATGAATTTTAATAAAATAGCACTGTATAATTAAACTATTAAATTATTGCTAAATATTAATGAAATACTATCATGATGTTAATATAGGATTACAGAAACACAATTAAATAGATTTATTTCAATATATGTTCTGTTGTTAAAGGCGAGTGATAGGGTGTGTTTGTGTATGTGAGGGTGTATAAGAGGGTGTGTGTTGTTTGTGCTGTGTGTATTTCAACCATTGCCTAAACGCTCGGAAAGAGCCCTTCGAGCTCTTTGAATATATTATTGCCCTTGAGTCATAAAGAATATGCCGGAGTCTGGAATAAGGTTTTCGTGAGTGTCCACGCAGCGGTGGAGTATCGAATTCGCTGCAAAGCTAGTATGTACCATAGGGCGGTATAGTTTACATTAGGACAAGATACTGTAGTTACACATATAACCAAATGAAATCAAATTAAATTAAATGAAAGTGCTGTACCTAAAAGCTAACTGACAATGTATTCCAGTAAATAATATCATCTGATATGCGCCGTTCTGAAATAATATTGTGGCCATGCGGTTAACATACTTAAAAATGTTGGACTGGAATCGCACCTGACCGACACACGCCAAGCTTATTTGTATTTTATTTTAGCCTGCTAGGGCCGCTTTCGTAATTTTCCACAGCACGGCACGATCTTACTATCACTTCCCAGCATCTGGCACGGAAGTAAAATATTTGGTAATGTATGAGACTCCTTTGTTTTACCATATGACTGGCGTTTACGGCAATAAAATTAAAAAGAAGGTGTGTGCTTATGACCACACGATAGAAGTGAAAACTTACAACAAAAAAAACACGCAAAACACGACTCAGATCGTGCCTCAGAACTTTTTACAGGGAACCTTGTTTTACCCTCTGAGTTCTTCATATTGCTGGAGAAATGCGAGAACTTACCTTGATGCGAAATATTTTTTTCACTATTAGTAACAAGCAGCACAAACGATGCAATCCTTGTTAGACAGTAAACGTGGCTGATGACAGTTGATGACGACTAGAGCCGAGTATACGCGATTCAGCGTCACCGACTCGAGCGCGAACGATGTCGAATAGAGCCGAGTATACCCGATTCAGCGTCACCGACTCGAGCGTGACAGCTCAGTTTTATTCAAAGTTCAGATAGAGCGCAAGGTGCGCCTAAATAAGTTTTACTTCAAAAACGTCTTATAGAATACAATCCCAAACATTTCCTTGCCTTGACGGTGAAAACGTACCGTGGCGTGGAAAATGGCCTATGGTATATAAATTTCCGACAACTGGAGGAAGGTGGCTCGAGATAGGGAACAGTGCGTCTCTTGGTGGCGAATCCCATGATAAAGTACGGGTCACTGAGCCAACGGAGTACAGTCCGTGAGCTCTTGGATTCGGATATCGGGTAAAGTCGGTCTCTTTCTTACGACAGCCTAATTACTTTCGCGAATCGCTATCAATAACCGAAGTCTCAACACCCGAAGTCCTTTCTAAAAACTTACGCACTGTAAAGCAAGTATGGCATACCTGCCAGTTTCAGTTTCTGTGTCCCATGGCCTCAGCCAACAGAGTGGCAGCGGTGCTGATTGTGTTTTGTTTTAGTTACGTCACGTCGCCTACGGTTGAACTGAATAGTATTCGCCTCCTCCTTTTTGACAATACAAAGCTCTTAGCCGACTCGCTGAGTGTTCCGTGCCTTAATAGGGTCAACTTTCCTCCTTCTTGTGTTGTTCTTTCAAATTAAGGAAAGGGGAACGTTGGTGTTGGTTGGTCACAAAAATTGTAATGATTTTAGGGTTCCGTTGCCCTAATAACTCTTTTATTGTATGTTACACAGGGCGTCTTAAGTCTTTAAAAATACAGTTACAAAAATTATGTAAATTGGGAATGGTACAGTATAGAAACACAAATTGACACACGCTCAACAATCACAACACACACACACACACACATACAAACACACACACACACACACACACGCACACACACACACAAACACACACACACAAACACACACGCACACAATATGTATCACAGGTCATTAGTGCAATTTATTTATTTGTTTTTGGCAAATTCTTACAAAAATTCTTCACACAAGTATTTAATCTTTTTTTTTTAGTTTTTAATTTTAATTTTAATTTTTTTACCCACTACACTATTGCTGCCACTAACATCTTGGGATAAGGGGTGAAATGAAAAACAGCGCTGCATATTTGGTGCCCGATTATGTCAGCATTTGCTAACTTTCCCCCTTTTGCCAAATATACATAGATATACATATAGTATCTGCAACGATATTGTCTTTTCCACTGGTATGCTGAATATTTGTAGGAAATTGTGAAATATACTGAAGTTTTCCTTGTTGCCTTGGAGATGCTTTATCGTTTTGTTTGCTGTAATAAAAATGTTAGTGCTTTGTGATCTGTTTGTTCTCTATTTGTTGTTATCTGTTGTTCTCTATTTGTGCAATAAAGTGTATTTTACTTTACTTCACTTTTACTTTAGTAGGTAAATACTTACAATGAAAATTATAAACAACCCAGTAAGTACTGTTACTTTATGAAACACACTTTATGAAACAGATCTGGAAACATTTGTAATATAGTTAATTTGGAACAAACGACCGCAAAATATATTTTATAATATTATGGCTACGGAACCCTAACATGTACATCTCCGACACGCTCTTGGCCGGTTATTTTATTATGCATATCCGTTACTTTATTTACAATACATTTTTTTTAATTTTCCCGTAAGCCACAGTAAAATATTAAAGTTGTAATAGCACTGGATCGATCACTAAATTGCAATACTTATAACTTTTTAATAATAATTCTAATTTTATAATAACACCACAGTATTCCTGTAACAGCGTACAGGTTACTAGAATTGACCGCCACAACTTTTTTAATGACTAGTTATAAAGTTTACGCTGTTTTTTAATTGTCGCGCCCACGTAATTAACTGAACATGTTATTTTTTAAATATACATAATTGAAACAGTGCAGTACAACCTTTATTTTTAGGGTCCTGTTTCCGTAAGTTGCATAAACGTCCCTAATGCTAAGACTTCCTTAAGGCGCTGCCTGTGCGAAACTAGCGCCGCCAATCGAAAAAAAAACATATCAATTAATTAAGGCATTTTAAAAAATGGTTTACAGGTTTATTCCACGAATGAAGAATACATTTTGAAAATAGTCTTGTATTCTCATGTAGGAACGCGCTATGTGAGGACATGGATGACGTAACGTCCGATGTATGAAAGGGAAAAGGGGAAGATCTTCCACCAGGCGGGGTGTTGTGCCTGGTAACCAGATGTGCTGGTCCAACTATGGAGGTTTGGAACTCGTATATATACGAAGTCCGAAGAAAATTTCGAACGCGTTCTACGCCGATGTGAGTAGGTACTAATCGTAGTGGCGCGTCGTGCGTCGCCACACTCATATTGAAACAATAAGAATCATAAAGCGAATCTGTTAAAAGTGTCCACTTTAGTCTGTCTAAAGTGGCGTTGCGTGGCGTGGCGTTCGCGTTTTGTTTATTATTGTTTCACTACGAGGATCATCATCATCATCATCATCAGCAGCCTATTCTAGTCCACTGCTGGACATAGGCCTCTCCCAGGGCGCGCCATTGAGCCCGATCTTCGGCTCTTCTCATCCAGTCGCTGCCAGCCACCTTGCGCAGATCGTCGCTCCATTTAGCAGGGGGGCGTCCCACACTACGTTTGCCCAAACGCGGTCTCCACTCCAGAACTCGTCTACCCCAGCGGTTGTCGGTTCTGCGACAGACGTGACCGGCCCACTGCCACTTCAGCATGCTAATCTTATGAGCTATGTCGATAACTTTTGTTCTATGCCGGATCTCCTCATTTCGGATTCGATCCAGCAGAGATGAGTCTCTCTGTATCTCTCGAGCATAGCTCTTTCCATAGCACGCTGAGCGACCTTCAATTTGTGAACCAGTCGCACCGTCAGTGTCCACGTTTCGGCTCCGTAGGTCATAAAAAAACGTGGACACTGACGAGGATACTACAATATTACTTCAAACCTCTTAATTCATGGAACAATCCTGTAAACCATTTTATTAAATGCCTTTATTAATTGGTATGATTTTTTTTTATTGGCGGCGCTAGTGTCGCTCATGCAGCCCCTTAAAACTCTATCTATAAATATAGCGTAGAAAGGGGTAGCATGTATTTTAATGAACGTTTCGTGCAACTGATGTTTGTCACTTGACTATATTAAGGAATAGGGCAGATAAAGTTAATATATAGGGTCTTATTTTATAAGCGGCAAATATTTCTAGGGTGTTATCTATAGGTTATAACAATAAAGAAAGGGCAAAAGAAAAAAAAAACTTATAAAATTTTCGAGAAAATCAACAAAATTGTTTGTTTGAAAATTCTACAAATGAATGAATTATTGTTATTCTAATACTGAAATAAGAAGTTTGAATGAAACACGTGTTTCATTCATAACGACATTGATGAGTTTATGCCACCAAGGCGCAAAATATTGGGGTTTATTTTTCTTTAGTGTGGAAAATTTTCATACAAGTAACAGGGTTATTTTTCCATGTAAAGTGGTACAAATGACCAGCACATACCCCCCTCCAAATATTTGCTACTAATAAAAAAGGACCTTATATGACAATGCGATTCTTCGATTTACGAAGATGATAATAATGTTGGCAGTATTATCGCTAAGAGCTACCTCTTCCAGTCAAACATTCAGTAGAGTAAGTTACAGCTATTGGCGATCATATTCTGAAAGTTACAATAATGAACAGATTTATGAAAAGAGTTACAATAATAAACATATTTATGAAAAGAGTTACAATAATAAACAGATTTATGAAAAGAGTTACAATAATAAACAGATTTATGAAAAGAGTTCAAGCGGTTTTTTTCACGTTAACAATAGCTGCTATAATAACACTTTTCTATCCCCTATATTATAAATAAAAATAATAGGTGTAGGGACACTGTGTTCTACATTGTGAATTATTACGTCAGCAGTTTTAAATGACACGCGGCTGCGCCCGCGTCGGACTGGTCGTTTCTCTACCACCGTCATGTATGGTATACTGTTTGGAAATATAAATATTGGTTAACAAGTCCAGTGTCTTATTGAAGATGACTCCTCGAAGACACACCCTGGCTAGGACGTAGGTATAGAAACGTACCGAACTCCTAGGCCAGTAAAGAGGCACACCATATCTCTACTACAACACACATACCTCTAAATAGGCAATAAAGAAAAAATATACGGAACCTTTGTACTCCAACTTTGACTTAAGCTTAACTGACACCGTATTTTGATTTTCTTTATTAATGGCCCTCCACGTCACGTTTCAAATAAATGGATTAGCTAGGGTCGCGGTGACGCGATAGACGAAATTAAAAACGGTTCGGCACTTTATTAAATCGACACGCGAATAAATCACGATTTCACGATAAGTACTTTCCCTTATTCTAAGTCGTGTTCTTCATTGCTGAGGGTCGTGATCATTCTAAGGAATTAATCACATAGAACGACTCTCGTGGCAGATTTAATGGGGTGGTTTGCCATTGCCTTCCCCATTTCACACACTGGTTATCTCAGTGTGCCGGTTTCAGGTGCAATCTCAGGTCAGGTGCAGTCGGTAAATGTACGTAAGTGTTTTGAAAAAACCGAAAAACTCATTGGTACATGGCATTGTCTGGTTTCGAGCTCGGACCTCCCGCATCCGGAGTCCGACGTCCTAGTCTAGACGCCACCGTCGCTCTCAAGTACTTTCCCTATCGGCATACAAACCCTCAGAGCTTTTGCTAGATGGGAAAAATTCATGTACCATTTTGTTAAATTTTAAAAAACCTTGTGACGAATCAAACGACGCGCCACTTCGATTAGTTCTCTCAACTCGTCTATAGGTGGTGCCAATCGTATTTACTGACAACACTGCAATGCCTAATTTCCATACTAAACATAGAACGCGCTATCGATATTTTCAATGGGACTTCGTCTATATAACTACTCGTTACTCTTGACTGACTCGTTCGCTAATAGCAGGATGCACCACATGCAGGTGAGTTTGGCATTTGGAGGTATCTAGATGTTGGTGACCCATAAAAAGTTTGAGTTATAAAAAAATATTTACATTCGTCTTCTAGGTAACCAAACCAACCCCCTATCGAATTGCCGTTTCAAAAGTAAGTTTTTATACGTAAATTTGTCGTGAAGAAAGTTAATCGTTCATAAAAGACGATGAAGTAAAATTACTGTAATTCAAAATCAGTAGGCAAACAGAAATAAGTAGATTTAACCTTTCATATAGTACACGAAATAATACGTGGTGATTTAATATCCTAATTATTGGCTATTATTTTAAGAATGACGCAATACCTACTAGTTACGTCACAACCTGTAAAGTGGCAAACAGTCAAATTAAGCTTATTGATTGACATTATACGTATGTACGTAAATACATTATTAACTGCGACCTTCAACTTAAGGTTCAAGAAACAAATGCTATTTCATTTCAACTTTTAACGATGTGACGTCACTAGTTGACTTTCATTTTTATTTCAGCGATTTTTTACGATGTACCGTCATATTATTTGATATTCATTTTTAATTATGGAATTTGTTTGGCACATAAATTAGATCATACCTACAGCCCATCCCATGTACAGCCCTATCCTCTAGAATGATCATGTAAGGACTGACAGTGAGTGAAGGGTTTGGGAAAATGCGCATATAATTTTGACAAATTACTAACATATATATGTTAGCTAGATGGAGCGACGATCTGCGCAAGGTGGCTGGCAGCCACTGGATGAGAAAGCCGAAGATCGGGCTCAATGGCACGCCCTGGGAGAGGTCTATGTCCAGCAGTGGACTAGTGTAGGCTGCTGCTGATGATGATGATGACTTACATATACCCATACTCATAATATTTATTGCTATTCGTCTGTAACAATTGGTCTTAAAAATATATATTATATGTTCATACATGAAACCCTGAGTAGGGCACCGCAATATGAAATAAGAAATTATATTAAATTATAATAGTAATAAATGCTATCGAGATAGTTATAATTGCTTCTTTTTTTAAATCTCAGTTTAGAGGCTTTGGTACACGACAGGGTGACCATGTCAGCCTCGTTAAGGTCACTAAGAAAAGGGAAGGGAAGCTCAAGTATTATTAGAGTCAGCCCTCACTTTGAGAGCCAACTTAGCAAACAACAGTAAGTGTTTCATATTATCAGATAAGGGCTGACTCAAAATAATATTGATCCTCCCATTTTATAGCCTATTGAGGCCAAATTTTTTCCTCTCAATTTTCCCCAGGTCACACTCCATTAGGAGGTGAGTGAGGTCTTCTATTGTGTTGCAGTTGGTACAAAACGGTGATGCAGCTCTTCCCACCAAATGCAAAAACTTATTTAACGGAACGTGACCCGAGCGTAATCTAAAAGCCAAGACAAGTAGCTCCCTATCAAGACTGACACAGTCAAACCATGGAGTCCAGGCTGGCATGTAATTAAGTGTATTGTACCAAAGCCCCTTCACTTTAGCCAATTCCTCATATTGGTCTCTCCAGCGAGACATACAGGCAGGCCTCGCTTTAGGAATGTACTCAGGCCCAAGCGGATCAAGATACATTTCAACACCCTCAGAAATTGCTTAATTCGCGTATCGATCAGCCATTTCATTGCCTCCTACTCCGATGTGTAAAGGTAACCACTGTAATTAACGTATTACTTACTTACTTTTAATTTTATAATTGCTATAAATACCTAACTATAAGTTAAGTATTGTTTTTATCATCAAAAAGCTCCTGCAGTGAATAGAAACATTTGTTAAGAAGATATAACTTTAATCTTTTATTGAATATCGAGTCTTTTCATATAATTTGATATTTCAGTGGCCGACTGAATGAATAGGGAGATGCTCATAGCGCATGCGCCAACTGGCAGACGCTATTTCCATATTATTATATTTCTTTAACGAACAATCCACTTATGGTGAATTTTAAAATACATATAATACTTTAGGAGGTATATTTTAATTTATTTAAGAAATCAATATTTAGCATTTAGGGGAAACAAGGTGATGATTGCCCGTCGATAGTTATTGTCCACACGTAAAAAACTGCCTCTAAGTAATATTCGTCTTAACTGTCATAAATCTCATTAATCACTGTTCAGCTTTTTGAATCCGAATGGTCTGTAACTGTATTTGTGATCAATACCTATGTTTTTTTTTATAATTGGTGGCGCTAGTGTGCGCGCGCGACCTCTTTAAGCCGGTAATCACTGGTTTCCGATTCAACAATAACAAGAAACGTAGATAACTTGACAATTTTTAGTCTTTATCTAAAGCGTCGGAAAACCACTCAAAAAATATTTTCCTATCAAATATTTACGCTACATTATCAGGTTCAAATGACCCACAAATGACCCACTGGGCATTAACAACTATAATCCGGTCAATGTACGTTAGCGAAGTGTTGTGACATTCAGCGGTGATGTTTTTGACACATTTGGGTTACCGGTAGGGCTGCCACATATCTTGTATTACCTTGCTTTAGAGATATTCGAGTAATAAAGCTAATCAAAAACACATTACTATGGGATTAACAACGCGATACTTATTCCAAACACGAATCTTATATGTAAACGGATAAATCTTAACAATGCCTGTATAGCTTGCTATGATTTCCATTTCAACTCCCATTAACAGCCGTTGAAAAAAGATCGCCCAACCACTCGCCCGTCAGACCAGAAACACATTCGTCTGAAAAATCAGAAACACTGACTTCTCACAATACAGGGCAACCTAGTGTGAGGGTCAGAATTCAATTTAAATAGCTGTATAATGTTATATATAAATTGTAACATGTTTTATGCCAATACTTACTTACTTACTCCGCTGGCGCAGCGACCTGAAGTGGATCTCGTCCTGCGACACCAAAGAGCGGCATCGCTCTTTCTCGTGCACAGTCTGGAGCCAGTCAGGCGCTCACGCAGATGTTTCTCCACTTCATCGCGCCAGCGGTATCTGGGACGTCCGACCGGACGTCGTCCGTTAGAGCGGTTTCGCACTACGTCCGATCCGAACCCGTGAAATTACGGATCTAGAAAACTCGGACCGAATTCGGATATTGCTTACGCACTAGTCCGAACTCTGACTAGTGCGTAAGCAATAGCGCGCTGCCACACTGAACTAAACTGGATGCCTGCCGCGCCCCCCGGCCACATACCCCGCCCGCCCCGCCGCTTCTCTGCTCGTACGCAGCTCGGATTCGGTTCGGACGCAGTGCGCGAGCGTTCATACAAATAATACTATGGCTACTTCGATCCGTCAAAAATCTTCTCCGAAATGGAGATTCACGGATGACGGAAAGAAATCGGATGACGGAAGTCGGATCTAGTGCGTAAACTACCATAGAAATAGTTCTACGACTACTCCGGACCGTATTTTCACGGGTTCGGATCGGATTCGGATCGGACGTAGTGCGAAACCGCTCTTAGGGCTTCCGTTTTATGCCAATAAAATATTTTATTATTATTGTGCTATAACTATAACTAATATGAATTCAAAAGCCCTACCCGGGACGTTCGGTCCACTTAAAGTCGTATATTGTCGTCCAAGATCCACTTCGGTTCGCTGAGCCATCGGAGTAAATAAAAGTAAATTCTAACTGTCTGCACATTAGCAATTTTTATGGTATATCAAAAAGGTCAGTAGAAAGTCTGGTAACCCTAGTTGGCGGTGACTGTGACACACACAGTTAAGGCTTTGATCCACTAATTTCGGTCGCGTGTCGATTGTGTAGATTACCTTACCTCTATCGCGTTATGACGTGGTACCACGCTTGCGTTTCTTATTTCTACCTCAATAATAAATAAATACAGAAAGGAAACTAACGTTCGTCGCGCGAAGCACTCACTGCACAATCTCACGCCGCCGCGCAAAGCAAGCGGGGTTCTTTAACTATGTACTTAACTTATTACGAGTCGCCATTTTGAAAGTTGAAGCGAAATTAGCGAATGCGAAATTTGTTATAATATGAAATATATGATGTTATCAAAATGATCACCGCTGCTATAATTTTTTCGAATTAGTCGATAGTGACTGTGCGATATGTGTGCGAGGTGAGTGCGTAAAAACTTTATTTGGGAGCCAAAAAACTTATTTACGTGGCATTCGTTTTATAATTACGTGACAATAACCATTAGTAGGTACTCAGTTTCCCTTCTGTACTTACATATTTTATTTCGTGTTTTTACATTTGCGCGGGAAAATTGGGCGCCATTGTTGTACGATTTTGTCCACTCTTTTGTTGAAAAACGTCCACTGGACGGAAGTGGGGACATTAATTACTTTTTGGTTATTTTTAAGGTTGTAGTTTTTGGGATTGTGTTTTGGTTTTAGGATATAGCAGTCATAGTACTGTAGAAATTCAATATTTCACCAAATCTATGTACTCATCAATAAAATGTAAAATCCAGTAATTGCTTAGTTGCCCACTGTAAGTTACAGCCATAGTCATATTGTTTATTCAGATTCAGGAAGCTAAATAATAAATTAGATTTATGATAATAATTCAGAAAATATTTGACATGCAGTTTTTCGAAAGGGCAATCATATCCTTGTTTACCCTATAGTGTAAACATTTAAAGTTGGGATTACACTGAAGGATTATCAAAGTTATGATAGGTACATTTGGAAAACTCCAGTTTAGTTTGTTTGTTTGTCTGTCACACAAGCGGTTCATCTTTAATTAACATCGTCGCTAACTCGACGTATTGGCAAACTGGAAAATTAAACAGAGTAGCGTTAAGGGCGTTAGCGAGTTAATTCAATTTACAAGCTGCGAGTTGCGACTTCTAATTTAACGTAAACTTGGACTTAATCATGCTGTTTACTAACTTAACTAGTATACTTACTAGTATTACCAAGTACTTACCTGACTACTAAGTACTTACTAGTACTAGTTCGTACTTATTTGACTTTTTTTACTACAGTACTTACAGCCATCCAATGTCTATACTAGGTATCTATCTTCATTTAGTTTTAACATAAAGTGATACAAAGTATAGTGTAGTATAGTATAGTGTTCATCATTATTTTTTTAACCCCCGACCGATCGAGAGAGGCCGTGTTAGAAGTTTGACACGTTTGTCTGTTTGTGTGTTTTTGTCTGTGGCATCATAACTTAACAACGGGTGATCAGATTTGGACCCGATTTTTTTAATTTAAAAGAGATTTTGACAAGAGTGTTCTTAGATAGGTCTGATAAAAATCGGATCAGTGGTTTCCAAGATCTTGGAACATCTTTAATGTCAGATGAGATCTCTGGAATGGTAATAGCTAGATGGTTCGAATTTGAGCTCTGTTTAGGTTCATGGTGCGTCTCCGACATCTGAAACCTTGAGGATCTGATGGTGAACAGGAAAAAGTAAGTGGCCTTCAATTTCAGAATATTAAACTGGAAGAATTGGAAGATAATCAACCCGCCGAAACAATAATAGTATCGGGTCTTCACAAACTAAAGTTGTAGGGAATCCAAGACATTACAAGAGAAAAAAATATTTAAAGATGGCGGCCAAAAAATAAATGAAAATGATGTGGAGCTAGGAATACCCATGGCGAGGCCGAAGGTCGAGCTCCACGTAGGGCGAAGCCCGGAGCGTCCCCCGCCTTCAGGCGCCGCAGGTCTAATCTGCTGAATGTTCTTAGCCATGTCAGATGAAAAATATATCAGTGGTTCTAAGATCTTGGAGTATCTTGGAATATTGGAGTATGATGGAATCTCTGGAACGGTAACATTTGGTGGTTCGAGTTTAAGCTCAAATGTTTATGACCATGGTGACCTTAGGAAAAAGTAAGGGAATCTTCACAATGGTGACTTCGGGGGTTTCTTAAATGTTTAATTTAGAGTTATTATTGTACAATGGCAAATGAGCCTTGTGAAAGTAAGTGGTCACCGTCGCCCATAGTCATCTTACCTCGCTGTGAGGTTATTAGAGTGTTTTCGATACACTGTTAACCTTGAGGACCTAGATGCCTCATTTGCCGGTAATTACGCTGACTATCTTACCCTTAAAACCTAAACACAGCAATACCATTGCTGCTTTGCGGCAGAAATATTGTATTACAAGGATGGTACAACCCCAGGTTGCTTTGCAGAGTCAGCCTGGGATAGTATACTTCGATTAATTCTTGTATTTTTACATTATTGTGGCGACGCACGACGCGCGCCACTACGATACAGTACCTACTCACATCGGCGTAGAACGCGCTATCGAAATTTTCCTAGGACTTCGTATATATACGAGTTCCAGACATCCACTGTTGGACAAGCACATTTGGTCACCAGGCACAACACCCCGCCTGGTGGAAGATCTTCCCTTTTCTCTTTCATACAACTGACGTTACGTCATTCCATGTCCTCACATAACGCGTTCCTACTTTATTCTTATTCTTCTTGATAAATTATGCTTATTCTTCTTCCTCTAAAGTCTACACCTATATTAATTCACATTCGCCGCCTAACTTAACGTTACTTACAATCTTCCGCACAACAAACTTGTTGGAACAACATAACAACAACAAACCTCGCAAGTTTTGTTGTTCAGATGGCACCGCTTTGTCTCTGGGGCGACAAATTCCTGCTCAGGGGATTAAGAGCTTGTACTATGGAACCTAATCATGACAAAAATACTTATAAGTTCGGAAGACGATAGTGGTTTCATAGTTCTGTGTAAGCTTTCGGGTTTTAATTCTTGTGCGAAAAGGTGTTTGTATCCAAAGTCCAAGAACTTTTCTAGCTTTGGATATAATTTGTGTGTACAAACTAGGGATGTTACGGAGGTGGTTTTACCGGAACCGGAGTCGAATCCGAAGGGTTTAAATTTGATTTATCGGAGTCGGAACCGGAGTCGGAGGCGGAGGTAGAAGAGAGATGTTCAGAAGAAGTTCAAATTTTAAACCGTTTTTTAATTTGTATAGCTGAACTGGCCAATTTATGATTACGTTTGCGGCAATAAAACATGTTCCTTTTGAGAGTAGTTTAGGAATACATAAATAATAATACATAAATGTATTCCTACACTATTTTATAAAATATTGATATTTGAATATGTTTGTTCACAAATGTTCGGTATAACCTCCGTTTTAAAATTATCGGAGCCGAAGTCGAAGTCGGAGGTGTAAGTAAAAATCAATTGGAAGTGTTCCGACCTTTCGGAGTCGGAGTC